>CM017561.1:32512699-33112699 GCA_007844125.1 Sinonovacula constricta | reverse complement strand
ACCAGCTTAGTGTCGTAGGGTTATTATGTTATGTGCTTTATAATTAAAACCATGTACCTACTAAAATATATTGTTGGTTGTATTTTGATATTATTTAGCGAATAACTTACCGTAGTTTTTAAACTAATAAAGGGAAACAACTAAGCCTTTAACCTGCACTACGTCACTGCACAGGTAGGCTACTTTGCAGGATGGAGAACACGATAATAATTCCTATGTTTGGATATACATTGTATACTGATTCAGACAACGACAACAACAATCTTGATATTGCTATCATTGTTTTACCATAAAGGTCATCATTAAAGATATAAAGAAAGAATGGTTTTATTGTCATCAACGAACTCCTCCTAAAAGACCGGGCGTAGGAAAAGCACGCGATGACATTAGCATGATTGTAGATCCAGATCAGTCAGCTACCGCTGGGAGCTGTCTGGCCATGTTCTATACTATTTTCTGCTTAGTCTCTATCAATATGCGTCTGTATGAATGGGATTTGATGGATGGAAAGATGGAAGGAGGGGCGGATGGAGAGAGTGAAGAAGGAAGCAGGTGTTGTTGTTTGTTTTTTTTAAATTTTAGTCGGCAACATTTCAACCAGTCCACATCAGCTCTAAATTAGCTTTTACAACCGACTTTTGTTCTGTTTTTGAAATACATCACAGCTGTCAATTACGGTCATTAAAGTAACGTCCAACAACTTTAGAGAAGGATGACTGAAGAAAATTACGTGGGTAGAACCACTGGCGCACCGTAGCTCAGCTGGAAGACCTTCACAAGAGAAGTCGTTCGCCAAGAACGGGACTCGAACTGGCGCGGTGAGAGGCTTAGCATACAGAGGAGTTACCAGTCGGTGACTCTGCCACTACATTTTCATGTTTCTATAAAAAAAAAAGCAACCACTTAGGAAAATGTTTTTTTTTTTTTTATAAATAGAATAAATGTGCATTCTATGCGGCTTCATGTAAGGGCATTAATGTAACAATCTAGTCATCTTTAAGTGTAGGTTTTATTCAAAATGTGCAAATGATCTGTTTCTCACAAATGTATATAGTTAAGACCTACAATCAATTCGGAATAGCTTGACTGTTACATAATTTATAATATAATGATTCAAATACTTTTTTTCTATATAAAACCGAGTTCTTTCTTTCTTTCCTTCTTTCTTTCTTTATATACGCGTTATAAATAGCTGTTATTACACAACCACTGCTAGTCTAACATCAATGCAATCCCAGGTGCACAGAAACTGGGAGATCACATAACATTGTCCCTGCAGTGCAGTACGTCGAGCCAATTCTTTCTGCAAACTCCCCACAAGGAGGCGTACGATCTTCTCTATTTAAGGCCTTAATTGACGTCTTCATCGCCATTGAGATGCTACATCGCACCTCTCATCGTCCTCTTTTTTCACTTCGACTTTCAGTCACTCGTATGTGCTTTTTTAAAGGTAGTATCCAAAAGTTTCGACCAAAATTTATTTAATGAAATTACCAAATAAGTCACTGATACCTGAAAGGGTCCTGCAAACGGATGTTCATTGATGTCCAAGATCTGTTTGAACAGTCAAGCAAAAAAATCACCTCTCGTCATTGAAAACAAATATTTCCTATCCGAGCCACGCTGCAGAGATAACTATTTTTAAACTTAGAAAACCACGTGACCACTTACTTTTAAGATCACGTTTTATAGTCGTCCTGGTAATCCGATCTGACGTCGATATCTATTTTAAGCAGAGACCACTATCGATTTTCTATACAGTTTGAAAGAATACACATTCAGAGTGATTTCTTTTTTCGCAATAAGTATGAATTATACAAAAATTATGCACAAAGCAGTGGTTCGATATTGTTATATGTATTTGATATAGGCAAACTTTCGGGTACCAACTTTAAAGAATTGTTAACGGTATATAAGTGCAAGGCGATAACAAGAATTTTAGACGTGCAAAGTCATTTGATATGTTTCTAATTAAGACATTTTCAAGAACACTGCTATCCCGGGAATGACGCTCACACACGTAGGTACTGAATAAGGTAGTGGCATGTATTAGAAGAGCAAACGTTGGTACATTACTGGTGGTTAAAATTGAGGGATAACACTCAATAAATTATAGTCCATCGCGTTCTGCGTTTTAAAAAAGTCAATAAATTTTATTGGTTCACATGCGTATAGTTAATAAGTTTAGACGAGATAGACGCGAACAATACCAGGTTTGGTTCACAGTTGTAACACAATCGTTTCAAATAAATAGATTTTAGACTTAAAACTTTCTACCGTCCAGTAGACAAGAATTATATCGGTGTTTCAATAAAAGTTAGCCTAAATATATGATATAATGACAAATATGATATAAAAATGACAAAATAGAAGTCAATGCCAGCAATAACAACTTTTCCATTTGGGAATTGTAGCATGTATTATTTACTTTTTTCCATTCATTATAGCAAACAATCTTTAACTTAAATATACTTATTGGACTGAGATTAAGCAAAATAAATCTCAGATTGTTTCAAGAAACTACGAGAAAAAGGTAAGTTATTGTATTCCGTAGTAAAAGTTTATAAATACATCAAATAGCTTGATACTGCTAAAATGGACGTATGTACAGGACAAACAATGACACATTCAATGGGTCATTTTTCACTTAAATCCGCCCATTTTGCGTTTTGTACACCCCCTGAAATCAATTAATATAAAGTTTCACCAAAATGATCGCCTCGAAGACCATTATTTATATTGGCCATAAAAAGGAACCATTTTGCAATAGAACTTATACACAATTGAAAAGAAGGAGAGCTGTTCTACCGATGACTATTTGCGGATGATTATAAAATGAAGCCAAGTGTGAATTATCATATGTATATACACGTACAAGTAATGGAATGTGTATAACGACCTACTTCGATCAAAATCAAGCGCATTCATTGAGAAACGTCTATAGAACGCGCCTACCGACCTAAGTTCAGCTATTGAACAGCGAACACAGGTATACAATTTAAAAAAAAAAACACGTTGTATTGGGTTGGTGCTACCGATTTTGGTTTGTGACAAACGATAAAAACTACTTTTTTTTCGCTGAACATGTCGTTTTCGTTTTAAACCAGTTGTTTCATGGTCACGAATAGCTTAGGTTTAAGTGTATTTGTTGTTATTTGTTTAATAATACGCACGTGGCGCGTTTAATTTAATTATGAGGTGATAATTAATGCATTCCTCCACACGTGTATTTTGTTTTATTTTAATACAGATGAAAAATTATTTGTGTTTTAAGTATGCTCAGATGCAATTATACGATACTGGGTTTATAACTATCAGAAAATACGGAAGTAAAAGAGAAGAAAAATGATACACGGTGAAAATATTAATATAATATACGCTAGGAAGCGAAAATTAATGATATCAAGTAGATCAGGTGTCATTCAGATGACGAAGGAGAAAAAGAGAGAAAAATGTTGCATTTCTTAAGATGTTGCCAATTTAAGGACTAGATGGAGATTAAAACTACAACGATATTGATAACGAAATTATACTGGCGTCTTTGATGAGCATACTGGTAATATAATGAAAATAATGATCAAAGACGGACGACTAGTGATGGCGACGACAAACAACGAGACAACAAACGGCGTATGGTACTGATGTCGATAAGATAAAGCGGGGGCGATATATATTAGGGGAGGGGTGATACTGACGAGCAGGGGGTGGGATAGTGGTTATGAGGAGGAGTTAAGGATCACGACGAGGAGGAGGTGAAAGTGGTTATAAGGAGGAGTTAAGGATCACGACGAGGAGGGGTGAAAGTGGTTATGAGGAGGAGGTTATGGATCACGACGAGAAGGGATGAAAGTGGTTATGAGGAGGAGGTTATGGATCACGACGAGAAGGGATGAAAGTGGTTATGAGGAGGAAGTTATGGATCACGACGAGAGGGGATGAAATTGGTTATGAGGAGGAGGTTATGGATCACGACGAGAAGGGGTGAAAGTGGTTATGAGAAGGAGGTTATGGATCACGACGAGAAGGGGTGAAATTGGTTATGAGGAGGAGGTTATGGATCACGACGAGAAAAGGGGTGAAATTGGTTATGAGGAGGAGTTAAGGATCACGACGCGGAGGGGTGAAAGTGGTTATAAGGAGGAGGTTAAGGATCACGACGAGGAGGGGTGAAAGTGGTTATGATGAGGAGGTTATGGATCACGACAAGAAGGGGTGAAAGTGGTTATGAGGAGGAGGTTATGGATCAAGACGAGAAGGCGGGGATAGAGGTTATAAGGAGGAGGTTAAGGATCACGACGAGGAGGAGGGGATAGTGGTTGAGGAGGGGGAAGTGGTTATGAGAACGAGGTTATAGATCACGACGAGGAGGAGGGGGATAGTGGTTAAAAGGAGGAGGTTGAGGATCACGACGAGCAGGAGGGGAATAGAGGTTATGTGGAGGAGGTTAAAGATCACGACGAGGAGGAGGGGAAAGTGGTTGAGGAGGAGAAAGTGGTTATGAAGGCGAGGTTATGGATCACGACGAGGAGTAGGGGGTAGAGGTAATGAGGAGCAGGTTAAGGATCACGACGAGCAGGAGTGGGATAGAGGTTATGAGCAGGAGGTCAAGGAACACGACGAGGAGGGGAAAGTGGTTGAGGAGGGGAAAGTGCTTATGAGGACGAGGTTAAGGATCACGACGAGTAGGAGGGGGTAGAGGTAATGAGGAGGAGGTTAAGGATCACGACAACATGGAGGGGATAGAGGTAATAAGGAGGAGGTTAAGGATCACGAAGAGCAGGATAGGGATGCTGATGCGGACGACGAAGAAGATATTGACGACATTGAGGAGTATGTGGATGAATAAGAGAACGATGGTTAAGTTGAATAGCGACGACAAGAAAGGGAAATGATGCATAAAGATGACGTTGGGTAGAATGGAGACAATCGACAGAACGGAGACAGAGGTATTTGGACGATGTTGATCACTAATACTACATTGCTACGTACATGCTTTCTTTTCGGGCCACTCTGAGAACGGTATCCGAACATCGTCGAATGTCTTGCCAGCGGCGGCAAAGAGCAGACGGGCGGGCTCGCCTCGTCCCCGTATCGGAAAATATGTCAGTTTGTACTCCGGCATGATGGTGGCTTAAAGTAGACCAAGATGACTGAGTATGAATTAATCCAAAATTAACGCCAACAAACAATTCCCTTTTTCAATCAGACTATATGTCCATTACTAACAAAATAAATGCATTATTTATTTAACAAATTATACAGAAATAACATATATATGAAATAGTTTCTTGAAAATCAAATAATAAGAGAGAACTATATCTAACCTGACCCGGCTGTGTCGAACTTAACTATCCAACTAATGGATAGCAGTAGTATGTTAGCACTAAAGATAAACAGGTTAGCACTGTCGCTTAGTATTATGACAACGGGTAAATGGGGTTGTTTGAATTTTAAAATGATTATATGTATTTAGCCTAGCTGCAAGCGGCCGTGTATGTATGTACCTATACTAAAGATTTCTTGTGAGTGTTGGACAGATCGTGTATTGAAAAAAGAAGAACAGAACTGAACATGAACGGCTATGAAGAACCACGGGCGCATAGCAGGTCAGTTGGATGACTTTCACACATGGCTGCGGTGAGAGGCTGATGAGTTACAAGTCGACAGCTCTTACCGCTCGGCAAGGGCCACCCCTGTACCTACACTTATGTTTAGATACATGTCTATGTCTTCTTTTATTTATAAGCACTGCAGTTGTATTATATTACATAACAATGCAATACATAACTTCGTTCTAACCGAAGAAGAATCCTGATGTGCAGGATACCAGCGTGGTCTTCGACACCCACACAATGGTACTACCGTAATGAATGCGTTTATTTCAGTTTATAACTGTACTACAGGTGCACTTTTCTTCGCGCAGTCTTTCACATTTGCAACACTTATTCTGCGTTATTAAAGCATTTGAGTTACAAAAAGTAATTTCTTGGACATAGCTTTCAACGAGAATGATTAGTATATTAAACAAATCTAATTTATGAGAGTTTGGGTGTGTCGGCATGGTCGATAGGTTACGTCCTACAGCCTCTTATACTCGAGCGACAGGAATGTTCAATATGTCCGGATGGTCGATAGGTTACGTGCTACAGCCTCTCATACTCGAGCGACAGGTATGTTCAATATGTCCGGATGGTCGATAGCTTACGTGCTACAGCCTCTCATACTCGAGCGACAGGTATGTTCAATCTGTCCGGATGGTCGATTGGAACAATTAATACTAAGTTACAATTGATACTAAATCGTGGGAATGAGATACTAAGTCGAGGGAACGAGATACTAAGTCGAGGGAACGAGATACTAACTCGTGGGAACGAGATACTAACTCGAGGGAACGAGATACTAACTCGAGGGAACGAGATACTAACTCGAGGGAACGAGATACTAACTCGAGGGAACGAGATACTAACTCGTGGGAACGAGATACTAAGTCGAGGGAACGAGATACTAACTCGAGGGAACGAGATACTAACTCGAGGGAACGAGATACTAACTCGAGGGAACGAGATACTAACTCGAGGGAACGAGATACTAACTCGAGGGAACGAGATACTAACTCGTGGGAACGAGATACTAACTCGAGGGAACGAGATACTAACTCGAGGGAACGAGATACTAACTCGAGGGAACGAGATACTAACTCGTGGGAACGAGATACTAACTCGAGGGAACGAGATACTAACTCGAGGGAACGAGATACTAACTCGAGGGAACGAGATACTAACTCGAGGGAACGAGATACTAACTCGATCGAGGGAACGAGATACTAACTCGAGGGAACGAGATACTAACTCGAGGGAACGAGATACTTACTCGAGGGAACGAGATACGTAAGTGTGGGAACGAGATAGTTAGTCAATCAAAATGCTTGTTTTATTTATGCATGCATGATTCGGTTCAATGATGGCCGATGAGAGAGAAAGACTTATTAAGTTTTACTTTGAAACTGGGTTAACTGCCATTGTTTTCAGTTTTGATGTTCTAGTAAAGCAACGACTTTAAAAAAAAACACAGATTGATGTTATTTCATTTATTTTGCGAAAGTAAATATTATGTATTTTATGATTTTTGGAACTTCAAAAGTTGCATTGGAACAATACAAGTTCCTTATATATAAACATGGAGCGTTTCGCGGCAATGGAATCTTACCTTATATTCCAAACATTTCGTCACTACCAAACCTACTGTTCCAACTAAACGTCTGCTGGCTAAAATTTAAAATCCCGAAAACCGTTAAAATGACGTTGGTTCTACTAAACCCAAAAACCAGTTTCGATATTTTAAGTTACGGACAGTGGTGGCGCGTACTATTGTTAAATGGTAATTTATTTAAATCGACTTGCTCACAATTCGGCCTAGGTACATGTCACTTAGAACAATACTATCCGCACTTCATGTGTACTTAAATGAGTGCGTCACCACTGCACAAATCATCTATTGTTAAACACTGGCATTAATTAATATTAGTATTAAAGAATATACGAATATTTTCGCTTGCGCAATTCAGATATTGTTTATGTTGAACAGCTGAAAACGGCGAAGAAATAGTTGAAAGCGTCATTTTTCAGACGTAAAGACAGCTCAGTTGTTGAAGGGCACCATGTTCAAATAAAGTCTGCTGGTCAGAGGTTATATGTTAGTCCGTTCTTATTGTTCTCCAACAAAGTTTTGCTTTTTAAAAAGCCATTTCGTTTTTGTCATAGTTTCACTTCGACAAGTAAATTATTTTAAAATAACAGTGTTGTGACCGCGTTTAATATATTATTTAACATTTGTTTGGCCCTTTCTCACCATGACGAGCATCTGACAGCTTTTGGGGGAGAGATATTAACGATAATCCTTATATTATCATGCTCACCTTCATCATCATCATCATCATATATCTTCATCATATTCACCTTTATCATCACCACCGTCATCATCATCATCATCATCATCATCATCATATATCTTCATCACCATAATCATCTAGAACATCGTCTGTCATATTTCTTCCATCAAACTGAATTCCACTTGCTCACTTGCTGAACTAGGGCCAGTCTATATTGGATTGAAAATAGAAAACTGTTTAATGTTGACATAAAGTGTTGACCTCCGATGTTGTGAAAAATGGCCATTGGGAGGTCTACCTTGTGTACGGTAGTTTGACCCCTGTCTGTTTCGATTGATTAGCGTGGTCAGGTGTTAGGCAAAAGAGAGTCACAGATCAGACAGCAGACATGTGATGTTTCCCGATTTCGCCGGGAGACTCCCGATATCAGGGGTCTGTCTCACGCCTCACGCTGAGTACATCAATTCTCCCGCTTTGATGTTCCCGACAGACTTAATCTCATTCCTCCTCAAGACTGCCCCAGACAGTAGCTAGCAGCCGATCATTTTATTACGCAATATGAAGCAAGTGACCAGCATCTGCGTGTGTATGTGTGCAGCTAATCGAAACTGATCACTGCCAATCATAGAGCCTACCAAGTGTTCATTGGTCGCGACGATAATTTCGTGCCCCACCTCCTGGTGTTAGAAGGCAACCGCCCCAAATTGTAATCCCTTGATTGACAATATAACCACACCCATTTAGTGAATGGCGGAGATCATGCCCAATCAGTGTCACATGTTCTATTTTCTCACACAACTAATGGAAGCACATGCGAACAAAGGCAGAGGACTGAGCATCGAAATTTTAAATGTTCAATAACCCGTTAAAAGGGTGATATGAGAATTAATTTGTATTTACCCAACGCAGACTTTGAATGATTAGACTGAACGTCTTCAGTTTTTTCTCCTATCGAGCCAATGTTATAAATTTCCAGCATTACTATTGCGATTGACAAACCTCCTGACTGCAAAAAAAGTACTCCGATTTCCGTTTACGTCGGTACTCTAAATACACGACGTAAAACATGTAGAAAAATGGACGTGCATGCACTTGAATGCAGGCAACTTACACGACAGAATAATTCTAAAACGTTAAACAACTGACCTGCCTACGTGCCTTACAAACAAACAAAAAACAAACTAGTGCTAATTATATGTGTGACGTCATCGCGTCATAGCGCCATTTTGTCAGCAGACTACCGCATATGTTGAAACTGATGCGTTCGTGTGTACTCATAAAACTTATTCAAGTATTGATTTTCTTTTCTTAAACTGAGACGATTGTGTATAGTTTTACTATGTTAAGGTTAGTGTCTAAATAGGCGACTCATCCTGGAATTAAAAACCAAAGGGCGAACGAAGCGAGCGAACGTGGTTTCTTTTCCATGAATAAGAATATATGACAAAGTCCAATGAGCATTGCAATATATACTAAAATTTGAAAACGCACAGGACAAAGGTATTTACGTGCAAGACAAATGTAAAAGTAAAAAAGTGATGAGTCATTTAACAAAATGAGCAGACCCAATTCCAAATGAACCGACTGGAAGAATCGCCAATTTAGATTCTAAACCTATGCTAAGAACTTGTTGCGTGTAATGGTTGGAAATAAACATTATGATAAAGTAATAATGTGCATATGAAATTAACATAAAAACAAGTTTGCATGAAAGAAATTAATGTCTGAAAGAATAACACTGCTGAATACACAGAGCTTGCAACATGTATATTTGTGAATTGTGCTACTAAAACAATCACTGATTAATTTGATTCTTTGCTAACTGCATATTATTGAGGACATTATGGGCACTCACAAAACAAAACATTGTAAATGACATGTAGGCAAGCTTCTAGCCCTGAAATATGTCGGGGGTGGACAAATCGGCAAGGGTCACAGTAACATTGGAACAGATCAAATCTAAGAAATGGTGAACATTTCCTAACATTATGTAAACCTTACTTTGACTTAACTTAAGCTTTTTAAGAGGAGTAAACGTTTCTTTACTTTACAATAGTGTTGTTTCTATCTTCTTCCTGCAAATATACATTTATCATAAAAAGTAAATGGTTTTCTTGACAGTTGATACCATTTCATTTTGTTCATAAACAGTAAATAAAATGCCAACCTTGGACACTTTTTCAACTTTTGGTAGTTCAAACCAGTTTACATCATACATTGTCAAAAGATGAATTCCTTAATTAATGTAAAAAAATAACTTTTTTATGTATCTTGTTTATATATGTAAAAACAATCTGGACAATTCTCTATTTACTAATTTGTCATAGAAAAACACTTGTTTGCTATTTATTCTTGATTAGTATAATGTCTTCTAAATTCATTTAACTTTGTTTAAACAGTAATGGTATCAATGTGATTACCACTAATATTTTATAATTATCAAAACTCTTTTGTCACTAACTTAGAAATTATATAAATTATTTTTATCCTTGCATACTAATTATTTCTTTGGAAACCTTTTTTCAATTCATTAGTAAGTGCTGTTGACACTTGACTTGTTTACACTATGTTTGGATGTTGTTTTTGAAGGCCACATGCTTAAAACCAAAGCATACAATTTATGTCTAGATAGTGAACTAAAATATGATAGATATATTCCAAAATTCATTTAATAATACTGTAAAGAACATTTTTATCACTGAAATTACTATAATTATTAATAAAAAAGACAAAAAAAATGCTGTTTTACAAATAGAAATAAGCCAGACAGTCAATTTATCGCGCGTTCTCGGAAATCTCCCTCCCTGGCACCCCAATCTCCCTCTCTGGAAGCATAAGTCTCCCTCTTTGGGACCAAGGCAATATCACATGTCTGAGACAGGTAAAACAGAGCACATTACAATTTGTACCATACAAACCCGTGAGTAAGAGTTTGATATGCAGGAAGGCATTGACAAACGCACGTGCTCATAGACACACAAGCACAAACACACAGGTTGAACCAAGAGACGTACAAATAGACACCTTCAGGTCTATAAATACGAATGGGATACGAACATAGCAAACACGAGTTTAAATTCCAACGATTTATTAAGCGAACACGTTTAAAAGTGAAACGGTTAGAAATAAGACAACAACAACAAAAATACAACAAATAGCCACTCTGTATAAGGGCATTCATATGTGCGCGACAAAATTTCATCATATACATCAGAATGTATCCCACAAAAGAAAATTTCGTGCAAGAAAATATATTTTTCTGTTTCGTCACATCAAATATTGTCCAAGGGTTTTGCTCATTTTAAATGTCATGTTCTTTTAAATGATCATAGCATTAGAAAAAAGCCAAAATGCGAAGTTTGTAGATGTACGAAATTCAACGTACTGTTGTCATCTTGCAACTTGTAATTTGTTGGAAATACAGTTAAATTATTACCATCTGAAACAATTAGGAATTCATTACGTGCTAGAAAAAAAGGTTCAATGTAGTTTAAAATGTGACTTATCTTTAAATTCGCACCAAAGATAAACCATTAAAGGTAGTATCCGACATTTTAAATCAAACTGTTTTCCCAAATAACCAAATAAGTCATTGTTACCTGAAAAGATCATGCGAAATGCTGTTCGTTGATGCCTAAGATCATTGTGAACAGTGAACCATAAATCCCCATTTGTCATTGCAAACAGGTTGTTCCTATCTGAGCCACGCTGCAGAGATAGCTATTTTTAGCTCATAAAACCACGTGGCAACTCATTTTTGAGACTATGCTAAATCGTCATCCCGGTAAATCGCATGACGTCGATATCTATTTTCAGCAGCGATCACAGTCGTGATTATTTTTAGATTTGGAATAACTGAACCTTTAGAGTGTTTTATAGCGATTTGTACTGTCTAACAATATAGTCGGTGTTTAAAACCGTCTTTACTTATACTAAAGTATGAGTTTATGCAAAAAGTATTCCACAAAGCAGTGGTAAGGTATTGTTACAGGAATTTGATACAGGCAAACTGTCGGATACCACCTTTAATATTCAAATGACTTAATAACGGTTACAATTATTGTGTAAATTAATAACGAACAATGTAAAATAATAACATTTATCAGAAAATGCTTTGCTCTAACAAATAATATATAGTAATTAGCAATTACAATTTTTGCAATAAGAAAAAAAAAGAAAGCGACAAATTTAACGATACAAATTGTGTTTAAAGGAAAGTAAATATGTTATTATTTAATAAAATGGTAAAAACAATGAATCATCGAATATATGTCCATGTGCAAGGAACGCGGAAACACTCGTGTAGTCTTTAATATAATATATAAAAAATAATATACAATCATTTAAAAGTTGAATATTAACTTCAAAACAAAATTAACCTAAAGAAAAAACACAAAAACATGTAAGCCTTATACACCTACATCATATGGTACAATTAAATCTTTACCTTCTTTAAGTCAACATGCATTGATTTTTGAGCAAACGAGCAGGTGTCGATGTGACTGGCAAATAATTAAATAATTTAAGTTTGTACCCAACCTTAACTAATTATAATGATTATCTGTATTAATCTTGTACCCAACCGTATCTCATTATAATGATCATCTGTATTGATCTTGTACCCAACCGTATCTCATTATAATGATCATCTGTATTGATCTTGTACCCAACCGTATCTCATTATAATGATCATCTGTATTGATCTTGTACCCAACCGTATCTCATTATAATGATCATCTGTATTGATCTTGTACCCAACCGTATCTCATTATAATGATCATCTGTATTGATCTTGTACCCAACCGTATCTCATTATAATGATCATCTGTATTGATCTTGTACCCAACCGTATCTCATTATAATGATCATCTGTTTGGATCTTGTACCCAACCGTATCTCATTATAATGAACATCTGTTTTGATCTTGTACCCAACCGTATTTCATTATAATGATCATCTGTATTGATCTTGTACCCAACCGTAACTCATTATAATGATTATCTGTATTGATCTTGTACCCAACCGTAACTCATTATAATGATCATCTGTATTGATCTTGTACCCAACTGTATTTCATTATAATGATCATCTGTATTGATCTTGTACCCAACCGTAACTCATTATACTGATTATCTGTATTGATCTTGTACCCAACCGTATCTCATTATAATGATCATCTGTATTAATCTTGTACCCAACCGTAACTCATTATAATGATTATCTGTATTGATCTTGTACCCAACCGTAACTCATTATAATGATCATCTGTATTGATCTTGTACCCAACCGTATCTCATTATAATGATCATCTGTATTGATCTTGTACCCAACCGTATCTCATTATAATGATCATCTGTTTTGATCTTGTACCCAAACGTAACTCATTATAATGATCATCTGTATTGATTTTGTACCCAACCGTAACTCATTATAATGATCATCTGTATTGATCTTGTACCCAATTTTAACTCATTATAATGATCATCTGTATTGATTTTGCACCCAACTGTACTTCATTATAATGATCATCTGTATTGATATTGTTACCAATCTTAACTTATATAATGATCATTTGAATTGATTTTGCACCCAACTGTATCTCATTATAATGATCATCTGAATTGATGTTGTACCCAACCGTAACTCATTATAATGATCATCTGTATTGATCTTGTACCCAACCGTATCTCATTATAATGATCACCTGTATTGATCTTGTACCCAACCGTATCTCATTATAATGATCATCTGTACTGATCTTGCACCCAACCGTTACTCATTATAATGATCATCTGTATTTATCTTGACGCAAGAGCGGAATAAAGTATACAAAAATTATAGTTAAGTTCATTTGTATTAAGCCAATTAACTAGCTGTATTGAACGATAATGTATATGGCAGCTAAATTGCACCAATGTTGATCGCTGTCTTTAAAAGTTGTAAAGATAATCACTTCGGTATTGAATAAACACATAAAGACACCGCTTTATTTATATCTACTGTCACTGCCTTTTTGAGAACCCATGGACACAGCCTTCTTGAACAAACAACCGTTGACATTGCCTTATTGAACGAGAAACTGTAGACACAGCATTCTTGAACAAACAACCGTTGACATTGTCTTCTAGATCGAGATTGAACAAACAACTTTAGTCACTGCCTTCTTGAACAAACAACTTTAGTCACTGCCTTCTTGAACAAACAACTTAAGTCACTGCCTTCTTAAACAAACACTTTTAGTCACTGCCTTCTTGAACAAACAACTTTAGTCACTGCCTACTTGAACAAACAACTTTAGTCACTGCCTCCTTGAATGAACAAATTCAGACATGGTCTTCTTGAATGAACCACTTTAAACATGGCTTCCTCGAATGAACCACTTTAGACATGGCATCCATGAATGAACCACTTTAGACATGACATCCATAAATGAACCACTTTAGACATGACATCCATGAATGAACCACTTTAGACATGACATCCATGAATGAACCACTTTAGACATGGCGTTTATGAATGAACCACTTTAAACATGACATCCATGAATGAACCACTTTAGACATGGCCTTCAACAAAAACAGCAGCACGACTTAAATTGCTTTCAGGAGAAATATGTTAAATCGCATTGTATATGTACGTGCATGGCTTTATGAATAATATAAACCAGATGTATGATCGTGTAACTATATGCGTAAAAAGATTTGATTAAATAACAATGAAATATTAAATTACTTACAATGCGGAGCATTATACACACACTATTTTGCAGTCGTAATTAACTGTGATATTGGCAATTCAACTTCTTTTGAAGCTGTTCTATTTAAATTTAATGTATCACGATTTCTATTGTTAAACATATATTATCGTTTTCTTCATATTCATTTTCGACTGTTCTTTATACAGCTACACATATAACAACGACACGAAGCTACAATGTCGCAATTACACTGATGTTGCCCAAAATATATCACTTCTTATTAACTGTTTATGATAAGTTTGTTTTCAGTTGTAAAATATGTTTTTTTATTAATATTTTATCAGTATATAAAATGGTAGTTCCTTTCAGAATTTACCATTTCAAAACTTTCATCTCCCATAGTAAACGAGAACGAGATTAAGGGGCTAAGAGTGGGTGGGGTATCGCCAGCCAGCACTGAGGAGGTCACTATGACATAAAGTTAGCAGATCCGGTAAGTATCAATTATAGTTATATGTCAGTATACAATAAATTAAAGTACTCTTAATGTTTGAAGTTTGCACGAAGTTTAATATGCATATGGGTATTTTACATTGATCTAAACCTTTACAGTAGAACGTAGTAACATAAGTACTTTTTTCTACAGTTAGTTTTGTTAGTTTAAACCTATTTAGTTATAGTCGATTGGGAAACAAATTCTTTCATCTTGTATTATTCCCTCTCGACTGTCCACTTCCTGGGTAGAACCAGTACTATGGTACTGCGTGCCTGGAGCAATGTGCAGTAAATAGTCTTGCTCAAGAACTTATATAATGTGATCAGTTTCGGGGTTCGAATCCGGGACCCTTCGTCCAAGTATAAACCACTAGACAACAGACGCCCACAAGCCTTTTTGTATGCCTTTTTGATACAGATATCGTAATATATATATATGACTGAAAAGCGTGCATATACAAATTAATTTTAAAGTCGTACATAAGAGGAAAGATGGCATATTGCATATATATCTTGCATGTAAAATACGACTTATTTGTATAACAACATGTCAATATGTTGATAATACATTCCGCATGTAGAGGTCAGAGAAAATGTGCACAAAAATGTGATAAATTATACATGTGTTGTTTAACATGGGGTTTATAGATAGATAGATATACAACATAAGATATCTAATATAGTTATTTAAACTTCCAGGTCCTGTGATAGACCATTATAGGTTGATTAGTTGTGATATATAATACAACATTTTAAATATCAATTTTTAACCTTTCAGAATCTTATAATATACTTTTAAGCTGTGATTTAGATCGTACAATATTTAACATAGCTTTTTAAGGTACGGAACCTTATTTTGATCAGAAATAAGACCCAAATTTATATCAGGATAATAATGATAAGTTAGAAAACAAAAGCAAATTCAAAGATTATAAGGACCTACATCCCACACCTCAAGATATAAAACTACTAAAATAATAAACCTTTACTATAATCTTCATGTTATAATGTTCTCGCCATATACCTATAAGTGAAAGGCGAGGGTACACAAATCCATTCGTCGACCACTTAGACCAAACTTACCACACTCCAATGGCATTGTTCCCTCTCACGGAGACGTCCATATAAGATCGAACCGCTGATAAAGTGTGAAGCAAATAATATTGGAGAGGGGTGCATATTGGTTAGATAGCAGGCACTTGTAGCCATCTGCCATCTAAATAAGGTGATGCATTAAATCAGTGTCGAAAGTTTTTCCCCCGTTACAAAAATTATTCAGTTACGTGAAAGAAAGGCAAATAGGTCGAACAGAGAGTTTTTCAATTAAAGTTATTTTTTCTGTATTTTAACGTTGGCCTATAATACAATGACAAAATGACTTTTTTGTTCAGTATGAATTTATAACATATTAAACTTGTGTTATTTGTTTGTAGAACGTTGTATTAATTAAATTTGCTCTACATAGCAATCGACGATGCTGTAATGTAACTAAATGGGGGACAATGATGTGTATTACCCTGTGTCCAGTATAAAATGTTTAAATCATGCAAAAACAACAATATAAGCTCTTGAAAAAAAATTACAAGAAATATCAAGAAATAATACTAAGCTGCTGCAGTGTTCAGAATATCACTAACACTGATACCATGCAACTACAGCAAGGTCAAACTGTCACTCCTATCTCGAGCTCGATTATCCAATAATCTTAAGAAGGTCAATACATTATATTGACTTGAAATAAAAAGAAAATTTCTCTTGAGACGGGGACACACTTTCAAAAGTACATATCCTTATACAAGAATCAAATAATTGTTGCAATATGTGCAAACAGTAGAAAAAGTAATGAAGTTCAATGCAAACAACCGCAAGGCACTAATGTTAACAAGTTTACTAGACTCCCTAAAATATTCCGAGTACCACAAGTGATTCAAACCTCTTAAGGGACGTATCCGACAGTTTGCCTATATCTAATATCTGGTCTATGTTTGGGATATTTGCGCATAATTTCTGCAGAAAAAAATCATACTTTAGTCTAAACTTTGACCATTTTCAACAGTATCTCAATTTAAGGGCAGTTTAACTCGTTAATCAACACTTAAATATTCAAACTTTTTTTCAAATCTAAAAATAAGAACGACTGGGATTCCTAATAAAAATAGACAACGACGTCACAGTGGATGACGTGGATGAGCTAAAACATAAGTGGTCTCGTGGTTTTCTTCGTTTAAAAATATCTAACTGTGCAGCGTGGCTCAGATAGGAAATAATTTTTGAAATGACGATTGTGGCGTTAAGGTACACTTTTCAGACACGTGTAGGAAATCAATAAACAGCATTTTGCGAGATCTGTTTAAGTAACAATGGTTTATTAAGATGTTAAATGAAAATATTTTGGTCCAAACTGTCGGATACCACCTTTAACTTGTTAAACATAAATAAATCAGACTTGGGCAAATAGTGAAGATCCAGACGAGGAAGCTTTCACTGCACCTTGTCCGATCAGGATCTGCACTATCTGTTAAACGCATTATGTTTTAAACCTTTGCATGTAATTGTAAGGAAATACAATGCTTTTAGTTTATGCTTAGTAAAACATGTAGTATGATAAAAATGAGTGTTGGCCTCAGGTGAGGATAGAGCAAAATTTGGTCCCAGTTAAAGTCCAGATTAATTCCAATGCTTATACATAAACAGGTGTCGGGGACTCCACGCTGATTTCACACAACTCATACGGCTCGACGACGGTAGCGTTGAAGACAAACAGCAGACTAAAGGCAGCACACTGGTCTACGTCAGTGCATGGACATGTGAACGATAGCATGGTGTTTGTCGGCTTCGTCCAGTCGCAACGTTTTCGCGCTCCGGCAAATGACGTCACTCCGGGTGCCGCTGGGAAGGTCATCTATTAGAGAAAGAACGCACAATTATATCATCATCAAAACGCAATCATCGCCGTGTGATTGACGCCGCCGTCGCTATTATCCATTTAGTCATTACCGAGAGTAGTAATTTCTGCACAATTTACTGTCAATGTCGAAAGGCGTTTAATTATATTTTACCATCTTAAAATTAATGTTTTCCAGTACTTAAAATTAAAAAAAATATATGCTTGGCTATGCCGGTTATATTATTAACCAGTCAAGGTCGCGCGGGTTTTATGACCTTACCCATGTGAACTGTGGTCCCCCATTTGTGAAGTCGGCTGAGAGGCTTTTTCCCTCCACGTTGATGGAAAAGCCCGTGGTTGTGTTGGTGAGGATGCCAAGGAAGGAATTGTCCAGCTCCAGCCACAGGAAGGGCGTGGTCCCGGGGCTGCCCCGGACCGGAAGTGTCATGCACGTGGTGCTGTTGTTATCTAAGGCCAACATGAAGTTACCCATCAGGATTTCCGTGGAGGCTGCGGGACCATAGATCCTTACGTTCGTGACTAGCAGTAGAGAAAATGATTCAATCAGTGTTATTGTACAGAGTAGTTATATTACAACATAGGCTATATTGCTGCAAGATCGTGACTTGTTGTGATAAAGTTGGAGAGAAAGCTGTCATGAAAGTAAAGAGAAGTATGGAAATATATATAGGGAGTTCCTACCAATTTTGACGCTTGAATGTCCATCCGAGCGGATTTTGCGTTAGCTTAAGGGTGATATCCGTCAGTTTGGTTCACAATATTATAAAATAGGTCCTCATTCCTCATTGCAAACAGGTACTTCCTATCTGAGCCACGCTGCAGAGATAGCCATTTTTTAATTAGAAAAACCACTTGACAATTCCTTTTTGAGATTACCTTATATGGTCATTAACGTTATCCGCTCTGACGTCGGCATCTATTTTTAGCAGTGATCACTATCGTGCATATTTATAGATTTGGAATAATTGAACCATTTGAGTGTTTTTATCGCGATTTGTACTGTCTAACAAGGTAGACCGTGTTTAAAACCGTCATTACTTATACTAAATTATAAGTTAATGCGAAAATCCCCAAAGCAGTGGTAAGGTATTGTTACGTGACTTTGATATAGGCAAAGTGTCGGATACCACCTTTAAACCATGTAGATAAAAATGAGGTTATACAGCTTCGCCGATACAGAGGGGGTTGAAACTTAACACCTAGAATGAGATACTCACTTTCGCTTACGGTTGGTGTGATGCTGACGGGGCAGCTACCTCTTGTGTTGACCATCCGGTAATAACGGGTAATTATTGGTCGCTCAGGCGTACGCACGTTCGACACAGGGTCCGTCACAACCTTGTACTGCAGTCATAAACAGACATAGTGTCACAATATGTCTTCAGATACCTGCCTACATTGTCAAGATTCTGCAGCAAAAGATATGCATCCGTGCAAAGCTTCATGTAACTTCGTGATCTGATACTGTTGCAATAACTTCATATTAACAACAAAATCACGACCATTGTTGCTAATATTCCCAATTCTACTACATGTATTTATATTAAACCCCTTCTCCTACAATCATTCTTGTTCTCCTTACGATTAACAAGTCAACAATAGACAGAAGCAATGTTACAATCTTTGTAAAGCCAGCCGTAAAACTGACCTAGGTAACATACAGACACACTCCACTGAACAAACCTGTACCAAACAACTTTTGTAAGACAAGCGTCATCAAGAAAAGAAACAATATCATTTTCGAGACTTTTAAACTGTTTACCAGTCTGGGATAAATCCGGCAATATTAAGATTTGTGTGTGGGTTGTGGGGTTTGGGGTGGGGGTGGGGGCAGTGGAGGGGGGGGGGGGCGTATGCATTAAAGTAACTTTTGTTACGAAGTTAGGGTCCCTTACTTCTCTCTCTCTCTCTCTCTCTCTCTCTCTCTCTCTCTCTCTCTCTCTCCACATCAGTACACAGAACGGTTCCCTTGCACATATGTACACAGTAAGGTTCCCCTGCACACCTGTACACAGTAAGGTTCTCCTGCACACCTGTACACAGTAAGGTTCCCCTGCACACCTGTACACAGTAAGGTTCCCCTGCACACCTGTACACAGTAAGGTTCCCCTGCACACCTGTACACAGGAAGGTTTTCCTGCACACCTGTACACAGGAAGGTTCCCCTGCACACCTGTACACAGTAAGGTTCCCCTGCACACCTGTACACAGTAAGGTTCCCCTGCACACCTGTACACAGTAAGGTTCCCCTGCACACCTGTACACAGGAAGGTTCCCCTGCACATTCGTACACAGTAAGGTTCCCCTGCACACCTGTACACAGGAAGGTTTTCCTGCACACCTGTACAAGTAAGGTTCCCCTGCACACCTGTACACAGTAAGGTTCCCCTGCACACCTGTACACAGTAAGGTTCCCCTGCACACCTGTGCACAGGAAGGTCCTCCTGCACATCTGTACACAGTAAGGTTCCCCTGCACACCCGTGCACAGGAAGGTCCTCATGCACACCTGTACACAGGAAGGTTCCCCTGCACACCTGTACACAGGAAGGTTCCCCTGCACACCTGTACACAGGAAGGTTCCCCTGCACATTCGTACACAGTAAGGTTCCCCTGCACACCTGTACACAGGAAGGTTCTCCTGCACACCTTTACACAGTAAGGTTCTCCTGCACACCTGTACACAGTAAGGTTCTCCTGCACACCTGTACACAGGAAGGTTTTCCTGCACACCTGTACACAGTAAGGTTCCCCTGCACACCTGTACACAGGAAGGTTCCCCTGCACACCTGTACACAGGAAGGTTCACCTGCACACCTGTACACAGGAAGGTTCCCCTGCACACCTGTATACAGTACTGTTCCCTTGCACATATGTACACAGGAAGGTTCCCCTACACACCACCTGTACACAGTAATGTTCCCCTGCACACCTGTACACAGAAAGGTTCCCCTGCACACCTGTACACAGGAAGGTCCCCCTGCACACCAGTACACAGTACTGTTCCCTTGCACATATGTACACAGTAATGTTCCCCTGCACACCTGTACACAGTACTGTTCCCTTGCACATATGTACACAGTAAGGTTCCCCTGCACACCTGTACACAGTACTGTTCCCTTGCACATATGTACACAGGAAGGTTCCCCTACACACCTGTACACAGTACTGTTCCCTTGCACATATGTACACAGTAAGGTTCCCCTGCAGACCTGTACACAGTAAGGCTCCCCTGCACACCTGCACACAGGAAGGTTCCCTGCACACCTGTACACAGGAAGGTTCCCCTGCACACCTGTACACAGTAAGGTTCCCCTGCACACCTGTACACAGTACTGTTCCCTTGCACATATGTACACAGTAAGGTTCCCTTGCACACCTGTACACAGTACTGTTCCCTTGCACACCTGTACACAGGAAGGTTCCCCTGCACACCTGTACACAGTAAGGTTCTCCTGCACACCTGTACACAGTAAGGTTCCCCTGCACTTTTGTACACAGTAACGTTCCAATGCACTTTTGTACACAGTAACGTTCCAATGCACTTTTGTACACAGTAACGTTTCCTTGCACTTTTGTTCACAGTAAGGTTTCCTTGCACTTTTGTACACAGGAAGGTTCCCCTGCACACCTGTACACAGGAAGGTTCCCCTGCACACCTGTACACAGGAAGGTTCCCCTGCACTTTTGTACACAGTAACGTTCCAATGCACTTTTGTACACAGTAACGTTTCCTTGCACTTTTGTTCACAGTAAGGTTTCCTTGCACTTTTGTACACAGGAAGGTTCCCCTGCACACCTGTACACAGGAAGGTTCCCCTGCACACCTGTACACAGTAAGGTTCCCCTGCACACCTGTACACAGGAAGGTTACCCTGCACATATGTACACAGGAAGGTTCGCCTGCACACCTGTACACAGTAAGGTTCCCCTGCACACCTGTACACAGTACTGTTCCCCTGCACACCTGTACACAGTAAGGTTCCCCTGCACACTTGTACACAGTAAGGTTCCCTTGCACACCTGTACACAGGAAGGTTCCCCTGCACACCTGTACACAGTACTGTTCCCTTGCACATATGTACACAGGAAGGTTACCCTGCACACCTGTACACAGTACTGTTCCCTTGCACATACGTACACAGTAAGGTTCTCATTCACACCTGTACACAGTACTGTTCCCTTGCACATATGTACACAGGAAGGTTCCCCTGCACACCTGTACACAGGAAGGTTCCCTTGCACACCTATACACAGGAAGGTTCCCCTGCACACCTGTACACAGGAAGGTTCCCCTGCAACAGGAAGGGTCCCCTGCACATATGTACACAGGAAGGTTTTCCTGCACACCTGTACACAGTAAGGTTCCCCTGCACACCTGTACACAGGAAGGTTACCCTGCACATATGTACACAGGAAGGTTCGCCTGCACACCTGTACACAGTAAGGTTCCCCTGCACACCTGTACACAGGAAGGTTCCCCTGCACACCTGTACACAGTAAGGTTCCCCTGCACACCTGTCTACAGGAAGGTTACCCTGCACACCTGTACACAGTACTGTTCCCTTGCACGTATGTACACAGGAAGGTTCCCCTGCACACCTGTACACAGGAAGGTTCCCCTGCACACCTGTACACAGGAAGGTTCCCCTGCACACCTGTACACAGGAAGGTTCCCCTGCACACCTGTACACAGGAAGGTTTTCCTGCACATATGTACACAGGAAGGTCCCCCTGCACACCTGTAAACAGTAAGGTTCTCCTGCACACCTGTACACAGGAAGGTCCCCCTGCACACCTGTACACAGGAAGGTTCGCCTGCACACCTGTACACAGGAAGGTTTTCCTGCACATATGTACACAGGAAGGTCCCCCTGCACACCTGTAAACAGTAAGGTTCTCCTGCACACCTGTACACAGGAAGGTCCCCCTGCACACCTGTACACAGGAAGGTCCCCCTGCACACCTGTAAACAGTAAGGTTTTCCTGCACACCTGTACACAGGAAGGTCCCCCTACACACCTGTACACAGTAAGGTTCTCCTGCACACCTGTAAACAGTAAGGTTTTCCTGCACACCTGTACACAGTAAGGTTCTCCTGCACACCTGTAAACAGTAAGGTTCTCCTGCACACCTGTAAACAGTAAGGTTTTCCTGCACACCTGTACACAGGAAGGTTCCCCTGCACACCTGTAAACAGTAAGGTTTTCCTGCACATATGTACACAGGAAGGTCCCCCTGCACACCTGTACACAGGAAGGTTCTCCTGCACATATGTACACAGGAAGGTCCCCCTGCACACCTGTAAACAGTAAGGTTTTCCTGCACATATGTACACAGGAAGGTCCCCCTACACACCTGTAAACAGTAAGGTTCTCCTGCACACCTGTACACAGGAAGGCCCCCCTGCACACCTGTACACAGGAAGGTTCCCCTGCACACCTGTAAACAGTAAGGTTTTCCTGCACATATGTACACAGGAAGGTCCCCCTGCACACCTGTAAACAGTAAGGTTCTCCTGCACACCTGTACACAGGAAGGTTCTCCTGCACACCTGTACACAGGAAGGTTCCCCTGCACACCTGTACACAGGAAGGTCCCCCTGCACACCTGTACACAGGAAGGTCCCCCTGCACACCTGTACACAGGAAGTTTCTCCTGCACACCTGTAAACAGTAAGGTTCCCCTGCACATATGTACACAGGAAGGTCCCCCTGCACACCTGTAAACAGTAAGGTTCTCCTGCACACCTGTACACAGGAAGGTCCCCCTGCACACCTGTAAACAGTAAGGTTCTCCTGCACACCTGTACACAGGAAGGTCCCCCTGCACACCTGTAAACAGTAAGGTTCTCCTGCACACCTGTACACAGGAAGGTTCCCCTGCACATACGTACACAGGAAGGTTCCCCTGCACACCTGTACACAGTAAGGTTCCCCTGCACACCTGTACACAGTACGGTTCTCCTGCACACCTTTACACAGTAAGGTTCCCCTGCACACCTGTACACAGTACTGTTCCCCTGCACACCTGTACACAGTAACGTTCCAATGCACTTTTGTACACGGTAACGTTTCCTTGCACTTTTGTTCACAGTAAGGTTTCCTTGCACTTTTGTACACAGTAAGGTTCCCCTGCACTTTTGTTCACAATAAGTTTTCCTTGCACTTTTGTTCACAGTAAGATTCCCCTGCACTTTTGTATTATGTTATGTTGCCTATTAATATAACACAGTATAATAGCTAAAACTGCTTCATTTGATCGATGCTTTTAAGTATGCACAGTAAACTCACCATTTAAAGGTTCAGAATTTTTAATATAAAAAGAAATTAACCAAAATCTCTCGTTTTTGCCATGTTTGCATGAAAGTTACATAGACACAAAAATAAACTGATAAATAAAATTATTAATAATAAAAGAACTCCAAATTAGGACCCGTATTTTCTCAGGGTTAGAAGGGACGGTAAGCGTAAATGTGCACCGGAAGTAGTACCCCTGACATTTTTGTGTATTTGGCTGTATTTGCTGTAATATAATTTAATCTCATGCAATTTGGTGCAAAAACAAAGCTAAATCATTGTAGAATTATGAAAACGCAAAATAACTGCACTCCTATGCTCAATAACGGACTGATCCATTTAGACCGGAACTGATCATTTCATTGAAAATGTGCGGGTTTACAATGCAAAAATTACGATGTATGTTTTCAGGGGAGGATAACCGTCTTCGCGACACATAACTTTTCTTCGCGCAGGTCCTGTTAATTCTACATATATATAATGCATTGTCTTTTTCACAATATATAGTTTTGTTTTTCTAAAGTAACGGTTAACAGTTAAATTACTTCTAAAGTTGTGACATTTACTATAGAGTAAAGAACAAGTTCATATACAATCGTACCTACTCGGCGATCTCCGGCAAGCTTCGGAGATAATGCCTCGTATGTAATTGTATGAATACACCAGTTGGTGATTTGCCCCGGCGAATAACTTCTCATTGCATTATGTAAACAAAGATGGCTGACTTTTCAAAGTGCATGCAGTACGCTTTAGATATCAATCGGGACCCCTCGGCGATTTCTTCAAAAATAGACCTCGGGAATCATATGCATTGAAAGTAGTCCGTCCCTGATTGTGACCTCGCGTGATCACTATGAACAATCAAATACGAAATTCTAAATACACACTGAAGAATAGGTAAGCATGAGATTTTCATTGTTTGTTTGAGTGTTTTAATGGATTTAGGTTTTTCTACATGGTATCGAAGGTCGCCATATTTAAACAAACGCGCTTAGGTAGCCGAATTACAACCGACCATATCACTGAATCTATAAATAGATGGTTGTATCACTACTATGGTTTACGAGGTTATTTTTCCGAAAGTTACGGAAATGGCCGAGTTGTTACGATTGTTTAGATATAACGGAGATTCAATACTCCTTGAAAGAAGAGCAGATTGCTTCGTTGAAGAATATTTCTAACTTTGTTGATACTGTATGTATATTACCAACAGGATTTGATAAAAGTGTAATATACCAGTTATTACCCTGCATGCACTCGGATCACGCTTCGGTGATGTCTATAGTCGAAGCTTGCCGGAGATCGCCGAGTAGGTACGATTGCCATTTTGGAAGTAGTTCGTCAATATGGCGGCGACCGCATTATTTCCGAGGTGATTACGTAGAGGACGGAATTACCCGAGGAGTTCCGAGTGGTTCATATAGTGTCGTGTAACCTTGTAACATTACTTCGTTACAACATTAGTTCCATCGGGATTAAGGACATACTAGATCGTTTTTGTCTTAACTGTTTCTCACAGTTTGTCAGCATCCATTTCACTTTAAATGTGAGATGTAGTTAAGCTTAGGAAATATTAAACATTATTCTTCGTATACATCATACTATGTTCCAGAAAAGTAATATCTGAACAATAATTATTTGTGTAATATGAGGCTGCTCCACATGTGCGATTTCTACGTGAACACTTTTGTTTCATTGTTAATTATATCAATTTTGGCAACTTTTTTTGCTACAAATGTTACCTCCTGGAAAAAACTTTTTGAACATGTCTTTGTTTATTGCTCACATATTGCTTTAACCTGTTTACCTGTTCCTGTTTTGCGTCGCCTTTGATGCTTCACATCAACGATTTTTTCTTGTTTTGTTTCCTTTTACGAATCCTTTTAGATTTAAAAAATATCTGTTTTCGTTTTTTAAGATAACATTGGTTAATTTCTACCGGTGGAAACAACAACAACCTAAATCTCTGTTGTTTCAATGGCATTGTTCTCATAGGCACCAACATGTTTTGATTAACAGTTAGTGGAAACGCGTTCATCATTAAGGAGTTCTGAGAGATAAGTACTTACGTTGTAGGGCGACGGGTAGAAGGTGATACGGTCGACGCTCCATTCAAACCGGAAGTCATCGGGAGGCGTGTTGTTAAAGTTAATGTCGGTGATTTGTTTGACAGAGGTCAAATCGATCTAGAGGTAAATCGAATATATGTATATACAATTTCGTTTATGTTGTAATGATGGTATAAAGACAAATGTTAAAATAATATAGGACGAATATGCCTCCAGTAAAATTGGCATGTGGGTGTGCGAGGTGCAAATACCCACCAATACATGTTACAGGATGAACAAATACCCCACTCCATTTTGCCAGCGTGGTTAAATACCTCCAACTTAAAACAGAGGCGCCCGTGGCCGAGCGGGAGAGTCTCTAACTTGAAACTTCTCAGCCACTCACAGCGTCGGGGCGAGAACTTTCATGTGAGGAGGTTTTCCAGCTAACCTGCATTGCGTTGGTGGTTTTACCCAGATATAAGCTTGAGGTCTTCACCAATTATTAGCTGGACGTCGCCAATATGACCATACTTGTGTCGATGCGATGTAACAAAAAACAACAACTTACGTGCTGTCAAGGGAGGAACTCAATTGGGTGATTAGTTATCTCAATACCCAAAAGTACAACACTCATGAAGGTGTTAAAAAACATTAGTAAATGTTATTAGTCCTAAGCACCTGCCACATTCTATAACACGACGGCTTGGTTTAAAAGAGTGCCAATATCAATATCACTTTTTCGGCCCGGGCCTAAAAAGTAATATAGATATAGAGCCGGCATTTGAGGTAATTTGATTGGCTAATAAGGCAGGGTCAAAGAATTAAATGTAAAATGTTATAAGTAGTTATTTAAAAAATGTCAATAAATAAGTGATTTGCTATTGGCCATGCATTTTGTCCTCGGGTCAGTCGTATGGCCCTCGGCCTTCGGTAAATACGACTGCCATAGGACAAATAACAGGGCCAATATCAAATTATTTATTTACATATAGTAGTTAATTGTTTTTGTGGACAACTATATATATATATGTAACAAAGCTTTAAGACCCTGCGGCAAATAACATGGACCCAGGTCAGCCATCTCCTAGCATGATCTGGATCTAATTTGTTTGCCGAAGCCTGATGAATCAAACAGGCTTAGAACTAAACTTTGTACATCATGTAAATCATGTTAAATAAAGGCATCCTTACCGCCGCTAGTCTGGTGAACGTTAGGCATGAGACCCATATTTGAGAAGGCGAGTAGTTGACTCCAACACACAGCTCCTCAGCCGGGTTGTCAGCAGCGTTTAAAGCCTCCGTGTCCTTGATCCCTATCAGCATCTTGATGGTCATCATGTCCTGCTGGATGTCGTCCACTACAGGAAAGTTGCACATCAACGGCACCACAGCCACAGCTCGGTCCTTCATGGTAGAGAGGTTCCTATAAACAGATCAGGGGTTTTATAACTCTGAGCTACAGCCTGAACAAGTTATCGAACGTCTATAAACGCTCTTGTCTACTCTTCCGCATTGTGAAACCAACAGCGACGAAGCAAAGCGTATGGCGTACATTTAGGGTCTTTATTGCATGACCCTGTATCATGCTAAAACATTCAGCATCATGCTTAAACTTTTAGCATGATACAGGGTCATGACAATTGTTTTTTAGACTCATGCTAAACCCATGAGTATTATCCTGCAACAGGCTTAAAGATACTTTCGACCTTTTGGTGCGGAGTTGCACGACCCTGCATCAGACAAATGCAATTTAAGTACCAGTCTAAATCTTTTAGCATGAGTCTGGAAATAAAATGCATGATACAGGGTCACGCAAATTCCGATTGGTCGTTTCAGCATGATGGTGGACTATATTGCATGACCCAGGGTCGTGTAAAATACGATTGGTTCGTTTAAGCATGAGGCTAAATAAGAGTTGCACTACCCAGGGTCTTGCTTATTCCGATTGGTCGGTTTTAGCATGGTGCTAAATGATTAATGCACTACCCAGGGTCATGCAAATTCCGATTGGTCGGTTTAAGCATGATGCTAAAAGATTAATGCACTTACCAGGGTCATGCAAATTCCGATTGGTCGGTTTTAGCATGATGCTAAAAAATTAATGCACTACCCTGGGTCATGCATATTCCGATTGGTCAGTTTTAGCATGATGCTAAAAGATTATTGCACTACCCAGGGTCATGCAAATTCCGATTGGTCGGTTTTAGCATGATGCTAAAAGATTAATGCACTACCCAGGGTCTTGCTAATTCCGATTGGTCGGTTTTAGCATGAGGCTAAATAAGAGTTGCACTACCCAGGGTCATGCAAATTCCGATTGGTTCGTTTAAGCATGATGCTAAAAGATAACTGCACTACCCAGAGTCATGTAAATTCTGATTGGTCCGTTTTAGCATGATTCTAAATAATAATTGCATCACCCTGGGTCATGCAAATTCTGATTGGTCAGTTTTAGCATGATGCTAAATAATAATTGCATCACCCTCTGATTGGTTCCTTTTAGCATGAGGCTAGGATATCATTACCACAATGCACCTCTGCGTATTTAACCAATAGAATAAAGCAGACAAACATACATGTGTTGGAAGTCATATTGTTTGTTTTCGTTTGTTTATTACAAAAGAAAATTATGAATTTAGAAGTGTTTCTACAAGGTGCAAGGAATATATTGGGTTCTGTAACAAGGACACTGAGAACTAACGATTCGGACGAAGTTCTTTGGCAATCCCAGGCACTCATGACACAAACATCAATTGCAAGAAAATTAAATTGTAAAAACAAAACGCGTCTGTACTTAGCGAACGATATGTAGCAATTGACACCCTGTCGGAAATTTTTGTCTATTTCATTAAATATCTACAGGGTAAAGATCAAAACAAAATATCATGTGCCCAACCCAGGAAATAACACTTCACTAATTAGCTGTTTATAAAGGGATTAAGTCGCAGGAAACATTTTACTGTCAATCATTCATAAAATTTCGATGTCTCGCCCATCTAAAAAACTGCAGACGAATTAAATTTGGAGAAACTAATACAGAGGCACTGTGCAATAAAATTTATTTAACCCAAGGCTAATCATTTACCCACATACTTAAACTCATTTTAGACTCACGCTAAAACCGACCAATGGGAATTAGCAAGACCCTGGGTAGTGCATTAATCTTTCAGCATCATGCTAAAACTGACCAATCGGAATGTGCATGACCCTGGGTAGTGCATTAATCTTTTAGCATCATGCTAAAACCGACCAATCGGAATTTGCATGACCCTGGTTAGTGCATTAATCTTTTAGCATCATGCTAAAACCGACCAATCGGAATTTGCATGACCCTGGGTAGTGCAACTCTTATTTAGCCTCATGCTAAAACCGACCAATCGGAATTAGCATGACCCTGGGTAGTGAATTAATCTTTTAGCATCATGCTAAAACCGACCAATCGGAATATGCATGACCCTGGGTAGTGCATTAATCTTTCAGCATCATGCTAAAACTGGCCAATCGGAATTAGCATGACCCTGGGTAGTGCATTAATCTTTTAGCATCATGCTAAAACCGACCAATCGGAATTAGCAAGACCCTGGGTAGTGCAATATTTTTAGTACCATGCTAAAACTATATTTGTTAGATGCAGGGTCGTACACTTACGCACCAAAAGGTCTAAATTATTTTTAAGCATGATACGGCATGTACCTGAAAAATCAATTGTCATGACCCTGCATCATGCTAAAAGTTTAAGCATGATGCTGAATGTTTTAGCATGATACAGGGTCATGCAATAAAGACCCTAAAGGTACGCCATACAAAGCGACTGTTTTTGTGTTTGTCTGAAATTTATGCCCAGTCAGATGCAAGGAATTTATGTCTGCTTTAACATTTTCACCAGCAAAATTAGATCGCAAGTAGTTATTGTTTTAATGTACCTTCTTGACTTATAATTGAAGGGGTCAATATTAGAAATTTGAAGGTAGCCCTAAAATGAGCATTAAATGTATTAATATTTACTATTTGCCCCCGGGATGTCAAATGAAATCAAAATATTAGTATTATACTAATATTAGATATTAGATGTTTGCTCATGGCATAACATTAATGGAAGCTTACCAACTTGACATACTGAGCTCAACTTCACCAACTTGAGGACAGAGATTGTTGATGCCTTTTGAATCTATCCAAAGTCGGTATGGTACGAGGTTTGAATCTGTCAAGTTTTCGGGGATTGGAAACTCTATGGTCATCGGCCCGGGGATGGTATCCCGCTGTGCGGTGATCTGGATGACGGCCGTGAAATTGGTTCCAGCGTGCAGACTAGGCACTGTTGTACAGTCCGCGTCCAAAGACATGACGAAGTTGACATTGTCCTGATCAACCAAGAACAGATACCGGTATACATAAGTACTTTCGATATGGAACTACTGATATATACAACTACATGTATCTTTCTCTCATGTGACATCTTAGTTTGCGGATGAGATTGTTTTTATTTACGCTGACAATTAACATTTACCTGTAATAAGGAACGAGTAGTCCATCCAAAACTCGTTGCGCTCAAGGCATACTTTACTATGACATGAACCAGGTTGGGCTTTCATATCAAGTGTTCATGGTTTGTTTTAAAAATGAAAACAGCACCATATCTGAATATAACTAAAATACTACTGGTGGATTGGTCAATAGAACAGAAAAATCCACATTAACACAGTTCCAAAACTAACATGTTGTTAGTGAGCAAAGGAGGATGGTTATCCACATAGTTTTCCATCATCTTAACAAATGGGGAAGTATTACGTATACAGACATTTAGGATTTTTAAGGTATATATTTATGTGCAGATAGATGAACGTATAAGACCGACCAAGTGACCGAGCGACCATGTTCAGGCTAGATAGTTGTACACTTTCAACCCCTCTAGGTGTAAGTAAGAGGCACTTTTAGATCGAGTAATCAGTCGTTGATAACTCATCGCCATTAGTTGAAAGACATATAACTAAAGTTGACAGTGTAACATACGCCACCACCAGTAGTAGAACGTTACATTACTTATTTTGTATGACGGTTTGCACATATGCAATTGCCATTAGTAATATGACGTGTTACTTACGTTGTATGAGAGTGACACATACGCCATCGCATTTAGTAATACGACATGTTTTTAACGTTGTATGACATAGTCACATACGCCATCGCCATGAGTAATACGACATGTTTTTAACGTTATAGGACATAGTCACATACGCCATCGCCATGAGTAATACGACATGTTTTTAACGTTGTATGACATAGTCACATACGCCATCGCCATGAGTAATACGACATGTTTTTAACGTTATAGGACATAGTCACATACGCCATCGCCATGAGTAATACGACATTTTACTTACATTGAATGATACTGGCACATACGCCATCGCCATTAGTAATACGACATATAACTAACGTTGTATGGCAGAGGCACGCACGCCATCGCCATTAGTAACACGACATATTACATACGTTGTATGACATACGCACATACGCTTTTACCATTAGTTATACGACATGTTAGTTATGTTGTATGACAGTGGCACATACGCCATCGCCATGAGTAATACGACATATTACTAACGTTGTTCGACGGTGGCATATACATCATCGCCAAAAGTAGTACGACACAGTGGCACAAACATTTTCGCCAATGGTAATATGACATTTTACTTGTAAACATTGTATAAGACTGCCACATTCACCACCGCCATAAGTAATACGGTATATTACTAACGTCATTTGAGACTGGCACATACACTATTGCCAATGGAAGTACGGCATATAATTTATGTTGTATGAGACTGGCATACACACCATCAGGAGAAAAACACAATACTTACGTCTTGTAGGTTTCACAAACGACATCGCCTTCAGCAGTACGATACATTACTTACTTCATTGGTTAGGTTTAACACACGCCATCACCTTTAGCACTACGATACATTACTTACGTCATTGGTGAGCGTTTCTTTTTTCTTGATTGAAAAAGTTAATTTCATATAGACGTTTTTGTAGGTCTTCTAATCGAAATAATACCTATCTCTCTTCTAAACACTATGTGGACATTATTTTTCAATGACGTCACTACTTTCGTCATAACTTGTCAAACAAAACGTCAGCGCTTGGACACTTATTCAAATGGATCGGTTTTCTTTTCATTGCTTGCATTCGAAAAACGCATCAGAAAGTGCGATGTAAGGGCTCTGTAAAACCGGTTTAAGCACCCCGGTAGGTCCATTATGCCGACTGACCGTTCCAAGGCGGTAACTGTCGGGTTTGCTCTTATTGTTAAATGACTCATCACAGGTTTGTTCTCACTTTTACATTTGGCGTGCTTGTGAATACCTTGGTCCTGTGTCTTTTCGGTTTTTTGTATATGTTGCAATGCTCATATGACGTTGTCTTAAATATTGTTAATAACAAACGACATCGCCTTCAGCAGTACGATAAGTTACTTAAGTCAGTGGTTAGGTTTAACAAATGACTTCGCCTTCAGCAGGACGACACATTACTTACGTCCTGTGATAGGTTTAACAAATGACATCGACTTCAGCAGTACGATATGTTACTTAAGTCATTGGTTATGTTTAACAAACGCCATTGCCATCAGCCGGACGACACATAACTTACGTCGTGTAATAGGTTTAACAAATGGGGTCCTACCGATATACGGAGTTATCCCTGATTTCGCTACTTATTTACCTCCCTTGAACGAGGTGGCGCTTCTTTGGGTAGTTCCGGTTTCGGTTATATACAGTAAACTATATTGAGAGTACGCCGATTTTATGTTGAAAATAGCTGTGGATCAGGAAAAAGCGTGGTCACATGTAAGGTTTTTATGGCTTGAAATATATGTATTGGAATTTCATGTAACCCGGATGTAAACACAATGAATTAATTATGTCGAGACAAAGAAAAACGGCGATGCGCCTTACTGTTAGCTTTAAAATTCCTATTTATACGCACATGTTTCGGCGGATATGTGGAATTACCTGTGTCAGATCCAATTATAATATAATTGCAAATATCAACAGGTCAAAAGACAAAAGCCTACGCTTGGAAATAGCGGAAGTTTTCAAGCAAATATGAAGTTTAAGAGCGTTATTTTTTCAAACTACCGGTAAATCGCAACTTGCAATCAAAGACGGCCGACTGTTTTAAAGTTACTCTTTATATATATATTTTTTAAATAAAGCAGTGTTATTTACGTTATAAACATAAAAAACTTGATGAGGTCAATTATATCTTAGTTTAATCATTTGTAATGTGTTAATTTTGATATTATTAATCTTACTTGTTCTTCAGATTTCAGTCATTTTCTTTCTTTTCTGAAGTATTTTTTTTTTCTTACAGTGTTAAAAATTACACGGTTGTGTAAAACACTTTCTGTGCTGAAAGTATGTGAAAATATACTTTTAGAGTATATCCAAAATGACATGTTTATTGTGTTGTGTACACACCCACCCCCCAATATCTTACATTGACCGGTAATCCACACCAGATGTGTCACCAGGCACGAGGGGCAGATAAGACCCCCACCAGGTGTAGGGGATGACTGGAGAAATGCCTCTAGAGGATGTCTGGTTAATTGGCTGTAGGGCTCAACGAGTTAATGAAAATAGGATAAAAGAGCAAAAAATACACACACCAAAAAAGGTTGCATATGTTGCCAACTCTCTACATGCCACACATTTAATTTCAATCATGACTAGTATAAAAATGCATTTATATAATCGAATTGCTCCAATTACCACTTCACTACCAGCACATTTACATTAAAAGCTTACACAAATTATCTGCAGCTCATCAATGACGAAAACAGACAACAAAAATAGCGAAATTAATCGCAACACGCCAGTATAACGGGACGATCTGTCGAGATTAAGTACCAACTTATTTTACCCCACACATACAGTTTTTTGAGAAACTGTTCCGACTTTAACAGTTTTTCTATATCATACATAATTTCCTTCTTAGATTTGGCTGTAGTGCTGTTCTGCATCAGTTTCCTACGCTGAATTTAGAGCGAACATTGAAATTCCTTTAAGAACACAGGGATAAATCTCGATATTTTATCTGATCGTCGTTTTTCTCAACAAACCGGAACTACCCAATACCAAAGGGAAATCACTCTAAACTGACTTCGCAAGGGAGATAACTGTGGATATCGGTAGGACCCCATTACATTGCCTTCAGCAGTACAATACATTACATACATATGTGATTGGTTTAACAAACGACATCGCCTTCAGCAGTATGATACATTACTTACGTCGTGTGATAGGTTTAACAAATGACATCGCCTTTAGCAGTATGATACATTACTTACGTCGTGTGATAGGTTTAACAAATGACATCGCCTTTAGCAGTACAAAACATTACATACATTTTGTGATTGGTTTAACAAACGACATCGCCTTCAGCAGTATGATACATTACTTACGTCGTGTGATAGGTTTAACAAATGACATCGCCTTTAGCAGTACAAAACATTACATACATTTTGTGATTGGTTTAACAAACGACATCGCCTTCAGCAGTATGATACGTTACTTACGTCATGCGATATGTTTAACAAACGACATCGCCTTCAGCAGTATGATACATTTCTTTCTTTATGTGAAAGGTTTAACAAACGCCATCGCCTTCAGCAGTACGACACATTACTTACGTCGTATGGTTCAGCCGCGGTCACAGTGACTGTTGAGGATTTATCGCCCAAATTGTTTACGTTCACAATTAGATTGTGAGTGTCACCCTGCACCCCTGCTGGAATAATCATCGCGACGATGGATAAGGAAATCCGGTTGAGGTTGTTGTAGCTGCTATTGTTGATGAGTCCGAAGTTAGAAATGTTGAAGGAATAATCGCCGACGTTGTTGACGCCGGCACTTGCGGTCAGAATCAGGGTTTGGTACATGGTCGGGATTGGACAGGCCAGGTTTGCACCGTAATCCGTGGGTGTGACTGCGAAAAATTAAGAACCAAAATGGCATTTTTTAGAAAACAGTTATTATTGAACAGAACAGAACATAATTTATTTTAGACATGTACAAAGTAAATTGTCTTCTCCATATACAATATTACAAATATAGTAATGGCATGTGATAGTTATACAGTAACATAATTACAAGTGAAGCATGTAAGATCGTAAAACATGTATGAGGATGAACACAACAAGTTCATATTAACTATTAACATTTAGAATAGTATTTCTAATATCAAGAGCATCTTTAACAAACACAGATAATTTCACAAGTTCTGCTTAATTCCTTGAATTGAAATAGCTTATAAATTAAAACATTGATGGATTCTGGTAAAGAGCTTTGTGCAAATATTTTCTTCTAATTACACTATAACACGAACAAACACAAATAAAAAGATATTCGACCTCTAAGTCACGTGTATCACATCACAAACAATAACGTTCTTCTGGTACAATTCTAGGCCTATCATACCGGCCTGTTTGCATGCGTAAAGGATGAACAGATAATCTCAATCTACAAAAATAAAACCGTAGACTTCTAGGCAAAACATCTAGATAGTTTTCATAGCCAAAACCATGCTTGCATTCCTTAAATAACTTTAAAACATGGCTTTCTAGAGACCGAAGTCATTCATTTTTAAAACAATCAATAACTTTTAGTTTGAGCTCCAAAGTAAACATTTTAGCATCAACAGACTGCTGATTATCAACAACATGTGAAAAGTCATATTCGAACAATAAATGTTTAATGTTAGACACCCACGTTAAACAAACTTTTTCCTTCATGTAGTAATTCTGAAGTATTAGTGTTGGTGTTAGAATTGTACTAACAGCCAATTACTTCTTGTGACTCCGGCCTGTTTTGTACAAGACTAACAGCAAAGGACATTGTGTGACCCCGGCCTGTTTAGTAGAAGACTAACAGCCAAGGATATTGTGGGATTCCGGCCTGTTTAGTACAAGACTAACACCAAAGGACATCGTTTGACTCCAGCCTATTTAGTACAAGACTAACAGCCAAGGACATTATGGGACTCCGGCCTGTTTAGTACAAGACTAATAGCCAAGGACATCGTTTGACTCCGGCCTGTTTAGTACAAGACTAACGGCCAAGGACATTGTGGGACTCCGGCCTGTTTAGTACAAGACTAACAGCCAAGGACATCGTTTGACTCCGGCCTGTTTAGTACAAGACTAACGGCCAAGGACATTGTGGGACTCCAGCCTGTTTAGTACAAGACTAACAGCCAAGGACATTGTGGGACTCAGGCCTGTTTAGTACAAGACTAGAAGCCAAGGACATCGTTTGACTCAAGCCTGGTTAGTACAAGACTAACAGCCAATTACATCTTGTGATTCCGGTCTGTTTAGTACAAGACTAGCAGCCAGGGACATCGTTTGACTCCAGCCTGTTTAGTACAAGACTAACAGCCGAGGACATCGTTTGACTCCGGCCTGTTTTGTACAAGACTAGCTGCCAAGGACATTGTGTGACTCCGGCCTGTTTAGTACAAGACTAACAGCCAAGGACATTGTGTGAATCCAGCCTGTTAAGTACAAGACTAGCAACCAAGGACATCGTTTGACTCCAGCCTGTTTAGTACAAGACTAACAGCCGAGGACATTGTGTGACTCCAGCCTGTTTAGTACAAGACTAACAGCAAAGGACATCGTTTGACTCCGGCCTGTTTAGTACAAGACTAACAGCCAAGGACATCGTTTGACTCCAGCCTGTTTAGTACAAGACTAACAGCCAAGGACATCGTTTGACTCCAGCCTGTTTAGTACAAGACTAACAGCCAAGGACATCGTTTGACTCCCGCCTGTTAAGTACAAGACTAACAGCCAAGGACATCGTTTGACTCCAGCCTGTTTAGTACAAGACTAACAGTCAAGGACATCGTTTGACTCCAGCGTGTTTAGTACAAGACTAACAGCCGAGGACATTGTGTGACTCCAGCCTGTTTAGTACAAGACTAACAGCCAAGGACATCGTTTGACTCCCGCCTGTTTAGTACAAGACTAACAGCCAAGGACATCGTTTGACTCCAGCCTGTTTAGTACAAGACTAACAGGCAAGGACATTGTGTGACTCTAGCCTGTTTAGTACAAGACTAACAGCCTAGGACATCGTTTGACTCCAGCCTGTTAAGTACAAGACTAACAGCCAAGGACATCGTTTGACTCCAGCCTGTTAAGTACAAGACTAACAGTCAAGGACATCGTTTGACTCCAGCCTGTTTAGTACAAGACTAATAACCAAGGACATCGTTTGACTTCAGCCTGTTTAGTACAAGACTAACAGCCAAGGACATCGTTTGACTCCAGCCTGTTTAGTACAAGACTAGCAGCAAAGGACATCGTTTGACTCCAGCCTGTTTAGTACAAGACTAACAGTCAAGGACGTCTTGTGACTCCGGCCTGTTTAGTACAAGACTAGCAGCCAAGGACATCGCGTGAATCCAATCTGTTTTGTACAAAACTAACAACCAAGGACATCTTGTGACACCGGCCTGTTGAATACAAGACTAACAGTCAAGGACATCATGTGAATCCAGCCTCTTTTTGAAAAAGAATAACAGGAAGGCAGATATACCTGGAATTTTCAAGGTTAATCACTAAAACCATATTTGACCCAGATTGGTCTTTAACTTATACAGACATGAAATTTATGAATATTAAGTAAACCGTCATGTTATAATAGCTTCGTGTTGACGTTCTGGGACTTACTCGGACTTAGTAAATAGTGTATGCCTTCATAAGTCACAATACAACAGCATGGAAATAAGCTGATCTAGAACTGCACTATTTTGCCTTTGTAATTCATACAAAGAAGGTTACAGGTAAGCATAAAAGGTTACGGGTAAATAAATGGTTTGACTGGGTTAAAGTCACTTGTGATTCTTACCTGATAGAATGCTTAGAGCTGGTGCTGCTGCAGTGTTGACGCTCGTGGTTATATGGACCGTATAGTCGAGGTTGCTTCCAGGGGGCGTGTCGATATTTAGGATGAACCTGCCGGGTTGACCAATCGGAATGTTCAGGGACGGGGTTAAGCTTATATCTGCCAAAGTCTGTAATATGGGACGGAGTCTGTGATATTCATTTTCGTTGTCACAACAAGCTAACACAGTGAATTCATTACTGTATATAATCTAAGTATGTACTTGTATATATTTTATGTATCCTAAGTTAGAAAATTTGTATAATTTATCATAGGTATGTTGTTGTTGTTTTCTTTTGATTATGTGTACAATGTTTATTTTATACATAGTATTTGTTTGCCACATAGGTCGTTGACCTTCTGGATTTTAAATTAAAAAAAACAACAATAAAAAAAACCCATTGAACTTATGTACCCCGAATGTCTTAATCTTTTTATAATTAAACGATAGTCGCGTGGTATACAGTGTGAGTATATTTAAACAGTATATAAACATATGCACATTCAATGTTACAAATACAGGCTACTTTTAAAGATTAAAATTTATGATCGAAAAATTCTTTTTAAAATGCAAAGTAAAATAACTGTATTGGGTAATACTTCGACCTCAATGGCTTTAATATGCTGAAACATCTTGAATCATTCACTTTTCTACCGCTGATTGTTATGAAGATCTAGAGAGTATACGCGTACTATTATAACTGAACGCAAGGCCGGCCCATGGTTCTTCCAAACTAACTCGTTGATAACTGCTTTTACTAACAGGATACAAGTATATGCGCATCAGTGCTGTCGTCGGATGACATTGTATATCAGCGCCAGAAACCAAATTTGCAAAATAAAAAAAACAACGAATATTGAACATTAGTGACTTCATACCAACACATTTACAAAATAAATATATAAGTAAATTACCAATGCAGGGCTTGTAGTGGCGGCTGTGACTGTTTCATTGATATTTGCTGCAAACAGCTCGATGTCATTAATGTTAATGCCGTACGCCACGTTGACCTTTTCCCCGACTTGTGACTTATTCATCACTTGTAGGGCCACATCAATAGTGACGGAGGCCGGCGTTAGGTCCGTGGTGGATTCGTAGGCATCTGTGGTATTATAAGAACATCGTTAAACGGAAAGAGGAGATTAAAATGATGATGATGATGATGATGATGATGGAAGCTGATGATGATGATATTGATGATGATATTGGTGATGATGATGATGATGATGATGATGATGATGATGATGATGACGATGATGATGATACTGATGATGAGGAGGAGGAGGGGGGGGGGATTAAAAACCAATATAATTGAACATACGTTTATTGATTATTGTTCCCAGGTCCAGTGTCAGAATGTCCGCATCTTTACAGCCATAGAACCTTTCAGAGAAGATGTCATTTGGCTGAACGGAATACGCCAGTTCCGTGCCCACTGAGGCGACGCTGATTTTCTGCGGGAACACCTCTCCCGATAGCGTCATCACCGTGACAACAATGTGGTTTGAGGGTCCGGCCAGTAGCAGACTGATGGTCCGGCTGATGAGACTATACAGGGGTAGTTCACCTGTCCCACTTGACACAGACGCAGAGGCCGTGTTGGAGATGGTCTAATAACAACATATGGCCGGTTTAAAAAGAAATCAGAGAAATAATTAACAGTCATGTCGGACAGACAGTCTCATTTAACAAAAGTATAACATGATGCAAGTCTCGGGGTGTTCTAAAGACAGATAAATAAATGAAAATGTTATGTCGTCACAGTCGCTTATACCTACGAATATGTATTGCCCTACTTATCACCAGAAAATAACCAAATAAAATAGAAAAAAGCTCTATGGAACTGGTGCATGTTTCTATGCGTCCTTTACTGCGTAAAACTGAGATATTACGGTATTTTACAACGAGGTATACTGCTTAAGTTGTGTCAACACGCTGATTCAGAGTAAGCACAGAGTTGAAAGCCAAAGAAGTAAGAACAAAAAGAAAATTCAGCCAAAGTCCTAGCAATGCCTTGAGTAGAATTTTGACATAATCATTTTGACATCAAGAAGTGACATCATACGTGACGTCATCGGCCAGCCACCCAGAATATAATGATGGCTTAAATAATTTACTACTTAATTAAAATCAATGCTAGAAAAACTGTAAATTTATCTTATATGCTTTTAACATAAAATGTAATACGTAAAATGGACATTAGACAGAAGCGGGTGTAATGGATCTTATTTTTGTTACTACCACTTGATTCATTGCTTAAACACATTAAGTTCGGATACTGCTAACATTTTTTACAATACATCTTGTTTTTAGTTAAATCATACATACACACACTCTAACAATTGTATTCTTACGTTTTGTGAAGTGACATCTATAGACACAAAAAGGCTGGGTTTAATTTTAATTTCGAACAGTATTATGTGTATACATGTCTTAATAGTAAAACGTTTCTTATCTTATTCCACCTTAGCTCCAGAACACATGGGTCCTTACAGTTGTCAACCAGAGCGATTAACGTCGAGGTAAAGAGGCATTTCAGACGATCCGATGTTTAACGGCTTTGTGGTTAGGCTTCACGCTTAAATCAAACATACTCGCACACAATCACATTTAAAAACACACACCTAAAAAAGGATAGGCCTACCTTTGAACAAGAGGCTGAATCGTATACGGCCATTTGGACCTGGGCAATCCAGATTCGTGAACCAGAATCATAGGACATGCCGGCGCTCGTCCAAACATTGGCCCCATTCACGTTTGAAGCCAAGTCCAGCAAGACAACCTCATAGTCTATGATGATTGAGCTAGTAGCTATATCTGCTCCGTTATTTGTGACTGTGCCGATGTTGAAAACGAGACGGGAGTGATATTGCTGCTTGGGATACTGGAATCAAACAAGTACATACCAGAAAGAGCATGGAATTATGGTATGGCAGCCAAGGCGTGGGTAAAACCACCGGCGCACCGCAGGTTAGCTGGAAAACCTCCCCACAAGAAAGTTCTCACCCCGACCGGGACTCGAATCTACGCGGTGAGGGGCTAAGGAGTTACAAGTCATGGACTCTAATCGCTCGGCCAGGGCGCCCCCGCGGCAGGTATAAATACACGCTGATCATCCAACGGATGACTTGGGTAATTTGTATAATTTATTAATTTGTTCGGCCATTTGGCAATACTTGTTTGTAACTTTTACAATACCCATTAAATATTATATAACTAAAATATATCATACACAACAAATTATTTATTCATTTATATATCATTTTATGTACACATGTACATTGCACAATACATTCTATTAGGTAACGAATTAAAATGACATTTATTGTCAATCGAAAACAAGTCTTTAAACTTTCTTTATTGATAAGTCATAGGTCTGCTAAGTTCCATGCACATTTTCTCGTGATGTTTGAATTTTTTCCTGTCATGAAAAACCCCAATGCAAATTGCTAAATTAAATTATTCCTGTGGATTATCTGATATCTTTATAGCATTATAGTATATTGGGTGCTGTTTTTCAGGAAAAAATATAAATATTTAAGTATGTAAAAGCAATGTAGTTTTTTTCTCTGGTTTTGACACCAAATACATTACCCATTGTGTAGAATTAAATTAATGAATGTTTAATCCACTAACATAATGTCTAGACTACTCGTTTTGGAGCGTATATGTAGTAGTGATACATTATACACCTTTACCAACAGAAGAAAAACATGACGAATCGTCAAGAATCGGTATAATTTTAAGATTTGATAAATTGTAATCAATTCTGTTTCGTTTATGTCCGTAAGCAGTTATTGCAAGTTTAAGTAAGCACACTGTTCCAAATTCTTGTTCTGCTGGAATGTTTTAAATGTGACCATGTCAACTGTTAAACATGCAGTCATATGATGTATCAGAACTACTTTTTTTGTGGCTTCGGAGACAGGAGTTGTCAAGTGGACTGCGACCGTTGTACATCACTCGCTCTGTATTCAACACAATACATACAGACAGTGCTTGTGAGGGAATAGGGAAAAACAAAACACACGAGGCAGAAAAACGAAAAAAAAATGTGCATATAACAAAGTCTCCGTAAAGGATTTATATACCGGTTCGGCCGCTGATTCTGTAGTTAGATATGGGATATAAGTCTCCCACCCGGAGGTCATACCCGACAGCCCGGTCCCGGCAGTGACAGACAAAACGTTCCCCAAAACATACACTGTTTCGGTGATTGACAGAATCAGTTCTAGCGACACACCTGCAATAGACACTCACAGTTTCAACCCTAATTATCATAAGCACTTTGCACTGACCGAAACACATGCAAAAGGACAACAGAAATCATCAAAACTCGTTGCAAAATAGAAATAAAAATCTTTGTTTCATGATAATGATGATGATGATGATAATGATAATAAAAACAAAACAATATAGCAGTCATCATAATAGGAACATTATTTAACCCATTTGTTTCATACTTTAGTCTAAGCCTTCAAGATTTTCAACAGTATCTCAATTTTGGGACAGTAAAATTCGTAAATCAACACTTACAATGTTCATTCTTTTCAAATCTGTAAATAAGAACAATTGAGATTTCGGCTAAAAATAGTCATCGACGTCACAGGAGATGACGTGGATGAGCTAAAACATACGTGGTCACGTGGTTGTCTTGGTTTAAAAATAGCTAAATGTGCAGCGTGGCTCAGATAGGAAATACATGTTTGTAATGACGATAACAAAGTGACCTTCAACGTCAACGCTTAATACTGGAGTATTTAACGTCAATGCAAAACTGCGGGCCATTTAATGATTACGTAATAGCCATAAACATAAATGCATTTTAAGTACTTTCTAACATTGGGCTTATTGCGATGATTAAAGCAGATATGATAATGACATTAACAAATAAATTGATATATCTTACCGAAATAAATTAGTACTGAGTTATACTATGGTTTTAAAACGATTTATATTTAATAAATTTGAAAATATTATAAAATATTAGTATATAAACATCGTAGTTCAGAAGCCATTTGATCAGATTCGACCGCAATGTAATATAGGAATGGCCTTACCATTGGTCGTCCCGGAAACAAATTCTGCTTGTATGCGAATTTTGTGTTTTTCACCGATGCAAATACTATTGATCGTATCGTAAGGTGCCATTTTCACAATAGTAAGTTTGGTCTCCGTTGGTGCCTGTCCAAGTACTGCAATGGGAATGTTACAAATTTAGGCATTTTATCTTCATTGACAAAATTACTACATGTATACAAGGGACCATTGTTTTGAAGAAAAAAAAGTTTCACAAATGTGTTTAAGAAACACACGCACTTACGCACTCACACTAGCACACACACACGCGCGCATACACATACACTTTTAAATTACCTTTACGAAACAAGTGTTTTGTTTGTTTTTGTTTTGTTGTGTTGTTGTTGTTGTTGGTGGTGGTGGTGGTGTGTGTGTGTGTTTCATTTTTGAAAGAAAAATCCTGAACAATATCACATCGAACAAAAAGTTGTTTACATTGTCACGAATAGTACACGGTGTTTCATTATTAATAAGTCAAACAAATGTTTACATAAAATTTAAACAAGAAATAAACATAAGCAGTACTTAAGAACAAGCGCTCTTTTCACATATTGTCTTACGTGGTTGTTTTTCTTCAGATTAGAGACCTAACTGTACTACGAAAGGGTTAGAGATGTTTCGAATGGCACGATAGCAAGACACATTTTAAGAATAGGTTGCTTATTTATCTTATACTTCTGTTCTGTACACTTAGTTTCTTAGCCTATTTTGTTCTGGTTGGATAATAATAATATGTTTTTTGTTTAAGTCATATAAGTTGGATTTTCGTAAACGCACTTGCATCCCAACTGTTCTCTTTATTCAAAAGAACATGCGTGTTTCATAGTTCAAACAACTCGGCTTTAAATACGCTGAGCATAAAGACGTTTACAGGTAAAGTACTAACAAGATTAACTTATTTAACCTATTAACAAAACTAGTGAGGTTTTCTTGTAAAGATACTGTCTTCTTGTTTGTCTTCATTTTTCAGTTTTAAAAATCCACACACTGATAAAGCAGTATTTACTTTTATCAAATAAATGAATTGATGTCATTTGTTATTTGCAAAAACATTAATTTGAACTAAGATATTGAAACCTAAAAAAAGAATAATAAGAAAATAACGATTTGTGTTCCAATCGGGGCCTGTAATAAGAGAATCAAGCACATCAACTATTGTCTGCAATCGGAATAAATCGACCGTTTTTGTTTAAAAACTGTCCAAGAAGTTACTTTTTAACGCTGGCCTAATATGCAAATCTATCATCCATACTTTTCCATTTCCAAAAGTTTTACCTTTCGGACACTACGAGTTGAATACTTAATGGCTTAATTATCGACCAAAATTTATTGAGTTTCATTTCTCGTCTATTTACGTATCACATATATTAGCATCAACAAAGAGTCGGCTATGTGAACCGAATATTGATTTTCTGAATAGTTTCCCATAGCACTGTGAACTTTAGAAATATTCATAAATTTATAATGGCTGTTAAAGCAGATCGATATCATAGTTAAGATACAATAAGTGTAAGTACCAAGTTAATTCAGTTTTAGACAAAATATCACATTCAGAGCAGTCAATTACTTCCGCTGTTGTCAATCCATTTGACCCGTTTTGTGGCAACAATATGATTCTATAAAGTAGGCAATATTTAACAATAAGTAGACAATATTTTACTATAAGTAGGCAATATTATACTGTAAGTAGGCTGTATTTCCTGTAACATCACTTGTTGTGACAAAGAATTGAATTCTTAAAAGTGGCAATATTTACATAAACAATAAGTGTACAAATATAATAAAAAAGTATAAAAGATTCAAGTAATTTTCATAGAAACAAATGACTAAATAACTGGAACATTATATTTGATATTTTCAGTTTCGTTAATCTTAGAATGCAAATTCCTCGATAGGGTTACGCTGGTAGCTGGTAGTTTCGACTTTCAGGACGTTGTTTTGAGTCTCTTAAAACACAACAACAACAAAATAACACTGACAGTGCGGAGGGTTACAGGTGTATTTTCCGTGCCATTTGTTTCTTCCGCCAGCAAACTATTAATAATAATTGCCGTCATAGTAAAGTTTAACAGTATTGACCTTTCAAAGATAGAATTATCTATGTACAGATTGCAGGTTTCTTGTTTTACTTTTGTAATGTCACATTGTACTACTAATAAAAGGCAACTACAGTGTATTCCTTGTTGCTTACTTGTAAAAATACTGTCTAAATTGCTTAGGGCTATTTACATATCAGCGCACAAATCTCGTTTTTAATCATTTTTACATGTCAGTCCTTTTAAAGCAAACCCAACCAGGAAGACCACACCTTTAAAAAAGAACGCAGCGCAAACATTATTTATTCAATAAAGCGTGTATGTATTTTTAGGTCAGTGCTTCAGAGACAAAATAGGTCAATGAAATAATTAAAAGCTGAAAAAAATCTAACAACTATAAGAAATATTAAATGCGATATATTAATCAATATATATATATATATATATATATATATATATATATATATATATATATATATATATATATATATATTTTATATATTTTTTTTCATTAAGTTCATTAAACTTTATCGCAGACAAAAAATATAAAGTTTTTTCTGCGATAAAGTATAATGAATCTTGACTCATAGTAATACCCATTCCCCCACCAACCTTTTCTGGATCTGGTTAAAACATAGGCCTAAAGATAACTTTATGCTTTGGACACTTATGAACTAAAACATATCAAAATCAATCACTAAATTGTTTAATCATTGAATACTCGATACTTACCTCGTTAAAAAATAAATATGTACAAAACAATTCAATATAAGATGCCTATGACACAGACGAGTGACCTTAAAGGTAGTCCGACAGCCCTTTATATCATGAACCGTCGAGCAATGTATATCATGTAGCCCTATAGATCATGTACCTTCTAGCTCTGTATATCATATACCTTCTAGCCCTGTATATCATGTGCTTTCTAGCCCTATAGATCGTGTACCTTCTAGCCCTGTATATCATATACCTTCTAGCCCTGTATATCATGTGCTTTCTAGCCCTATAGATCGTGTACCTTCTAGTCCTGAATATCATGTACCTTCTAGCCCTGTATATCATGTACCCCCTAGCCCTGTATATCATGTACCTTCTAGACCTGTATTTCATGTACCTTCTAGCCCTGTATATCATGTACCTTCTAGCCCTGTATATCATGTACCTTTTAGCCCTATAGATCATGTACCTTCTAGCCCTGTATATCATGTACCTTCTAGCCCTGTATATCATGTGCTTTCTAGCCCTATAGATCGTGTACCTTCTAGTCATGAATATCATGTACCTTCTAGCCCTGTATATCATGTACCCCCTAGCCCTGTATATCATGTACCTTCTAGACCTGTATTTCATGTACCTTCTAGCCCTGTATATCATGTACCTTCTAGCCCTGTATATCATGTACCTTTTAGCCCTATAGATCATGTACCTTCTAGCCCTGTATATCATGTACCTTTTAGCCCTGTATATCATGTACCTTTTAGCCCTGTATATCATGTACCTTTTAGCCCTATAGATCATGTACCTTCTAGCTCTGTATATTTTGTACCTTCTAGCCTTGTTTATAGTGTACCTTTTAGCCTTATACATGTTTATCATGTACCTTCTAGCCTTATCAGGGGCGTAACTTGCCAGAAAAGCATACAGTATAATGAATTTTGTATACAGGCCTGTGCTTCAGCTTTCAGTAACAATAAATAAAACTATGTATCTATGATATTAGGCGCAACAGAGTGTGTGATTAGATTATCTGAAACTCATGCTTACACCCTTACAGCACCTCCTTCATTTTTTTTTACTTTTTGCATTTTTTAAATTTTGATTTCTGAGAAAAAATATGTAACCACTTGCCTATAGAGCCTTCAGAAAGCTACGCCACTGCCTATATATCATGTATCGTCTAGAGATACTTTGTGTCAGGACTAGTTCAAACATTTTGACGTAATTGCTGGATATCATTTTATCGTTTTGGATAATTAAATACAAACTACGCGTATATGCTAATATAAAATGTAAAAGATAAAAATATAATACACTTCGACCTGTGAAAAAAATAAGCGGCATCTTTTAATGGATTAATATTCCCAGTCCATAATCCGAGATTTGGCATAAGTCGTTTTAGCAATTATGTTTTATGATTACCTATCTTTTTTATGTTAACTTTTAACGATTTGCAAATATCGCTTACACGCAAAATTGAATGTTCCGAAACAACGCGACTACTGTACGAGGCTTACTATAAACATCAGCTTGATTTCGATTTTGTTTGGGTACAAAACAGTGAAGAACAAGAAGCTAAATAAATAAAAAAAAAATATCAAAACTATATTCGACCAAGTTCATATGTTTTGCTATAATTAAAACTTAGAAAAATGCTTTGTTTTATATTGGTCCATTGCGTGCATCATATTAAGTCTGCGTGTATATTGTTGGTAAAAAAATGTTAAAAATACCAACCTAAAATGCAGCTACAAGCTAACAAAAGAAGTCCAAATGCCTCCATAATTGTTCTTGAAGCACAAAACTCCATCCTGCTTGTGACAGTACTAGAACCTGTCTCGAACTACCCGGATCAACCCGGGTCACGTGGTGGGCGATAGTCACTGAACCGCGACTCATTGAAAAGTCAAATCTTTGACGTATTGGAAATGGGCTGACCGGTTCAACGGCTGATTCCTCATCACGCAACATTTATTAATTATCAATAATTTCCTATGCTTAAATGTAAAGTTATGTACAACAACTACGTACATGTACATATATATCTACAGGTACTGCAGCAAAGAGTACAGCAAGAGAACTGGTTGATCTGGATCTATATTGCTTTCCTAAGCCCGATCTATTTATGCAAATCATGCTTAGCGGTAGAATGATAAATAATTTAGTTACAAACTTTTGCAGAATTTTGCACGCATGGTAAGCTGTGTGGATCCAGTGTTTCGGGGTCTAAACCGCCAGGTGTGCATAATAATATGTTGTATATATGAGTAATGTACATTTTATACTTCCGAAAAGTCTGCGAAAACAGCTGCATTGTCATGGTAACGTTCCGCATTTAAGTTACCACATGAAACTTCGTTCGTCAAATTAAAATTGCATTTCAAATATTTGTTTCAGGTATTTTAAAATATACGTAAAATAGGTATAACATGCAGATAAGTGAACTGAATTGCCCCTTATATATAAACAGTTTGTCTTTGATACATTTGTTAAAAACGATATGACTGGTTGTATCAATATGTTAAGCTTCGTCTGTTTTTCATTTTGAGCATATCATCAGAAAATGGTCGGTCGCATCTATGACCAAGTAACGTTCGGACTGTCCAATGTGTGTCAATGACTTGAGAAAAAATGTATATATTAAACATATAGGTCTAAAAAGTGCAAATAACGCACTTATTTTATTTTGCAATATTTAAGATATAAGATGAATGCATCTTCTAATCTTGTAAGCCAGTCTGAATGGATTAGATAAGTAACGTAGATCCAGATCAGTCAGCCCTAGTTGGAAGATGTCTGATCCAGGTCAGTCAGCCCTAGTTGGAAGATGTCTGATCCAGATCAATCAGCCTTAGTTGGAAGATGTCTGATCCAGATCAGTCAGCCCTAGTTGGAAGATGTCTGATCCAGATCAGTCAGCCCTAGTTGGAAGATGTCTGATTCAGGTCAGTCAGCCCTAGTTGGAAGATGTTTGATCCAGATCAGTCAGCCCTAGCTGGGAGATGTCTGATCCAGATCAATCAGCCTTAGTTGGAAGATGTCTGATCCAGATCAGTTAGCCCTAGTTGGAAGATGTCTGATCCAGATCAGTCAGCCCTAGTTGGGAGATGTCTGATCCAGATCAGTCAGCCCTAGTTGGAAGATGTCTGATCCAGATCAGTCAGCCCTAGTTGGGAGATGTCTGATCCAGATCAGTTAGCCCTAGTTGGGAGATGTCTGATCCAGATCAGTCAGCCCTAGTTGCGAGATGTCTGATCCAGATCAGTCAGACCTAGTTGGAAGATGTCTGATCCAGATCAGTCAGCCCCAGTTGGGAATTGTCTAATCCAGATCAGTCAGCCCTAGTTGCGAGATGTCTGATCCAGATCAGGCAGCCCTAGTTGCGAGATGTCTGATCCAGATCAGTCAGCCCTAGTTGCGAGATGTCTGATCCAGATCAGTCAGCCCTAGTTGCGAGATGTCTGATCCAGATCAATCAGCCTTAGTTGGAAGATGTCTGATCCAGATCAGTCAGCCCTAGTTGGAAGATGTCTGATCCAGATCAGTTAGCCCTAGTTGGGAGATGTCTGATCCAGATCAGTCAGCCATAGTTGGGAGATGTCTGATCCAGGTCAGTCAACCCTAGTTGGAAGATGTTTGATCCAGATCAGTCAGCCCTAGTTGGAAGATGTCTGATCCAGATCAGTTAGCCCTAGTTGGGAGATGTCTGATCCAGATCAAGCAGCCCTAGTTAGGAGATGTCTGATCCAGATCAGTCAGCCCTAGTTGGGAGATGTCTGATCCAGATCAGTCAGCCCTAGTTGGGAGATGTCTGATCCAGATCAGTCAGCCCTAGTTGGGAAATGTCTGATCCAGATCAGTCAGCCCTAGTTGGGAGATGTCTGATCCAGATTAGTCCGCCCTAGTTGGAAGATGTTTGATCTAGATCAGTCAGCCCTAGTTGCGAGATGTCTGATCCAGATCAATCAGCCTTAGTTGGAAGATGTTTGATCCAGATCAGTAAGCCCTAGTTGGAAGATGTCTGATCCAGATCAGTTAGCCCTAGTTGGGAGATGTCTGATCCAGATCAGTCAGCCCTAGTTGGGAGATCTCTGATCCAGATCAGTCAACCCTAGTTGGGAGATGTTTGATCCAGATCAGTCAGCCCTAGTTGGGAGATGTCTGATCCAGATCAGTCAGCCCTAGTTGGGAGATGTCTGATCCAGATCAGTTAGCCCTAGTTGGGAGATGTCTGATCCAGATCAGTCAGCCCTAGTTGGGAAATGTCTGATCCAGATCCGTCAGCCCTAGTTGGGAGATGTCTGATCCAGATCAGTCAGCCCTAGTTGCGAGATGTCTGATCCAGATCAGTCAGCCCTAGTTGGAAGATGTTTGGTCCAGGTCAGTCAGCCCTAGTTGGGAGATGTTTGACCCAGGTCAGTCAGCCCTATTTGGGAATTGTCTGATCCAGATCAGTTAGCCCTAGTTGGAATATGTCTGATCCAGAGCAATCAGCCCTAGTTAGGAGATGTCTGATCCAGATCAGTCAGCCCTAGTTGGGAGATGTCTGATCCAGATCAGTCAGCCCTAGTTGGGAGATGTCTGATCCAGGTCAGTCAGCCCTAGTTGGGAATTGTCTGATCCAGATCAGTCAGCCCTAGTTGCGAGATGTCTGATCCAGGTCAGTCAGCCCTAGTTGGAAGATGTCTGATCCAGGTCAGTCAGCCCTAGTTGGGAATTGTCTGATCCAGATCAGTCAGCCCTAGTTGGAAGATGTCTGATCCAGATAAGTCAGCCCTAGTTGGAAGATGTCTGATCCAGATCAGTCAGCCCTAGTTGGAAGATGTCTGATCCAGGTTAGTCAGCCCTAGTTGCGAGATGTCTGATCCAGATCAGTCAGACCTAGTTGGAAGATGTCTGATCCAGATCAGTCAGCCCCAGTTGGGAATTGTCTAATCCAGATCAGTCAGCCCTAGTTGCGAGATGTCTGATCCAGATCAGTCAGCCCTAGTTGCGAGATGTCTGATCCAGATCAATCAGCCTTAGTTGGAAGATGTCTGATCCAGATCAGTCAGCCCTAGTTGGAAGATGTCTGATCCAGATCAGTTAGCCCTAGTTGGGAGATGTCTGATCCAGATCAGTCAGCCCTAGTTGGGAGATGTCTGATCCAGATCAGTCAGCCCTAGTTGGGAGATGTCTGATCCAGATCAGTCAGCCCTAGTTGGGAAATGTCTGATCCAGATCAGTCAGCCCTAGTTGGGAGATGTCTGATCCAGATTAGTCCGCCCTAGTTGGGAGATGTCTGATCCAGATCAGTCAGCCCTAGTTGGGAGATGTCTGATCCTGATCAGTCAGCCCTGGTTGGGAGATGTCTGATCCTGATCAGTCAGCCCTAGTTGGAAGATGTCTGATCCAGATCAGTCAGCCACGGTTGGGAATTGTCTAATCCAGATCAGTCAGCCCTAGTTGCGAGATGTCTGATCCAGATCAGTCAGCCCTAGTTGCGAGATGTCTGATCCAGATCAATCAGCCTTAGTTGGAAGATGTCTGATCCAGATCAGTCAGCCCTAGTTGGAAGATGTCTGATCCAGATCAGTTAGCCCTAGTTGGGAGATGTCTGATCCAGATCAGTCAGCCATAGTTGGGAGATGTCTGATCCAGGTCAGTCAACCCTAGTTGGGAGATGTTTGATCCAGATCAGTCAGCCCTAGTTGGAAGATGTCTGATCCAGATCAGTTAGCCCTAGTTGGGAGATGTCTGATCCAGATCAATCAGCCCTAGTTAGGAGATGTCTGATCCAGATCAGTCAGCCCTAGTTGGGAGATGTCTGATCCAGATCAGTCAGTCCTAGTTGGGAGATGTCTGATTCGGACCAGTCAGCCCTAGTTGGGAAATGTCTGATCCAGATCAGTCAGCCCTAGTTGGGAGATGTCTGATCCAGATAAATCAGCCCTAGTTGCGAGATGTCGGATCCAGATCAGTCAGCCCTAGTTGGGAGATGTATGATCCAGATCAGTCAGCCCTAGTTGGAAGATGTTTGATCCAGATCAGTCAGCCCTAGTTGCGAGATGTCTGATCCAGATCAGTCCGCCCTGGTTGCGAGATGTCTGATCCAGATCAGTCAGCAATAGTTGGGAGATGCCTGATCCAGATCAGTCAGCCCTAGTTGGGAGATGTCTGATCCAGATCAGTCAGCCCTAGTTAGGAGATGTCTGATCCAGATCAATCAGCCCTAGTTGGGAGATGTCTGATCCTGATCAGTCAGCCCTAGTTGGGAGATGTCTGATCCTGATCAGTCAGCCCTGGTTGGGAGATGTCTGATCCTGATCAGTCAGCCCTAGTTGGGAGATGTCTGATCCAGATCAGTCAGCCCTAGTTGGGAGATGTCTGATCCAGATCAGTTAGCCCTAGTTGGGAGATGTCTGATCCAGATCAGTCAGCCCTAGTTGGGAAATGTCTGATCCAGATCCGTCAGCCCTAGTTGGGAGATGTCTGATCCAGATCAGTCAGCCCTAGTTGCGAGATGTCTGATCCAGATCAGTCAGCCCTAGTTGGAAGATGTTTGGTCCAGGTCAGTCAGCCCTAGTTGGGAGATGTATGATCCAGATCAGTCAGCCCTAGTTGGGAGATGTATGATCCAGATCAGTCAGCCCTAGTTGGGAGATGTCTGATCCAGATCAGTCAGCCCTAGTTGGGAGATGTATGATCCAGATCAGTCAGCCCTAGTTGGGAGATGTATGATCCAGATCAGTCAGCCCTAGTTGGGAGATGTATGATCCAGATCAGTCAGCCCTAGTTGGGAGATGTATGATCCAGATCAGTCAGCCCTAGTTCCGAGATGTATGATCCAGATCAGTCAGCCCTAGTTGAAAGATGTCTGATCCAGATCAGTTAGCCCTAGTTGGGAGATGTCTAATCCAGGTCAGTCAGCCCTAGTTGGGAGATGTATGATCCAGATCAGTCAGCCCTAGTTCCGAGATGTTTGATCCAGATCAGTTAGCCCTAGTTGGGAGATGTTTGATCCAGATCAGTCAGCCCTAGTTGGGAGATGTTTGATCCAGGTCAGTCAGCCCTAGTTGGGAGATGTTTGATCCAGGTCAGTCAGCCCTAGTTGGGAGATGTATGATCCAGATCAGTCAGCCCTAGTTGGGAGATGTTTGATCCAGGTCAGTCAGCCCTAGTTGGGAGATGTTTGATCCAGGTCAGTCAGCCCTAGTTGGGAGATGTTTGATCCAGATCAGTCAGCCCTAGTTGGGAGATGTTTGATCCAGATCAGTCAGCCCTAGTTGGGAGATGTTTGATCCAGGTCAGTCAGCCCTAGTTGGGAGATGTTTGATCCAGGTCAGTCAGCCCTAGTTGGGAGATGTTTGATCCAGGTCAGTCAGCCCTAGTTGGGAGATGTTTGATCCAGGTCAGTCAGCCCTAGTTGGGAGATGTTTGATCCAGGTCAGTCAGCCCTAGTTGGGAGATGTTTGATCCAGATCAGTCAGCCCTAGTTGGGAGATGTTTGATCCAGATCAGTCAGCCCTAGTTGGGAGATGTTTGATCCAGATCAGTTAGCCCTAGTTGGGAGATGTTTGATCCAGGTCAGTCAGCCCTAGTTGGGAGATGTCTGATCCAGGTCAGTTAGCCCTAGTTGGGAGATGTATGATCCAGATCAGTCAGCCTTAGTTGGGAGATGTTTGATCCAGGTCAGTTAGCCCTAGTTGGGAGATGTCTGATCCAGATCAGTCAGCCCTAGTTGGGAGATGTATGATCCACATCAGTCAGCCCTAGTTGGGAGATGTATGATCCAGATCAGTCAGCCCTAGTTGGGAGATGTCTGATCCAGATCAGTCAGCCCTAGTTGGGAGATGTATGATCCAGATCAGTCAGCCCTAGTTCCGAGATGTCTGATCCAGATCAGTCAGCCCTAGCTGGGAGATGTCTGATCTAGATCAGTCAGCCTTAGTTGAAAGATGTCTGATCCAGGTCAGTCAGCCCTAGCTGGGAGATGTATGATCCAGATCAGTCAGCCCTAGTTGAAAGATGTATGATCCAGATCAGTCAGCCCTAGTTCCGAGATGTCTAATCCAGATCAGTCAGCCCTAGTTGGGAGATGTCTGATCCAGATCAGTCAGCCCTAGTTGGGAGATGTCTGATCCAGGTCAGTCAGCCCTAGCTGGCAGATGTATGATCCAGATCAGTCAGCCCTAGTTGAAAGATGTTTGATCCAGATCAGTCAGCCCTAGTTGGGAGATGTATGATCCAGATCAGTCAGCCCTAGTTCCGAGATGTCTGATCCAGATCAGTCAGCCCTAGCTGGGAGATGTCTGATCCAGATCAGTCAGCCTTAGTTGAAAGATGTCTGATCCAGGTCAGTCAGCCCTAGCTGGGAGATGTATGATCCAGATCAGTCAGCCCTAGTTGAAAGATGTATGATCCAGATCAGTCAGCCCTAGTTCCGAGATGTCTAATCCAGATCAGTCAGCCCTAGTTGGAAGATGTCTAATCCAGATCAGTCAGCCCTAGTTGGGAGATGTATGATCCAGATCAGTCAGCCCTAGCTGGGAGATGTCTGATCCAGGTCAGTCAGCCCTAGCTTGGAAGATGATTGATCCAGGTCAGTTAGCCCTAGTTGGGAGATGTCTGATCCAGGTTAGTTAGCCCTAGTTGGGAGATGTCTGATCCAGATCAGTTAGCCCTAGCTTTGGAGATGTCTGATCCAGGTCAGTTAGCCCTAGCTTTGGAGATGTATGATCCAGATCAGTCAGCCCTAGTTGGGAGATGTCTGATCCAGGTCAGTCAGCCCTGGTTGGGAGATGTCTGATCCAGATCAGTTAGCACTAGTTGGGAGATGTCTGATCCAGGTCAGTCAGCCCTAGTTGGGAGATGTATGATCCAGGTCAGTCAGCCCTAGTTGGGAGATGTCTGATCCAGGTCAGTCAACCCTAGTTGGGAGATGTCTGATCCAGGTCAGTTAGCCCTAGCTTTGGAGATGTCTGATCCAGGTCAGTCAGCCCTAGTTGGGAGATGTATGATCCAGATCAGTTAGCCCTAGTTGGAAGATGTTTGATCCAGATCAGTCAGCCCTAGCTGGGAGATGTCTGATCCAGATCAGTCAGCCCTAGTTGGGAGATGTCTGATCCAGATCAGTCAGCCCTAGTTGGGAGATGTATGATCCAGATCAGTCAGCCCTAGTTGGGAGATGTCTGATCCAGGTCAGTTAGCCCTAGTTGGGAGATGTCTGATCCAGGTTAGTTAGCCCTAGTTGGGAGATGTCTGATCCAGATCAGTTAGCCCTAGTTGGGAGATGTCTGATCCAGATCAGTTAGCCCTAGTTGGGAGATGTCTGATCCAGATCAGTTAGCCCTAGCTTTGGAGATGTCTGATCCAGGTCAGTCAGCCCTAGTTGGGAGATGTCTGATCCAGGTCAGTCAACCCTAGTTGGGAGATGTCTGATCCAGGTCAGTTAGCCCTAGCTTTGGAGATGTCTGATCCAGGTCAGTCAGCCCTAGTTGGGAGATGTATGATCCAGATCAGTTAGCCCTAGTTGGAAGATGTTTGATCCAGATCAGTCAGCCCTAGCTGGGAGATGTCTGATCCAGATCAGTCAGCCCTAGTTGGGAGATGTCTGATCCAGATCAGTCAGCCCTAGTTGGGAGATGTATGATCCAGATCAGTCAGCCCTAGTTGGGAGATGTCTGATCCAGGTCAGTTAGCCCTAGTTGGGAGATGTCTGATCCAGGTTAGTTAGCCCTAGTTGGGAGATGTCTGATCCAGATCAGTTAGCCCTAGTTGGGAGATGTCTGATCCAGATCAGTTAGCCCTAGCTTTGGAGATGTCTGATCCAGGTCAGTTAGCCCTAGTTACAACAACCTAAGCATCCGAGTAATAGTGTGCCTGCAATACACTTTTTAGATATTAATATCTCATTATAAATATATGTATAATAGAGGATCTGTTCCAGAGGTGAATGCGATATTTATTGTTCACCTCCAATCCATACATGGATATTAAATAAAACAATGATACATGTAAAAATGTAGATTATACCAACATGATGCCATCATAATCATGATTTTACTATCTGACAATCAATGTACTGCGTGTATTTGATTACGTCCAATTAGCAGTAAAAAGTTAAACTCCATGTATCGATTTGTTACCCGTATTGTATTTAAGTCCGCGAAACAGACTTTCCCCATGTGCACATTTCAGTCAGCTTTCCATATATAGGCGTCGCGTTTCAGCACGTCGCCAATTATCAAGAAAAAACTATTACTGAATTGGAAACTTATGCCATTTTATCACTAAATAATTAACAACTTACTGAAATTGGATACATTAGCTTTTTATCGTTTGAGTGATTCAAACAACTTTCTGAAATACAATATAAGTTTGATAACGATCCTTGACAAGAACATCACAGCAAAGTAAAAAAAACGGGATGACGGTTTAACAACAAAACGGGATGACGGTTCAACAACAAAACGAATACACTGTTCAAGAACAAAACGGAGTCATGATTCAACAAAAACAAAACGAGGGGATGACGGTTCAACAACAAAACGAGATGACGGTTCAACAACAAAACGAGATGACGGTTCAACCACAAAACGAGATGACAGTTCAACAACAAAACGAGATGACAGTTCAACAACAAAACGAGATGACGGTTCAACAACAAAACGAGATGACAGTTCAACAACAAAACGAGATGACGGTTCAACCACAAAACGAGATGGCAGTTCAACAACAAAACGGGATTATAGGTCAACAACAGGACGGGATGACTTTTCAACAACAAAACGGGATGAAACAACAAAACGGTATGACGGTTCAACAACAAAACAAGATGACAGTTCAACAACAAAACGGGATTACGGTTCAACAACAAAACGGGATGACTTTTCAACAACAAAACGGGATGACGGATCAACAATAAAACAAGATGACGGTTCAACAACAAAACGGGATGACGGTTCAACAACAAAACGAATACACCGCTCAAGAACAAAACGGAGTCATGATTCAACAAAAACAAAACGAGGGGAGGACGGTTCAACAACAAAACGAGATGACGGTTCAACAACAAAACGAGATGACAGTTCAACAACAAAACGAGATGACAGTGCAACAACAAAACGGGATGACAGTTCAACAACAAAACGGGATGACAGTTCAACAACAAAACGAATACACCGCTCAAGAACAAAACGGAGTCATGATTCAACAAAAACAAAACGAGGGGATGACGGTTCAACAACAAAACGAGACGACAGTTCAACAACAAAACGAGATGACAGTACAACAAAACGAAATGACAGTTCAACAACAAAACGGAATGACAGTTCAACAACAAAACGAGATGACCGCTCAACAACAAAACGGAATGACAGTTCAACAACAAAACGAGATGACAGTTCAACAACAAAACGAGACGACAGTTCAACAACAAAACGAGATGACAGTTCAACAACAAAACGAGATGACAGTACAACAAAACGAAATGACAGTTCAACAACAAAACGGAATGACAGTTCAACAACAAAACGAGATGACCGCTCAACAACAAAACGGAATGACAGTTCAACAACAAAACGAGATGACCGCTCAACAACAAAACGAGATGACAGTTCAACAACAAAACGAGATGACGGTTCAACAACAAAACGGAATGACAGTTCAACAACAAAACGAGGGGATGACGGTTCAACAACAAAACGGAATGACGGTTCAACAACAAAACGAGGGGATGACGGTTCAAAAACAAAACGAGATGACGGTTCAACAACAAAACGAGATGACGGTTCAACAACAAAACGGAATGACGGTTCAACAACAGAACGTAATGGCTTTTCAACAACAAAACGGGATGACGGTTCAACAACAAAACGGGGTAAAACAACCAAACGGGATGACGGTTCAACAACAAAACGGGATGACGGTTCAACAACAAAACGGGATGACAACAAAACGGAATGACGGTTCAACAACAAAACGAATACACTGCTCAAGAACAAAACAGAGTCATGATTCAACAAAAGTAAAAACAACAACGCCAGTGCTCAACAGCAAAACGACGTAACCGTTAAACAAAAACGGCGGCACAACATAAGAACATAACTGTTCAGCAAAACGACTTAACTGTTCAATAACAAAACAAAGTAACTGCTTAACAACAAATCGGTATGTTATTCCATGGATGTGTTCGTTTGATGCAGATAATGCTACTGCTTTCATTTGCATATATTCTGAAATGATACCAGTTAAAATATCATCAAAGATTTCATACAGACGAAGTGAGTCTGTACAAGTAAAGTGAATAGTGGCGCGCCCGTGGCGTATTGGTAGAGTCGCCGATTTGTAACTCCTCTGACTGCATAGCCTCTTACCGCGTAGGTTCGAGTCCCGTTCGGGGCGAAGGACTTATTGTGAGGTCTTCCAGCTGATTTGCGGTGCGCCAGTGGTTCTATCCAGAAATGTGGCTGGGGTCTTCCTCCACCAACAAGCTGGACGTTGCTATAATAATCATAAATGGTCGCTGCAATAAATGTCAAAAAAAAAAACAAAACCTTTTGGCTGTCAGCAATGTTTGTCTAGGTTGAATTAAAAACTCATCCAAGATTTCATGCAGACGAATTGGTGAAAATTGGGGCATAAATATGGTCTCTAGTGTGTTCGCTCGTTTTCAAGCTCACCTGAGCACGAAGTGTTCAAAGTTAGCTTTTGTGATACACTTTCGTCCGTTGTCCGTAGTGAGATGTTAAAACAAGTTTGCTTGTTGAACATGCTAGAAGCTACATTTTTATCCAATTTATATCAGACGGTCAAAATGTTTGTCTGCATGAAGTCTTGGATGAGTTTATTATTGGGTCACCTGGGGTCAAAAACTAGAACAAAAGGTCAAAATTTTAGAATAACATTGCGAACACGCCAGCGAACACATTTATAGCCCAATCTTCACCAAATGTGGCCAGAATGTTTGCACGAAATTTTGCATGAGTTCGTAATTGGGTCATGTGGGGTTAAAACGTAGGTCACTGGGTCAAATCTTAGAAAAAGCTTGTGACCACACTAGATGCCACATGTATAGCCCAGTCTTCACCAAACTTAAGCATAATATTTGCCTGCAAGAAATCTTGGGTGAGTGCTTCATTGGGTCACGTGGGGTCAAAAGTAGGAAATTATTTCAAATCTTCGAAAAAGTTGTGAACACACTTAAGGCCACAATTATGGTCTAATCTTCACCAAACTTGACCAGCATGTTTGTCGACGAGTGGATTTGTTTACCCTCGCCTTTCACCCGTAGGCATATGGCGAGCACACTATAGCATGAAGATTATAAAAATACCTTAATATTTTAGTATTTTGATGTCTGGGGGTGTGGGGAGTTGGTCCTTGTATTCTTTTGGTTTGGTTTTCCTTAGAAGGTTATAAATGTTGTCAAAAACAACATTATGTCTAATGGTTATAAAGTCCTGGTGGAGATAAAAAATCTTTGTTAAATATTATGTGATCTAAATCACAAGTTAAAAGAACTAATATTGGTTTATAAGATTCTGGAATGTTTAATATTTATATTAAATATGATAATAATATAAATCACAACTAAAAACCTTCACCGGTTTATCACAGTCTCTGAGAGGTTTAAATTTATGTTAAATATTATATAATATCTATCTATCTATAAGTCACGAACAAAAAGCACTTGTATGGTTTATCACAAATTTGTACACATTGCCTCTAAGTGTAATATATAAAGAATATACTATCATCATTTTGTAATACTAATATGTCAAATTATCTGGCTGATTATAGTAAAAATGTATATGCATTATCACAGTTTTTATGAATTAAAAAGAAGACATTGTTTTCTAAGAATATAAAAATATATCGATAGTTATGCCGTATCATGAAGTTTTGCGGATCCGGATCCGTGGATTGTGTATTTTTTATTGTGTATCATGTATCACATGATTGTGTATTCCCTGATAAGGCAGGGATCCCGTGGCGATATTAAACATAATTTGGTTGTACTTGTAACGCAGAACCATTGATGTGGTTATGTGACACAGTGTAGCGTTGAGATATCGTTATATACTTGTGCATATAATTTTACTGATACGATCCGGTGCCCCGAGTCGGAATATAATATGTCTTTAGACTTAACCTATGTTAAAGATATCATGTAAAATCTATATGAATAAAAATAATCTCATTCTTAATCATTGTTGTGATATCTTTTTCGTCCGACCCTTTTTAGGACTGTTAAAAACAGAATGTTTGTCTGCAAGAAATATTGGATGAGTTTGTAATTAGGCCCCGTGGGTTCAAGAAGTAGGTCACTAGGTCAGATTTTAGAAAAAGCTTTTGAACAGGCTAAAGGTCACATTTATGATCCCAATCTTTACCAAACTTTGTCAGAATGTTTGCCTGCATGAAATCTTAGGTGAGTTCGTAACTGGGTCACGTGAGGTCAAAAAGTAGGTCAGTAGGTCAAATTTTAGGAAAAGCTTGTGACAACACCAGAGGCCACATTTAGGGTCCAATCTTCACTAAACTTGGTCAAAATGTTTACCTGCATGAAATCTTGGACGAATTCGTAATTGGGTCAAGTTGGATCAAAAAGTAGGTCACTAGGTCAGATCTCAGAAAAACCTAACCAAGCATGAAGTGAGTATGCCCAAATGGGCAGTCCGATAACTCAGTTACTTCCCTTGATTTCAAAGGGATGCTACTCGCCGCTGAGCCTGTGGGAACTAAGTAAAAAAAAAGGATGGCGGACAAGGAAATCAACGAAATTTGTGTAAACAACAAAGAATTGGACCATTCCAAGCTAACATATTCGAAAAAGTACCTAGCGAATCGTCGTTTGAATGGATCCGGACGGAAATTTCAGCTTATCGAACGAATTACCGGCGCTCACAAGCTAGATATGAAGTGAGTATATCCAGTTGTATCACAAGATACCTGTATACCAAGCATGAAGTGAGTATATCCAGTTGTATCACAAAATAACTTTATACAAAGCATGAAGTGAATATATCCAGTTGTATCACAAAATACCTTTATACCAAGCATGAAGTGAGTATATCCAGTTTTATCAAAAGATACCTGTATACCAAGCATGAAGTGAATATATCCAGTTGTATCACAAAATACCTTTCTACCAAGCATGAAGTGAATATATCCAGCTGTATCACAAGATACCTGTATACCAAGCATGAAGTGAATATATCCAGTTGTATCACAAGATACCTGTATACCAAGCATGAAGTGAGTATATCCAGTTGTATCACAAGATACCTGTATACCAAGCATGAAGTGAGTATATCCAGTTGTATCACAAGATACCTGTTTACCAATCATGAAGTGAGTATATCCAGTTGTATCACAAAATACCTTTATACCAAGCATGAAGTGAATATATTCAGTTGTATCACAAGATACCTGTATACCATACATGAAGTGAGTATATCCAGTTATATCACAAAATACCTTTATACCAAGCATGAAGTGAATATATCCAGTTTTATCACAATATACCTGTATACCAAACATGAAGTGAGTATATCCAGTTGTATGAAAAGATACCTGTTTACCAAGCATGAAGTGAATATATCCAGTTATATCACAAGATACCTTTATACCAAGCATGAAGTGAATATGTTTAGTTGTTTTCAAGTGAGTACTAGAACAAAACTATGGCACATGGAAATATGGTCAGAAGAAAGGATGGACAATATGGCAACTTTATGAGCATCATAATAACAAACTGACATTGCAAGATGGCAGTTTCATGTGAATTATAGGCCATTAAGAAGCCATCAAAGGTACACTTAAAAGAAAGAAAGCAAAACAAAAAACTTTACATAACTTTATTCAGTAACAAGTTAAATAGCATTTTTGCACCCACATTACCATACATGATGATTATGAAAACAAAACCTTTTTACAATTTCAAGAAAATGATTCGTTATTAACAACAGCATTCAAAATTGGCATACATTGTGCATTTACAGAGGTTGTTTGAATTGAATCATTTTATATATGTATGTATTCGGCATTAAATTATAAATCAACTATGTGCATAGAACTGTATAACATTATTCAAGTCTGTTTAAAAGTTATTTTCTTAAAAAGCATGTATTAATTCTAACCAAACACAACAGTATTTGAAATATTTTTTTTTGCATTTCATTTTAATGTGTGTTAAATAAAATATAATAAAAATAGAATAAAAATCTACAGTAAGAATGTTTTTCCCAATTCTTGGAATTTTATTCCTTTTTCCTAACCACAACATTCCATAAGTCATACACTTTAAGTATGCATTAAAAAAAAACCAACATTTTTCACTGCACCAAGATAGACTTGTCTTTAAATGACCATCATCTTCATGCCATCAACATAACTAGTAAAAACTAGACATATTCAATCTTAAAAGTGGTATTTGACAGTTTGTCTTCATCAAATACATGTAAACCTGGACTCGAGGAATTGGAGCATAATTTCTGCAAAAAGTCATATCTAAGTCTAACAAAATACGATTTTGAACATTGTCTAAATTGTAAGACAGTAGAAATCGTCAACCAAATCACCCTACATGCCCATTCTTTCTAAAACTTTAAATAAGAATTATTGTGATTTCTGATAAAAATAGACATCGACATAAGAGTGGGTTACCCGAATGATTATATTAAAGTACGGGTCACATGGATTTCTTAATTCAAAAATAGCTAACTGTACTGCATTGCTTAGATAGGAAATACCTATTTGTAAAAACGAATGATGTGTTATGCTTCATTTTTCACATAGATGTAGGACATCAATAATCAGCATTTTGCGAGATCTTTTCAGGCAACAAAGATTTATTGGTTCTTTGAGAGAAAAAAAATCTGGTCCAAACTGTCGGATACCACCTTTAAAAGCATTAATGATGTGCACAACTCTGCATTTCCATTGGACAATTAGACAAACTACCAACAAATCTGATTGCATTATTGACGACAGAAAAAAACAGTAATAGTAGATAACATTTTATCCTGCACTTCAAACATTGGTTGTGGCCATATACAGATTTACATGAATAAAATCAACATTATGTACAATTTTTAATTACACACATTGCAATTATAAGTCCATAACCATAGTAACTTTTGTAAAATGTATAAATTTCTAACAGATATTGTACAAAAATATTTAGCAATTTTATATGCATTTACTATATATTCTGTACAAAAAATATATAATACTTCTTTATACACATTACTAATATACAAAATATGCACACAAAATATACACTGTTCAACAAACTAAACTTAATAAATTTACAAAAAGATTCAGATTAAAAAAGTTGAAAACCTACTTATTGTTGTAAACTAGGCAGTTCATAAATATAACAATCACTTTACTTTGGGAAATGACTAGATGCTATCATTTTACACTGTTGAAGGCAATTGTAAAATTGTAAAATTGAAAAATGGAATTTAAGAAGAGTGCTAGATAATTGTAAACCTATGATATTCCCAATATATTGCTATTATTACATTAATATTGTTTTATTAAGATACCCTATTAACCTTTGTGACTTTTAAATAAGGGCCATGATGGCCCTATATTACTCACCTGAGTGCTGTACATATTTAGATAAAATTTGCAAGGATTATCAGCAGTGTTAAAACAGACCAAAATAATTGGAAAACATATACACATGCAACATTCGCACAGTCAGTTTCATTTTTTTACTACATGGCAACATGTCCCATGTCCCTGGTGGCAATGTTCCTTTTATGGATCAAAATTCTTCTATCACACTTGTTAAAAGGTCACCCAAGAAACATGTAAACCAAATATTAAAGCTCTAACTCTTGTTGTTTCTGACAAGATTTTCCAAGTTTTCCAATATAATAATATATGGAAAATGGCCAAAACACTGGTGGCCATGATTTTTGTTTAATTAAAATTCATTCAATAATTTTGATGCAGTTCATCCCAATGAAAATACAAAAGCTTTACCTCATGTAGTTTCTGACAACAAGATTTTCCAAGTTTTCCAATAAAACCATATGTAGAAAATGGCCTAACCGTTGGTGAAAATGTTTCTTGTTTAATAAACATTTTTTCAATAATTTTGATAAAGCTCCAATGAAAATACAAAATATCAAAGCTCTAGCTCTTGTTTCTTCTAAGAAGATTCTAAGAAGTTTTCCTATATAGCCATATAGGACAATGGCAATGCCCCTGGCAGCCAGATTTTTTGACAGATCAAAATTCTTTTATAAAATCTTCATACAGGCCCACTTATAGACAATTTGTACTAAATATAAAAGCCTTAGCTCTTAAAGTTTCTGACATTAAGATTTTAAAATTTTTCCTATCTAACTATATATTGAAATGGCCATGCTACTAGAGGTTATGTTTTTAGATGGATCACAATTCTTTGAACAATCTTGATACAAGGCCACCTAATGAAGATGTATACCATATATCAAAGCTCTTGCTCTTGCGTTTTCTGACAGGAAGATTTTCAAAGTTCTCATATATAGCCATGTAGGGAATGGCCATGACCCTGGCAGCCATGTTTTTGGACGGATCAAAATTCTTTGAACAACCTTGACACATAGCCACTCAAGGAACATACCTGTATATTAATTATCAAGGCTTTAACTCTTGTAGTTTCTGAGAAGATTCTTCACATTTTTCCTTTATAACCATATATGAAAAATGGCCACGCTCTAGAAGGTCATGTGTTTTTTTATGATGGATCAATTCTTTTTAACAATCTTGATACAGGGTCACTAAAGGAAGATGCATACCTAATATCAAAGCCATAACTCTTGCAGCTTCTGACAAGATTTTGTAAGTTTTCCAATATAGCCTTATATGGATAATGGCCATGCCCCTGGCAGCCATGTTTTTGATGTATTAAAATTCTTTTAACAAATTTTCATTCCACATGCCTACTAAAGCTTCTGAGAAAGTTTGGTTGAATTTGGCCCAACAGTTTTAGAGAAAATGTTGTTTAAAGAAAGTTGGAAGTGCGATGCCGGACAGTGAGCAATCACAATAGCTCACCCTTAGTAAAAGCTCATGAGAGCTAACACAGCAAAAATATACCTTACTAATTATTACACAGAATTGTCACAACAAATACAAATTATATGGCTAGGTGTCCACTGCTCCATTTTCTTTGATTCCACTATAAGCACTACTGCATATTTTGCACATTAAATTATTTATAAATATGCTCCCGGTCAACATTCCAGATGCCTAGACACAGTTTAGGGTATAGCCATGATGCCCCAGGCAAAATTCCAGATGCCTAGACACAGTTTAGGGTATAGCCATGATGCCCCAGGCAACATTCCAGAGGCCTAGACACAGTTTAGGGTATAGCCATAAAGGCCCAGGAAACATTCCAGATGCCTAGACACAGTTTACGGTATAGCCATGATGTTCCCAGGCAGCATTACAGATGCCTGGACACAGTTCAGGGTATAGCCATGATGCCCCCAGACAACATTCCAGATGCCTAGACACAGTTTAGGGTATAGCCATGAAGCTCCAGAACAGCATTACAGATGCCTGGACAAAGTTTAGGATATAGCCATGATGCCCCAGGCAACATTCCAGATGCCTAGATACAGTTTAGGGTAGAGCCATGATGCCCCAGGACAGCATTCCAGATGCCTGGACCCAGTTAAGGGTATAGCCATGATGTCCCCAGGACAGCATTCCAGATGCCTGGACAAAGTTTACGGTATAACCATGATGCATCAGGACAGCATTCCAGATGCCTGGACAAAGTTCACTGTATTGCCATGATGCCCCCAGGACAGCATTCCAGATGCCTAGACACAGTTTAGGGTATAGCCATGATGCCCCCAGACAACATTACAGATGCCTGGACACAGTCTAGGGTATAGCCATGATGTCCCCAGACAACATTACAGATGCCTGGACACAGTTTAGGGTATAGCCATGATGTCCCCAGGCAGCATTACAGATGCCTAGACAAAGTTTAGGGTATAGCCATGATGCACCCAGACAACATTCCAGATGCCTAGACACAGTTTAGGGTATAGCCATGATGTCCCCAGCCAACATTCCAGATGCCTAGACACAGTTTAGGGTATAGCCATGATGTCCCCAGGCAGCATTACAGATGTGCCTGGACATGGTTTAGGGTATAGCCATGAAGCCCCCAGACAACATTCCAGATGCCTGGACATGGTTTAGGGTATAGCATGATACCCCCAGACAACATTCCAGATGCCTGGACATGGTTTAGGGCATAGCCATGATGCTCCAGAACAACAATCCAGATGCCTGGACACAGTCTAGGGTATAACCATGATGTCCCCAGACAACATTCCAGATGCCTGGACAAAGTTTAGGGTATAGCCATGATGTCCCCAGACAACCTTCCAGATGCCTGGACAAAGTTTAGGGTATAGCCATGATGCCCCAAGACAACATTCCAGATGCTTGGACAAAGTTTAGGGTATAGCCATGATGCCCCCAGACAACATTCTAGATGCCTGGACAAAGTTTAGGGTATAGTCATGATGCCCCAGACAACATTCCAGATGCCTGGACATGGTTTAGGGTATAGCCATGATGCTCCAGACAACATTCCAGATGCCTGGACATGGTTTAGGGTATAGACATGATGCTCCAGAACAACATTCCAGATGCCTGGACAAAGTTTAGGGTATAGCCATGATGCTTCCAGACAACATTCCAAAAACCTAGACAAAGATTAGGGTATTAACATGATGCCCCAGAACAATATTCCAGATGCCTAGACACGGTTTAGGGCATAGACATGATGGCCCAGACAGCATTCCAGATGCCTGGACATGGTTTAGGGTATAGACATATTGCCCCCAGACAACATTCCAGATGCCTGGACACGGTTTAGGGTATAGACATATTGCCCCCCAGACAACATTCCAGATGCCTGAACACGGTTTAGGGTATAGACATATTGCCCCCAGACAACATTCCAGATGCCTGGACACGGTTTAGGGTATAGACATGATGCCCCCAGACAACACTGCTGATACCTGGACACAGCTAAGCATATAGACATGATGCCACAAAACAACAATATTAGTTTATATGTTAAGGTTTAAAAAGCAAATATAAATGATACAAGAAAAAAAAACTAAATAAGAAAGTAAAAAATTATGCATTTTCTTAAACAATATCATAACTAAAAAAAGGAAGACAGCTTGTAATAATTTTAAGGTTGATATGCTTGTCAACTATAATCTATATTTTGTTGCACATAAAAATTGCTCCAGGAATTGATAGGAAAAACTTTAATAAAAATGCTTAACAACATTACATTAATTTAGCCAATTTTAATATATTTGAGAATAAGAGATCAGAAATAATCTGTATGTACATAAAATTATATAATTGCTTATCTTTACACTTTATTAAAACAAAATATTATCTGGAGAACTTTGGTCCAAGCCATTTGTAAGTACGATAACACACGACAGAAACCAGCCCTAACATGCCTAACCGAACTGCAATCTTGATAACACGTCCAGCCACAGATGGCTTTGGTATCCTGCAAAACAACAAACAACAGACATTAACTGTTATCAGCCAACATTTATTGCTAAGCACTACAAAATCCTTCAATTCTTTTTGTGATATGTATTTGTATTTTGGGTTTTACAGCACACCGACACTTGATAGGTCATACGGCGCCGAATACATTTGATTTAATGGCAAAAGAACATAATCAGGTTAAAACTATAATATGTTATGTGCTATCAACAAAATGCAAAGGTAAAAAGACACAGGGGTAAAAAAAAATTGTAATTAGAACTCTTTCTGCAGGACAAGTGACCTATGAAAGTTACTCGTCCTGCAATGATATTACTATTCCTTTTATTTATTTGGTATAAATATTAGAATAATAGTATAATAATAAGATGTGTCCAAATTATTTATTTTATAAAATGTCCTAACATAAACAGTAAACATCATCATGTAAAGTTCACTTTACCATTACTCAGACAATGAATCTCCACTGCCTTTCAGAAATGTTTGTATATCCAATGCTTTTATATGTGTAGCGAAATGGAAAAGAGATGAAACGATGAAGAATTAGGCCCGTCAGACTGGTTTATGAGTCTTTTAATTGATAGCGGACATGGAATCAACCTGCTAATTATACGCAGACAACCAGTCATTAGTTATTCACCGATGCCTAGACACAGTTATATTTTCGGCAATTTACTTTGACAAACATTTGATCTTAATGATTTACCATCTCATTAGAGTAATGCTTTTATACTTTTATCATTGATTTAATTTATTTTTAATTGATAGAAATATGTATGATTTTTATATCTTGAAAACTTTTTATAGATATATCTAATATGTAATTAAAATCATTTTCATATTAAATTTAAAATGCCTTGGATATTTCCATTTTGTCAAAAACTCAACAACAACAAGTGCCGTGCAATTCATCATTTAATAAATGATCCCAGTTTAGTGGTACCAGACATAGGTGCTGGGATATTCCGATACAATGCCGTGCTTTAGCTTATCAGTTGCATTTCCTGTTTCGATTTTCTCATCCTGCAGAACGACCTAATTGGAAAACTTACTCGTCCTGCCAAATATGTGGTTGTAAATATGAGCGGACAAGTGGAATTTTTGACCCCTGTGTCATATTGCTGGAAACTCTGCCGCATAAAACACAGCTCTTATAAGACTGCTGATCTGGATGAACACTGATCAATTCAGGCTCTTTTGCTACCAGTAATAGATTTAAGTGGCTAAAATCATTAATCACATTGCGTTGGTAGGACTTATCAAACTTACTGCATAATTTCTCTGATGTCCTGGTTTGGTTGGGCCCAGTTGGCTACTATTCCAGGCACATGTCCAAGACCCACCACGCCCACCACTACTGAGGGAATGTAACCTAAAATACAATACACTCTCATCTGTTAGGGACCAATAACTACTTAACATTTAAGCATTCAAGTTTACAATACATAATTTTTATGTAATTAACAAATACTGGCGCAACTATATATATATGTATATATAATTTGAAAATACTTTAACTGTTGGTCTTTTTCTGTTTACCAGTAAGCAATGTCTTGTCTGGTGGTTTTTTTTCCCCACTTTTACTAATTAAACTAACATTTTATATTTTTGTTTTATACACAAGCTCCAATTATAATATTTTAATTCTCGAAGGATCTTGTCATATTTTCCCATTCTGACGATCTACTAAGCAACAGCACTTGAAGTGTACTTGTACAATCCACTTACCATTAGGCGCCTCTGGATGAGGTATTGGCTGTGCAGCCATTTTGAGTGAGTATGTGAGGAATGTGTCGCGCTCCTGAACAAAGACTTTACTCAACCCGGGGAATTCCCCTGTCATCTCCTTGAGCATTTCTTCCAACAGATCTTTCTGCTTCAGCTTCTCAACATCCTCCTTGCTGATAGGAAAAAAAGTATGAACATATTGATGATGGCATTACATACATGGTGAATGTATTACAGTTTCATATATAAGGTATATCTTTAATCTAAATAAATACATAATGCCCCAGAATCAAGAGACTTGCGTCTAATCAAATCTAATCAAGTAAAATAATATTTCAGTTAAACAGTTATTAGAGATACCTGATTGGATCCTTGGATGTGAGTAGGTACCAGCCCAGACGCATCTTCTGCCAGACAGACAGGGCCCCAAGAGCCCTGCGCAGTGTTATCTGGATTGGACGATCACCCAGCTGTAGACGACAATTTGGGATACGCTTTGCCTACAAAAAAAAGTCATGGTGACAGCCAGTTAATACACTGTATCTAATGTGAGCTTCATGATTTATTTTTATTCAAGGGTCATAATTGTAGAGATTTTTTTTTTGAAGCCAATTTAATGTCTCTGAGGTTAAACCTTACAGATGATCTACACTGAGTACTAAGTTAGCCAGTCTGGCAACATTATGTTTAAGTTCAAGAAACTTCTCAGATTCAGCAAGGGTATCAATAAACCTACCATTGACCACTGCCTGGGAATTCAAACATGTGCCCCATAAAAGCTATGATATTATACAGTTGTTGTGGAAAGTTCAGTAATTTTAAACAAAGATGTACATCTGTGAAATTGATTGTATATGTTGATATTTCAACTTACATCTCTGAAGGCCCGCCTAAACTCCCCACCCGGGGCCATACCAAGCTCCTTGGTGATGTGTGCTGACATACTGAGGAACAGAAGATGCATCACGCCTTGCAGTACACCACTCTAAAACATATAAATACATACAGTTATGTGTGCTGACAAATTGTGATAAAATAGATACATTCCAGCACTCAATAACATCTACCGTACATACTGGTGTGTACTGACATAATGAGGTGTAACAGATGCCTGCATTTCACTGATCTATGCCCTATACATACTGATGTGTCTTGACATACTAAGGTACAACAAATGCCAGCATTTGACCACTCTATACCATATACATACTGATGTGTTTGACATACTAAGGTACAACAAATGTCTGCATTTCACCACTCTATACCATATACATACTGATGTGTTTTGACATACTAAGGTATAACAGATGCCTGCATCTCACCACTCTATACCATATACATACTGATGTGTTTTGACATAATGAGGTACAATAAATGTTTGTTTTTAATCACTCTATACTTTATACATATTGATATGTTTTTTGACATACTTGGGTAAAATAAACGTCTGCATTTCATCAACCTATACCATTCACATACTGATGTGTTTTGACATAATGAGGTACAATAAACGTCTGCATTTCATCACCCTATACCATACATATACTGATGTGTTTTGACATAATGAGGTACAATAAACGTCTGCATTTCATCACCCTATACCATACACATACTGATGTGTTTTGACATAATGAGGTACAATAAAAGCCTGCATTACACAAGTCTACAACATACACATATTAATATGTGCTGACATAATAATATAATAGAGATATTATAGATGCCAGTATATCACTACTCAGGAACATACTGACATGGAATGATACAATGAGGTACTTTTGATGTTAAAATGCACACACAACTCCCTGTATTTCAACACTTTAAATACTAAACTAATGTCAATATAAGATTTAAAGTCTGAAGCAACATTAACAAAAACTATTAGCCTATATCACATATAATACAACATTTATTTAAATGGAAAACTGTGGGACCATTATTATTATTATAATTATTATTATTATTATTATTATTATTATAATTATTATTATAATTATTATTATATACCAAACTTCTTAAGCACTTTTTTCATGTACATTAACATGTTCAAAAGTACTGTACAGTGTACACCAAAAAAATGACACAATATTTAAAAACAAATTAAAACATAGATATTGCTCAAGTCACACATAAAAATAAAATACAGGTAAGACTAAAGAATTTAAAATAATCAGTCCAAATAAAACCTCTTAAATAAGTGAGTTTTAAGTGCTCTCTTAAACACTGGTAGAGTTTCATAGCTTTTAAGTGGTTTAGGTAGGGCATTACAGAGTGTAGGGGCTGCCATTAAAAACGTGTGATCCCCATTCAAAATCTAATCAACTCCATCAGCTTTTCTCTAGACTCCAGCTCAAAGCAAACTTGGGCTCTATTAGTAATACTTGATGAGATTATCTCAATTTAGCTTTTCGGTAACAATTTCATGCAAAGGTTATAAAGCTTCATACTTGATGCTTAGCAGCAAAAAGTGTAGATCCTGTTCAGGCAGGTTCAATCTGGAGCTGGAGTGTTTGGGGTCTCCAATAATTGCATAAGTCTGATCAATACAATATAAGCATGCCAGAAGTTCATCATATTTTGGCTCTACCTGTTTTATAGCTGCCTGTATTTTCTCCATGTTGATGTTAAGGGCCTCCTCAAGAAGTCTTTCCTCATCATAGTGCAGAATGTTGAGGCGACTGTTACACAGCTCGACCATCACAACATCTGGCTGCGTTGCCTCTATTGTCTGAAGGGAGAGAATACACAGGTTCATCCTTGTGTGACAAAACAACACAAAGCATTGTCGATTTTTCAAACATTGAGATCAACAAGTTTTTTTAAATCTGGAATCTGCTAATTTTTCCCCTATATACAACCCTGGTGATGATTCATCCACTATTTCAACCCTGGTGATAATTCATCCCATATACAATGCGGGTAATATTTCATTCTTTATACAACCCTGGAGACAATTCATCCCATATACAACCCTGGAGATAATTCATCACATATACAACCCTGGTGATAATTCATTCCATATACAACCCTGGAGATAATTCATCCCATATACCACCCTGGAGATAATTCATCCCATATACAACCCTGGAGATAATTTATCCCATAAACAACCCTGGTGATAATTTATCCCATATACATCCCTGGTGATAATTCATCCCATATACAACCCTGGTGATAATTCATCCCATATACAACCCTGGAGATAATTTATCCCATATACAACCCTGGTGATAATTTATCCCATATACAACCTGGTGATAATTCATCCCATATACAACCCTGGAGATAATTCACCCCATATACAACCCTGGAGATAATTCATCCCATATACAACCCTGGAGATAATTTATCCCATATACAACCCTGGTGATAATTTATCCCATATACAACCCTGGTGATAATTTATCCCATATACAACCCTTGTGATAATTCTTATGTCAAAACCACACTCAAGACTGATGTGTTTGGGTATTTGCTATCTGGGATTGTGTCACAAAATTGGGAAGAATGCCTTTGCCTAATGTCTTTTTATAACTTTTTATAAAATATATCTTTGCATGAGCCATGTAAGAAACGCAAACCAAGCAACATAGATAAGCATTCTCTGTTTATATTATCTAAATCAAAATATCAAACAAGTAAAATGCAATTTAGTGTTCATTAAAACCAGTTGGATTCAAGGAGAGGTTGCCTAGTTACCCATATCCTGCTACATTGGTAAAAAGAAACAAAATCATAATAAAACCACAAGTAAAACTACTACAAAACATTTTGATAAAAAACATGCAAAATTGCGTATGTCATATTATCAACAAAAAGTGCTGATTCTGATCAGACAGCTCCTAGGACAAGGTGATCAAGATGTTCACCTTTTGCCTCCATTTGATCAATTAGCAATTGGATGCAATTTGTTCTTAGCATAATGCGATTATGAACAAAACAGAAATGCCTAAAATATTAATGCCTTTTTATGGGATTCCAAACCATGGTATTGATTCCCTGCTCAACCATACTTAGAAAGCTTTTAAAATTGAAAAGCTGAAAAAAACACCTGCAAGGTACTGTAAATATTCGATGCCATATGACGAATACAAACCATTCATGCTTGAAATCAATTTTGCTCAAACACTTGTAAATTTGCATATTTATTTATAATTTATTTATTTATTTATTATTTAAATGAAATGTTATAATACCAAAGTTAAGAGGCCTCTTTTTATTAATGTCTACTTATACAAACAGAAAGTAAAAATCTGATGCAACATTATTTATATGACTAACCCACCCAATGAAATGTACTTACAACTACTGAACATGAAAAAAGGTTCTCTTTTGCCTAAGAATCATGAAAAGAATAAGAGTTTAATACTTTACAGTCTGGGTAGAAATTAACAATCTGCTAAGTGTCCAAATTGTGAAAATCTAGGCCTTAAGTTTGTTCTCATCAAAGATCTTTCTGACATCTCATAGAAATTACAATTCTTCAAGATTGAGAATAACTTCCCATGACAGACTTTTCTCTATTTCCCATAGAAAGTAAAGTTCTTGTTAGAGAAGCCCTGAAGATTTGGTTACATATTATGAATATTTAAAAATATTATGTTTTAATGAGCGACATTTGAAAGTGAGTGAGCTTTTTTGGGAATATTTTATATACACATATGTACTGTAAGTTTATTGGGTTTATCATCCCACCAACAGTATTTCAGTTATCTGGAGATGGTGTCCACTTGAAGCAGATATAGTACTGCCTTCACTGAGTATAGCATGCCGTGAACACCTGGCATGATACCATACCCTGTCATATTATCCTGACACCTGGCATGATACCACACCAAGTCACATTATCTGGAGATGGTGTCCACATGAAGCAGATATAGAGCTGCCTTCACTGTGTATATCATGCCGTGAACACCTGGCATGATACCACACCCAGTCACATTATCCTGACACCGGGCCAACAAGTCGTGGAACTACCCTTATATTTGCTTGAGTGTTAGCAAGGGAGCTACACCACTATCATTTTAACGACTTTGGTATGTCGTGGCCCGGGATCGAACCCGGGGCTTCCCATACCTAGAGCTGACACTCTACCGATTGTGCTACCAGAAGATTTGTGTATTTGATACACACTTTCGGTGCTGATACCATATTGTTGCTTTTTCATGTTAAGAATTGAGCAAAATATACATCTTTTTTGAGAATGTCGTTTTTTTGTCTGAATATAAATACTGTCTTGTTTACGCTTAAGTCTCAGCTAAATGGGGCATAATGGTATCGTGATTTCTGACAATTTCAAGTGTAAATGTAAAAATTATAAGCAATATGGTAAAATTGGGGACTATATGGTAAAAAAGGAATTTCAGGTAATGGCTTTGTTTTTATTCTTTATACTTATGAGATTTAACATATTGTATAAACAATGACATTATTTCAAATGTGCTTTGTTCTAGGTATTTAAGAGGTATTTAATGAAATAAATTCAAGAAATATAGATCATAATCTTTCTTTACAACTCCATGCTAGCAAAATTACAATTGTCTTACATGTCACTATCTCCTACACATGGATTAAAACATTATAAAAGGCCATCTGGCATACAAGTCAAAAGCTTGTGGCAGTAATTTTATGATCTTATCGCAGGCCAATCACCTCTTCAAATATCACAGACACCACTAAATGGCTCATTTGAATAGATTCAATCAAATATATTAATTAGAACTTCAAATATATGCACTGACCCATTTTGTGCAGTAATTGGAGAAACTTAAAGGAAAAGATTATATTAAAGATGTAAATAGTCATATGTTGTAAAACAGTTTAGTAAAAGAGCTTCTCATTTTAACACTTAACTCACACGTGGTTGAATAAGAAGCAAATACTACAAAAATACTTTCAAAACACTTCAATAGAACCACTTTTATATGTAAACGTATGCATATGCTTGACCTAAAATGAAATTAACTGTTTGTACATGGACTTAAGTTTAACTGATGTTTAATGAGCATAAAAACTCTTTTTTTTACTATCTAAATTAATTCCTGGAATTTTATTCAGTTTCTACCCCCATTTCCACTAAAATCTGCGAGATTCCTTTGAATAAGAACCTCGAAGGTTTAAGCTCTTTCATTATGACATTATTTCTATATAAAAATAAATCTGATTGGACTTAAAAACAAACTGCAAAATACGCATATCTTGCATACGTTTCAATGTATGCGATACCATTTTAGATATTGTTTGTCTAATCTAGTTACAATCAGTCACTATGGTAGGTGTGGTTACAGTCCATCTGAGAAAGAGTTAATTCTCCAAGACTCAAGAATAATTTCCCATTATAGACTTTTCTCTATTTCTCATAGAAATACAATTCTGCAAGACTGAAAAAAACCCATCCCATGAGATATATAAGGCAACCTTTAAGAATACATCACTAAATCAGGACAACATCTGTGAACAAAACTGGCAGCACCTTCAAATATATCATGCAACATCTACAACTATATCAGGCAGCACCTTCAAATATATCATGCAACATCTACAACTATTTTAGGCAGCACCTTTAAATATATCATGCAACATCTACAACTATATCAGGCAGCACCTTCAAATATATCATGCAACATCTACAACTATATCAGGCAGCACCTTCAAATATATCATGCAAAATCTACAACTATATTAGGCAGCACCCTCAAATATATCAGGCAACATCTACAACTATATCAGGCAGCACCTTCAAATATATCAGTCAACATCTACGACAATATCAGGCAGCACCTTCAAATATATCAGGCAACATCTACAACTATATAAGGCAGCACCTTCAAATATATCATGCAACATCTACAACTATTTTAGGCAGCACCTTCAAATATATCAGGCAACATCTACAACTATATCAGGCAGCACCTTCAAATATATGGCAACATCTACCACAATATCAGGTAGCACCTTCAAATATATCAGAAAACATCTACGACAATATCAGGCAGCACCTTCAAATATATCAGGCAACATCTACAACTATATAAGGCAGCACCTTCAAATATATCAGGCAACATCTACGACTATCACAGGCAGCACCTTCAAATATATAAGGCAACATCTACAACTATATCAGGCAGCACCTTTAAATATATCATGCAACATCTACGACAATATCAGGCAGCACCTTCAAATATATCAGGCAACATCTACGACAATATCAGGCAGCACCTTTAAATATATCATGCAACATCTACGACAATATCAGGCAGCACCTTCAAATATATCAGGCAACATCTACCACAATATCAGGCAGCACCTTCAAATATATCCTGCAACATCTACAACAATATCAGGCAGCACCTTCAAATATATCAGACAACATCTACCACAATATCAGGCAGCACCTTCAAATATATCAGAAAACATCTACAACAATTTCAGGCAGCACCTTCAAATATATCAGGCAACATCTACCACAATATCAGGCAGCACCTTCAAATATATCATGCAACATCTACGACAATATCAGGCAGCACCTTCAAATATATCAGGCAACATCTACGACTATCACAGGCAGCACCTTCAAATATATCAGGCAACATCTACAACTATATCAGGCAGCACCTTCAAATATATAAGGCAACATCTACCACAATATCAGGCAGCACCTTCAAATATATCAGGCAACATCTACCACAATATCAGGCAGCACCGTCAAATATATCAGGCAACATCTACCACAATATCAGGCAGCACCTTCAAATACATTAGGCACTATCTACAACAATATCAGGCAGCACCTTCAAATACATTAGGCACTATCTACAACTATATCAGGCAGCACCTTCAAATATATAAGGCAACATCTACCACAATATCAGGCAGCACCTTCAAATATATCAGGCAACATCTAACACAATATCAGGCAGCACCGTCAAATATATCAGGCAACATCTACAACAATATCAGGCAGCACCTTCAAATGTATCAGACAACATCTACCACAATATCAGGCAGCACCTTCAAATATATCAGAAAACATCTACAACAATATCAGGCAGCACCTTCAAATATATCAGGCAACATCTACCACAATATCAGGCAGCACCTTCAAATATATCATGCAACATCTACGACAATATCAGGCAGCACCTTCAAATATATCAGGCAACATCTACGACTATCACAGGCAGCACCTTCAAATATATCAGGCAACATCTACAACTATATCAGGCAGCACCTTCAAATATATAAGGCAACATCTACCACAATATCAGGCAGCACCTTCAAATATATCAGAAAACATCTACGGCTATCACAGGCAGCACCTTCAAACATATCATGCAACATCTACGACAATATCAGGCAGCACCGTCAAATATATCAGGCAACATCTACCACAATATCAGGCAGCACCTTCAAATATATCAGGCAACATCAACGACTATATCAGGCAGCACCTTCAAATACATTAGGCACTATCTACGACTTTATCAGGCAGCACCTTCAAATATATGTTTACTGGGCTAAAATATCACTCTATATGTTTAGTGGGCTAAAATATCTGTCTATATGTTAACTGGGCTTAAACATCACTATATATGTTTACAGGGCTAAAATATTACTCTATATGTCTACTGGGCTAAAGTATCACTCTATATGTCTACTGGGCTAAAATATCACTCTATATGTTTACAGGGCTAAAATATCACTAAATGTTAACTGGGCTAAAATATCTGTCTATATGTTAACTGGGCTTAAACATCACTCTATATGTTTACTGGGCTAAAATATCACTCTATATGTTTACTGGGCTAAAATATCACTCTATATGTTAACTGGGCTAAAATATCACTCTATATGTTTAGTGGGCTAAAATATCACTCTATATGTTTACTGGGCTAAAACATCACTCTATATGTTAACTGGGCTAAAATATCACTCTATATGTTTAGTGGGCTAAAATATCTGATATCTGTCAATATGTTAACTTGCCTAAAATATTACTCAATATGTTTACTGGGCTAAAATATCACTCTATATGTTAACTGGGCTAAAATATCACTCTATATGTCTACTGGGCTAAAACATCACTCTATATGTTTACTGGGCTAAAATATTACTCTATATGTTTACAGGGCTAAAATATCACTCTATATGTCTACTGGGCTAAAATATCAATCTATATGTATACTTGGCTAAAATATCACACAATATGTTTACTGGGCTAAAACATCACTCTATATGTCTACTGGGCTAAAATATCACTCAATAAGTTTACTGGGCTAAAATATCACTCTATATGTCTACTGGGCTAAAATATCAATCTATATGTATACTGGGCTAAAATATCACTTTATATGTCTACTGGGCTAAAAAAATCAATCTATATGTCTACTTGGCTAAAATGTCACTCAATATGTTTACTGGGCTTAAATATCACTCTATATGTGTACTGCGCTAAAATATGATTATGTCTACTGGGCTAAAATATGACTACATGTCTACTGGGCTAAAATATTACTCTATATGTCTACTGGGCTAAAATATGACTCTACATGTCTACTGGGCTAAAATATCACTCAATAAGTTTAGTGGGCTAAAATATGACTATATATGTCTACTGGGCTAAAATATGACTCTATATGTCTACTGGGCTAAAATATGACTCTTTATGTTTAAAATATGACTCTATAAGTTTACTGAGCTGAAATATCACTCTATATGTCTACTGGGCTAAAATATCACTCTTTATGTTTACTGGGCTAAAATATCACTATAAAAAATACTGGGCTAAAATACCAGCTGTTTTATATAATATTAATATTCAGGCCTAACTTGGAATAATATTCTTGTCACTGCAAAATTTAAAGGAACCAAACATTTAATGTGTCTGGTTCCACTGTTTAAATGGACGAAACATTGAATTACACTAGTTGCAATGTTTAACAAAGATTTAATTATCATCTGTATTCAATACCATTGTTTACATAAAGCTAATTTAAGCCAGGCATCCAGGCATAGTATTATTGATCACAGAGTTGGGCATTATAAACCAACCATAGAAGACAATAAGCTGAAATTACCATGAATATTTTGTTTGGATTTCAAACCTAGTCATAGGAAAATCAATGTTATCAATGTGCTCATATACACCCACCTTAACCATTCACCTGCTACTATAAAAACACAGACATCTCAAACCAGTCCTTATAACTGGACAAAAAAAACCTTAAAACTAAGATAACAAAACATACAATCAAGATAGAATAAAAAAAAGATTTAGTTTGACTGCTTCCAGTGTAAGAAAACTAAATCCACACATCCAATTTATTTTGTGTAAAATCATAGCAGTTGAGATGTTAATTAATGTACTTTTGTATCTGTAAGGGCTTTGTATATACCATACACATGCTTCAAACAGAAAATCTAACTTATAATTCAAGGACCTTTCAAGGACTTTTCAATGTAAAATGTCATACTGGACATCAAATAAAATGTTCGAATATAGTTATCATGCTCAGGCACACTGACAAAATGCACATATACATGTCAGTTCAATAAAAATCATGTGTATTGTTCAAAAGATTTCTGCCCTTTTTTTTCTGTTTTGGATAGATACTGATCAATGTTTGATTTTGAGTCAATTTTCGAGTCACATTTCACAGTAGCCAAAGTGGGCGGGGTCCCGATCAATACCCATTATGAGGGTGCAAAGAGGTCACGATTTTACTGAAGAATTGTTTAATTATGTCAATTTCATTTTCAAATTGATACGTTTCGCTTATTTATAGTAACTACACATGTTTTCAAAGAACATTTTAGAGAAATAAAGGCAAAAAATGAAACTCAAGTACTTTTTGGGGTGTTTTTCAAGGAAACACTGAATTCAAGTACTTTTCAAGGAAGGAACTAAATTCAAGTACTTTTCAAGGAAGGAACTAAATTCAAGTACTTTTCAAGGAAGGAACTAAATCTGAGTACTTTTCAAGGAAGGAACTAAATTCAAGTACTTTTCAAGGAAGGAACTAAATTCAAGTACTTTTCAAGGAAGGAACTAAATTCAAGTACCTTCATATTATTTATCACTTTTTACAAACATTCAAGAATATAGATAAGAGTTAAGCAGGCATAAAAATATGCAAGCAACAAAGGCTTAATATGTACGATCTTGCACGTATAATCATATCCAATTAACATTTCTGTTTGTTTTGTGTGTTTATTTCTCCTTTTTTTCCATAGGCATCATTTCTATAACAAATCAATACTCCACAATCATTTAAATGTGGAATTAGTTTTTTGCTTAATTATTAAAACATTTATGCAGTCCATAAACTTTTGAATGTGTATAATAAACATGATAGTGCAATGTTAAATGTCATGCAGAACACTTCAAACAACTAGAACAACTAAAGTCTGCCCATGTCATTAAGCGATCTATTGTAGATTTCTAACTTCACTTCAAAGGCTTAAATATTGCATTACACCACAATAATGGCATCTGTATGGTGACAGTTGTTTTTTACAACTATGGCAACATGCAGATAGATATTGATCCATTCATATAGGACTGCTACCTATAAGGGGAGATAAATTAAACATTCATATAAACCTTATTATTATTAACAAGTACAGGAGAGTTTTTAATCCATTTTTCATTATAACCATAAAAGGAGATGTCAAAGGTGGAGACAGATTGTTTTCATCAAATACAATTAAACCTGGACTTTGGGAATTGGGGCATAATTTCTGCAAAAAGTCAAACCTAAATCTAACAAAAGACCATTTTGAACATTGTCCAAATTTTAAGATTTTAAGAAATTGTAAACAAAGTCATTCTACAAGCCCATTCTTTCTAAAACCATAAGTAAGCATGATTGTGATTTCTGCTAAAAATAGACATTGACGTCAGAGCGGATTATTCAAATGATTATATAAGGTTACGGGTCACATGGTTTTCTTAGTTTAAAAATAGCTAACTGTGCAGTGTGGCTTAGATAGAATATGCCTATTTGTAATGACGAGTGTTGGTTATGCTTCACTTTTCACAAAGATGTAGGACATCAATAATCAGCATTTTGCAAGAGATTATCAGGTAAGAGTAATTTATTTGGTTCATTTCAAGAGAAATATCTGGTCCAAACTGTCAGATACCACCTTTAACATCTCTTTTATACCACAATCTCATCACCCCGTGTTCTCTGCGTGTATTCTAGGTTCACATCTTTGTTATACCACAATCTCATCACCCTGTGTTCTCTGCATGTATTCTAGGTTCACATCTCTTTTATACCACAATCTCATCACCCTGTGTTCTCTGCGTGTATTCTAGGTTCACATCTTTGTTATACCACTATCTCATCACCTTGTGTTCTCTACATGTATTCTAGGTTCATATCTCTTTTATACCACAATCTCATCACCCTGTGTTCTCTGCATGTATTCTAGGTTCACATCTCTTTTATACCACAGTCTCATCACCCTGTGTTCTCTGCATGTATTCTAGGTTCACATTTCTTTTATACCACAATCTCATCACCTTGTGTTCTCTACGTATATTCTAGGTTCACATCTTTGTTATACCACAATCTCATCACCCTGTGTTCTCTGCATGTATTCCAGGTTCACATCTTTTTCATACCACAATCTCATCACCTTGTGTTCTCTACGTATATTCTAGGTTCACATCTTTGTTATACCACAATCTCATCACCCTGTGTTCTCTGCATGTATTCCAGGTTCACATCTCTTTTATATCACTATCTCATCACCCTGTGTTCTCTACGTATATTCTAGGTTCACATCTTTGTTATACCACAATCTCATCACCCTGTGTTCTCTGCATGTATTCCAGGTTCACATCTCTTTTATATCACTATCTCATCACCTTGTGTTCTCTGCATGTATTCCAGGTTCACATCTCTTTTATACCACAATCTCATCACCCTGTGTTCTCTACGTATATTCTAGGTTCACATCTTTGTTATACCACAATCTCATCACCCTGTGTTCTCTGCATGTATTCTAGGTTCACATCTCTTTTATATCACTATCTCATCACCTTGTGTTCTCTGCATGTATTCCAGGTTCACATCTCTTTTATACCACAATCTCATCACCCTGTGTTCTCTACGTATATTCTAGGTTCACATCTTTGTTATACCACAATCTCATCACCCTGTGTTCTCTGCATGTATTCCAGGTTCACATCTCTTTTATACCACAATCTCATCACCCTGTGTTCTATGCATGTATTCTAGGTTCACATCTCTTTTATACCACAATCTCATCACCTTGTGTTCTCTACATGTATTCCAGGTTCACATCTCTTTTATACCACAATCTCATCACCCTGTGTTCTTTACATGTATTCTAGGTTCACATTTCTTTAATACCACTATCTCATCACCTTGTGTTCTCTACATGTATTCTAGATTCACATCTCTTTTATACCACAATCTCATCACCCTGTGTTCTCTACATGTATTCTAGGTTCACATTTCTTTAATACCACTATCTCATCACCTTGTGTTCTCTACATGTATTCTAAATTCACATCTCTTTTGTACCACAATCTCATCACCCTGTGTTCTCTACATGTATTCTAGGTTCACATTTCTTTAATACCACTATCTCATCACCATGTGTTCTCTACATGTATTCTAGGTTCAAATTTCTTTAATACCACTATCTCATCACCTTGTGTTCTCTACATGTATTCCACGTTCACATCTCTTTTATACCACAATCTCATCACCCTGTGTTCTCTGAATGTATTAGGGATTAGGGATTAGCCGGCATTTTTGCCGATACTGCGCAGCGACATTTCTATCATTATAGCACAGGGGCACTTATGAGGTGCCCAGGGACTGAACCCGGCCGGTCCATTATTCTGACACCGACGAGTCAGGCGTAATGCTGTCCCCTTTAGCCCTGAGCGTTAGGAGGGAAGCCACTACTACCAACTTAAAAGTCTTTGGTTAGACCCGGCCGGGGTTCGAACCCACGACCTCCCGATCCGCAAGCCGACGCTCTACCACCTGAGCTATTGCGGCCGGTTCTGAATGTATTCTAGGTTCACATCTCTTTTATACCACTACCTCATCACCTTGTGTTCTCTGCATGTATTCTAGGTTCACATCTCTTTTATACCACAATCTCATTACCTTGTGTTCTCTGCATGTATTCCACGTTCACATCTCTTTTATACCACAATCTCATTACCCTGTGTTCTCTACATGTATTCTAGGTTCACATCTCTGTTATACCACAATCTCATTACCTTGTGTTCTCTACGTGTTATCTAGGTACACATCTCTTTTATACCTAAATCTCATTACCCTGTGTTCTCTACATGTATTCTAGGTACACATCTCTTTAATACCTAAATCTCATCACCCTGTGTTCTCTACATGTATTCTAGGTACACATCTCTTTTATACCACAATCTCATTTCCCTGTGTTCTCTATATGTATTCTAGGTTCACATCTCTTTTATACCACAATCTCATCACCCTATGTTCTCTACGTGTATTATAGGTTCACATTTCTTTTATACCACTATCTCATCACCCTGTGTTCTATGCATGTATTCTAGGTACACATCTCTTTTATACCACAATCTCATCACCTTGTGTTCTCTACATGTATTCTAGGTTCACATCTCTTTTATACCACAATCTCATCACCTTGTGTTCTCTACATGTATTCTAGGTTCACATCTCTTTTATACCACAATCTCACCACCTTGTCTTCTCTACATGTATTCTAGGTTCACATCCCTGTTATACCACAATCTCATCACCTTGTGTGTCTTCTATGTTTATATCTCTTTTCTACCTTGTAAGTATACATGTATGTATAAATACATTGCAATTTAAAAAACAAAATTGTTGGCCCCAATGCTCTCATATAATTTACAGCCTGGGCTCCCAGCTGCTCTCCAGATTGCCTACACTACCTTGCTCTTATATGCCAACTGCTGTCACCTGCTCCATTAACAAGCTTTATCAACATGTCTATAGAATGTCATTACCCATTCGCTGGTTACATTGAATTTTACAAAGTGGACCTTTAGGATAACTAAAGCTAACTTTTTCAGGAAATTGCAAAATGGGCAAAATGCAGTGTTGTTTTTTTCTTAAAACTGAGATATTTTATAATCAAATATATAACTTACAATGAATGTGAATAACACATTTTTATTTAAGTTTGAGGTGATAAGAGGACTGTTTTGGAAAATTTATTGGAGGGATTTTGTCCACCTATTTGAAAATGAATGGAAGGGATTTTATCTGAGAGGGATTTTGTCCTGTTCCACATATATTCTGACACAGAACAAAGCAAACAAATAAAATGTTATGTTTTACACTGGCAACATCAAAACATAAAAATAAAAGTATTACTAGTACTAAGCAATAAATCAGGTTTTAGCAATATATTGTATCAAGTTGAATAAGGTTTAGTTCCTGTAAAAAAAGAGAATATTTTTATAATAGACAAAATCTAAGTTAAGGTCTGTATTTGACCAAGAATCATCTGATGTTATCTCTGTCATGTAAAAGGGAAAGTGTGATTTGTACTGATTAGTACATTCATGAATTTATATTTACATTCTGATAACCAACAGGTGAACTTGTTTTATGTTCCTTAGGAATTTTTCCCCAATACAGTTGTAGACAAATAAAGGGTTCTTCCAATGAAGAATTCCCACCTCCCTCTACAAAAAACAACAACAATAAAAACACCAAGCCCATTTTCAACAAGGAATTAAATATCTCCTAAAATCCACAACTTGTTGTAACATAACAAATATTTTTGTATGTTTTTATATACTTCAGTTAATTTAAACACCTGACAATCAGCGAAGGAGTACATAATGTGTTACCTTAGTAACATCTTCCTGACTCTCCACACTGAAGTGGGCAGTGCCAACCAGGTATACTTTGCTGCCCCACTCTGTCTGAAGGACTGTCACTGTGGCTGGAAGCTCTGGGTTCATATCACGTTGTTTCATTATAGGCAGGTTAAACTCATAAGGCACATCTTCGGTGTTGTCTTCAATATCTGTTTCTTCTCCAGCACTCTCCTCAAAATCATCTGAGTACACATATTTATCATCATCATCATCATTGTCTGCAGCAGCATCACCATCATTATCTGGCTCGGCATCAATTTCTTCCACAATTTCCTCTTCATTTTCTGAAACCAACATTTTTACACTTCTGTAAATTAGGTGTAGTCCTTCTAACAGTGTGTTATTGTGAGAGACAATAGAGATCAAGATACAGTTATAACACCTCACTTGTTCTTTCGGCCCTTTAGCCTTTTTTTCACTATTTTTAAACATGTTTTGCTTGTTTTTTGTAGAAGCAATTTCAAAATTGTTTTTCAACATTAACATTGATTTTTATGCTGGAAAGATTTACTTACAATTTTTTTTTAACATTTCGTCACATTCTCATTAGAAACATTTATCCTTCATATGCAGGAGATATCCCATATTTCTTCAATAAAGCCCTCTATTAAGTAGTTGAAGAAGAATAGTTGTCATATGGAGCTTCTGTGAATGAAAACAACATATTTTCTCTATCTTTACTGTTAGATACTTACCTTTGTCTAATTCATCTTTGGCTACTATCACCACAGAATCTGTTGTTGACAGATGTAATGTTTCTAGATTATTGTCTGCAGTTACATGTCCCTGATTGGCCCCATCTTTAGCTGCCAATGTGTCACCTGCAGCTTTTGGGTCCATGGTTAACTCTGAATTGATACATTTCACACATTTACTTTGGTTCAAGTATTAACTTATCATGCAAAGGTAAATATCATAGATCCAGATCAGTCAGTTTCTACTGGGAGTTGTTTGATCTTGATCTGCACTTTTTGTTTTTGCATCTTTTGAAGAAGTTTTGCATGTAGAACATGTTTACTTCTTATTACTACATACAGCATGAAAACTAGGTGTGTGATACAAAACATGTACTATTCACAAATATTGTACATATTACTTGAAGCAACATGGTCACAGTTTTATGTAGGTATTTGACATATAACCTTAAGAGTCACACTTTATATGTATTTAAATAATTGCATCACTAACATGCAAATCAGCACATTGTTTCTGATTGAGAAAAAACACATTAACTGCAATACCACATCTGACCCATAACTTTCTGCTTATGTCCACTTCATTGAAAGCTGAGATGTATTGTTCTTTTCTTGCCTTACTGATTTGAGCCTTTCTACCTATTCATGCCTGTTTAAATTTTGGAAAAAGTTTAATAGAAATAAAATATGCATCTCAGTTTGATTTTAATTGTTACAAAAACAACTTCTTTACCTAATGGAATCAAATTTTGAATAAAAATTGAGATGGGCATGTGTTACATTCTTAGAGCTGAAACTGAAGATTGGTTTTAACTTTTGACTATAGCATGACTATTAAAACAATATTGATATTAACTTAATTGTATAAAAAATGTGTGACATTACCCAATAAACAAATCTAATATGTCAAGAAGTCATTTGAAAATATTGAGGGTGTTTTAAGTAAGGTAATTATAGAGGTATTCTGGCATCAGCCAATCATAACACACATCGAAAGTAAAACTCCTCACAGATATATGAATAGATTAATGCTAGGAAAACAATATTATAGAAAAGAACTATAGATAGTTAATATGTGATATAGGCACTGATAAGACCGTTTAAGGCAGCCATTTTTGAAGGCATATGCTAATGCAGAAATCTGTGTTTTTATTGTTCAGTCTATTTTACTGAATTTTATATCAAATTTAACAGCTTTTATGAAGTATTTTAAATATCAAAACTATATTTTAATAGTTTAAAAGGTAAAAGAAATATAACCAAAAAAGTTGCATTGTTCATTTTGTATAAGGATGAGCCAATAATTTTACTTATTTCTGTGTATTTATTCTTTGTGAATTTATCAATTTAAAAAAAATTGTCTGAAAATCACTTGAAGTTGCCATCAAAGATGGCTGCCAAGATAAGGGATTTTCACTGATGTGGAAACTATCTATTGTTTACTTTTTACATTTTTACTGTTGATAAGTTGTAAAGGTCATTTTTTTACCACAACTCAAGTTTTGACATATGTTCAGGAAAATTTTAAAGTGCATGCTCAACTTCTCAGTCTTAAAGGTAGTATTTGACAGTTTCCCATTATCTTATGTATTTAACAATATCTGTAAATAAGAACAATCAGGATTTCTGCTTAAAATAGACATCAATGTCACAGTGGATGCTGCTGATGAGGTAAAATATAAGTGGTCCCATGGTTTTCTTGATTTAAAAATAGCTAACTGTGCAGCCTGGCTCAGATTGAAAATACATGTTTGTAATGATAATTGTGATGTTATGGTTCATTTTTCAGACTGATCTGTTCAGATAACAATGGTTTACTAAGAAATCTAATGAAAACATTTTTAATCCAAACTGTTGGATACCACAGTCCTTTAAGGATAAATAAGACTATAGTTGAGAAGGGACATCTAACATAAAAATTTGTTGTGGGTTTTTTTTCTCTACACTGGTTGTCATTGATTCAAATTGAAACTACATTTCCTGCAATCCAATTCTTTCAGTACTTTTCCAGTAGTCTTCACGATTATTCTCAAATCATAAAATAAGAATGGTAAAATCTGCAGACATTGCGGCATATTCATACTGAGATCTGACTTTCGTAACTCTATACCCTATGATAGGCTGAAATACTATGAAAACGTAATTTTGTATCAGTTTTGAGGCTAACGCTTTCTGTTAATTACAATATGCTGCACAGTTTTGAGGCTAACTCTTTCTGTTAGTTACAATATGCTGCAATATATGATAAACGAAAGGTGCGATTATTTTATTCTTTCATGTGTCATTTCTTACCGAGATTGTTGGGGACAACGCTAAAAACTAATCAAATGAATTCTGATGTAAAATCAATGAAATTCGTTGTATTTTCATTAGAATATAACAAAATATGTCAGTTTTAACACTTCTCTGACTTTCATTTGGCAAGAAATCTACATCCGGTTGTGTACGCAAGAATAGATGACGTAATACACCGGCAGTCGTGTCCAAGACATGTAAACATTTGGTTTTAGCATATTTTTGTAAACACTATTTCACTACAAAGGTTTATGTTATTTTGCTGTTATTTTATTTTTATATCTGTAAAAATGGATGTTGCTTATGTTGATAACTAATGAAAAAGTTGTCATTTTTGCATCATATTTCATTTTGATGATGTGTATTCTTGTTTTAATTCTAGACCGTGTTTGCCCAGTGTTAGATAAGTTAACACCAAAACTAAGTTAAAGTGAGCACTATGTTGTATCGGGTCGAATCGGATATATTTGGTGTCGAATAGTTTGCAGAATTTTGTCCCAGAGTATTTATATTCTGCAATATCATTAAATTGTGTATATTTTTAATATGACATTTATAGGATGATTATATGGTATTTTTTTCTAAAACAAACTTATTATTTGAAAGGATATGGATTTTTGTATGAATGCAGTAAAATTTCAGTGTTATTTACATTACATGTATTGTACCTGTAATAAAATATGTTCCCATCCCCATCCAAACCCACCCCCACCCCATCCAGTGGGCATTTAAAAAAATGGTGTTAATACTTTTTTATTGGAAAGATCTATCATAAAACTGCTAAAGTATTGAGCATGTAATGTGCCAAATTGACATATGGTAAGATTTATAATTGGCCCAAAATATTAAGCTGGATATCGAAAAATTAATGAAAGCTTTATTGTTATGGCCCTTTATGCTAGAACGACAAGATTGTGTTCTAAGTCTAACTAATGTTTATTAAGTTCCAATAACAGCACACATATATAAGAGGACTAATTTTACCTGTAGATCAACAATAGAAGCTGGTATTAAAAAGGAAATCTGAGCGCGAGTACATGTAACTCGTAACTGACTACCCAGTGAGGCATCTACCTTATATGTACCAGTATACTAAACACTGCATGCAGTATGAAATAGACTGGCTGTCTGCAATAATCCCTAAAACCCCTTACTTATTCTACCATTGTGCATCAATCTTCACACTAACTTACACATTTCTTTCAAACTGACAATTATTTATAGACAACCTAACACACTTTTTTATTTATATTTATAATATTAGCTTTTATCACATAAGCAGCTTTTTATGGACATAAAGCATGCATGGTAATGTAATAAACAATCGACTGTGAATCAAACTGATAGATATAAATTAAATAGTCAATCTCATTACCCTGAAAAGAACTGTGCTTATACCCTTAAATTGGTCAAGCTGCACATGTGAAACAACAAACATCGTTATCAAACCACTTCAAACAAAGAATTTGTAAATAAAACATCAGTTACAAAACATTATTATGGACATTCTACATTGTTCAACATCTGGGCAATGACTTATGAGCTGGCCAGTGATTCTCCAGATGAAGGCAAAAGCTGTCCCAGAATTATGTGCAATTGTATCTGACACATACATGAGCAACAAATGATCCAATTTCCATCAGAACCATTTGTGTACAACACTTTTGGGTGAAGCAAGACGGAACATCATCATCATTATCCTGTTTAGATTATCCAGGCCTTTTATAAATCCTTATCCAAAGGAGAGGCCTGACTGTCCCGTCGCCAGTCGAGAACAAAGTGGATTAGTATCATCCATTCTTCGGGATGTACTGTCCCGTTTCACTAGGTCATCCCAGGTCTACCCGAGGCCTGGTGACAAGTGACATTTAGAGTACAGCTGTTATTGCCCATGTTTCAGAGCATTACAGCAAAACAGGTCTAATGTAGGTTGTGTAGAGCCGACATCTTGTTGTGATAGGCAGATGTTTGCTTGTGAAGATTGGAATCAGCTCTCAGAACTTTTTCCATACTGACTTACATCTTGTTGTTACAGCGAGTTCACATCCACCTCCAGATGACAACATACCACCAAGGTAGCAGAAGTCTGTTACTACTTCAAGCTTTTCCTCACAAACTGTGACATCTTGCATGGGTCTACCATCAATGGGACGACTTATGTACCCAACTAGAGCAACTCGAGCAGAGAATGGAGTTTTTTTTTTCCTGTACAGTTGAGACAGACAGCACAAGAATATTTTCCAGATCTTCTTAAGATATCCAGATTTGGACCTGAGATCATTACCTTTGTCTTATGTTAACTTGGAGCCCTTTCTCCTCCATACTCATCTTCCATGGGGCCACTCTTTCCAGCAACGATTCAAGGGAAGTGTCAGCGATTACAAGATCATCAGCATACAAGAGCTTCATGGACAACTTACTCTGAAATGATTTGACAACGCTTCAAGAACGGTGATGAATAACAATGGACTGAGTACTGATCCTTGATGGACACAAACATTGACATCAAACTGGTCGCTGTAGCTGTCCCCTACTCAAACTCAGCTTCTAGCATTGGCCTGCAAGGTCTGCACAGTCTTGACAAGCGCATTGCCCACCAAATGACTTTCTTTGGTACATGACCTAACACCTTCTCAAGGTCAACAAAAGCCATGTAAAGGGGTTGGTTGGCTGCGAGATGCTTTTCTTGCATTTGTTTTAGGATGAAAATGGCATCAGTTGTTCTTCTGTCTTGCATGAAACCAAATTGCATGTCATCTATCTGGATTTGTTGTCTGATCTGTTGCTGCATAACTCTCTCTCGGATTTTCATGACCTGATCAATCAGCTTTAGGTCTCTGTAGTTGCTTCTGTTGAGTGAATCACCCTTGCCTTTATACAGACTTACAATGTAGCTTTCCTCCCACTTATCTGGTATTCTTCCCTCACGAGCAATGGGTTCAATGAGATCTCGTATTACTGCTACATCATGCTGCCCAGTACGCTTTATCATCTCTGCCACAATACTGGAAGGGCCTGGAGCTTTGCCTGCTGCTAATTTGTTGACAGCCTTTTCTACCATCTCAACTGTGATTGGGTAGGTCATTTGGATTCCAGGGGAATTCAACATTAAGCAGACATTCATTGTGCTGCTTTCATGCCTCTTTCTTAGATTTTTCATCAAGGGAAAGTTCACCTTCATCATTTCATACTGGTTTCTCACCCATTACATCTTGATTGTCTCGGTGCATTTGTTTGGCCAGTTTGTAGATTTCTCCTGTCTTTGAGTTTAAGTTGTGAAAAACCTCTTTCTCTGCCTCACGCTTAGCTGCGTTGTAAACCTCCCTGCTGCCACCTGCTTTCCAGACCTTGAAACATCTTCTCTTTTTGATTACTGCTTCTTCCACTGTGTTGTTCCACCACCTTGTCTCCTTTCTCCACTAATGTTTAGTTGTCAGGCCACAGACATTGGTAGCAGCTTGAAGTAGACTGTCTTTTAAAGCTTTCCATAGTTCATCATCTGTGCTTACCTTAGTATTCCTTATCTTTATTGCAAAAACCTTTGCATACTTTTCTTTCAGATCTGGATCATTCAGTTTCCACAGCTTTATGCGAGGGGTAAATCTGCCCTTGTACCTTCGAGAAGCCTGAACTTTGAGGTCGCAAACAATAAGCCTGTGTTGTGAGGCATATTCCTGATTAAGAATGACTTTTACGTTTGTCAAGCACCTCCTGTAACTGCGACGGTAAAGCATGTAGTCAATCTGTGTTTTGGCATCGCTAGACTGGTAGGTTGCCAAGCGTCTGATGTGTCTTAAACAAGGAGCTGCCTATCACTATCAAGTCATTTGCGACAGAGAATTCAAGGATCCTCTCACCCTCTGCATTACGCTGACCTATGGCATGGCCACCATGCCAGTCCTCATATCCAACTGGATTACTACCTATGTGACCATTAAAGTCTCCACACACGAAGAGTACCTCTGAAGCTGGAACAGTTGCGGCAAGGCTATGCTGATTGCAGAAACTGTTCTTCATATCTTCAAGCCCCACTTGAGGGGCATAGATGCAAACAACTGCAAAGACAATCCTACCAACCACATTCTGTACCATTAGGATTCTGTCTGAGATCCGCTTTACTTCAAACACCTTCTCCACCCATCTTTCAGCAAACAGAATTCCTACACCACTTGTGCCTTTGTTGTTTCCAGACCAGAAAATCTTGTACTGGGAGCTATTTGCAGTCATTTCTCTATCTGGTCTCCTGAAGGCACAGGAGATCATTCCTCCAGCATGAAATAGCCTCTGCCACCTCGTTGGTCTTTCCTCTCTTGGTTCTGACATTCAGAGATCCGATGCGGAATGGTTCTGGGCATTTGTAGGTTTCGCCGTTATGTCTGGACCCTGCAGACCCATGCCTCCTGAGGTCCGTTAAGCCCAAGACACTACCAAGAATCTCTCCGCTGCTGGTACTGCCTAACTGATTCCTTTCTCAACTTGACATATTGATAAATGGGCAGGTTTTACAGCTGGATGCCTTTCCTTGGCTAACTTAGAAACTTATGGCATTTTAAGGACTCCACCGTTTCCAACTAACTAGGGCTGAATGTGCTTGGATAAACTTTCCAACCACAGCCGATCCACCTACCTAAAGTTGGTAGAAGTGACTTCCCTCCTAACGCTCGGCGCTAAGGAGACAGTATTACGCCTGACTCTTCGGTGTCAGTATAATCGACCTGCAGGGTTCAGTCCCTGGGCACCTTATAAATACCCCAGTGCTATAATGGTAGAAATGTTGCTGCACAGTATCAGCAAAAATGCCGGCAAATCCGAATCCATATACTTTCACTCGACAACTATTGTACAGACAGTTCAAGGATTTTGACATCAAAAGGACCGCAAGCTACTTGACAGACATCCTTTTCTGTTTCTGTATGAATCTATTTATACTCGCAACCATCCTTCCCGTTAATGTTACCCAGGTACTTCCATGGGGAGGTTCGGGATTCAGACTAGGAGCTTTGCCTGTTTAAAATGTATTTTGCATTTAGGCTGCATAGGCCTCAATTTAGCACACCAAAAATTGGCAGTTTTGATCTCCTCTGTATGGCCACATTGCTTATTTTCTCAGAAGTCCATTTGACAAATATCTTGATTAATTGGAAATTTCTCCTTCAAAATTTTGAACTGTTCCTACTAGCATTTAACCTTTTGGTGCTCTTTCAACACTTTACTAGATCAAAGCTGAATGACTCCTCTTTGATATATGGCATGAAAATCTCGTATAAAACTGCAAACTTAAAACTGCCATCTGGAGGTTTCTCCATTTCAATCAAGGAAAAAAATATTTTCTTCTAATTTGTATCTCAAACAGAAAATTATCTTTACCAGCAACATTGAAATAACCTTGATAATATTTCACTTTACTTGTTTACCCACCATCAAATTTATCTATGAATGCACCAGGATATTGGCTGGCACTTTAGAGGTCACATTTTTAGCTGTAATTTATTCTGGCGCCCTTTATTCTTGGCTTTAGGCAAAATCGTGGTAACTTATTTCACAATAACCTTATTCTTGCTTTTTAGTATTTGGATGCATATAATGTTTCTGTTAGAATGATTATTGCCATTGAAGATGTTCTAACTATTCAATATCTAATTACATTTCTGTTAAGTACTTTGGCTTGATCTCCTATACCTTTCCGCAATAAGTTAGGTGGTAACATAGTTTACAATGTATGCTATTTTGGGAGTTTCACTATTTCGCAAGAATATATATTCAACTGTACTATGAAGAAAACTAAAGAATATAACTTCAGAACATACAGTATTCTTATGAATCATAGCAGAAACATTCCTGTTTTCTGCACTCTACAATACTGAATGGCATTTATTTAAGCTATGGTAACAAAATTCACAGAAACCATGGGACACACTTATTTCAGCAATATTTTACATTTTACTCATGTAAGAAGATATGTTTCCATCCTCAAGAAATTAATGGCTATAGGAAGTGTGTATTTGTTTGCACATTGCACATTTATACAGACATAAGCTATGATGTGGGACAGGCTTTTATTAGCATTTCTGTCCATATTAAGGACAGTATGCTATAGATTACATTTATATGTTGGTAAATGTGTACTTATTTAATGGAGCACACTTCATAGCATCAGAAAAAACATCTAAAACTATGTGTAGACTGAAACCTACAGAGCCATGTTGCACAAATGTTACGTATTTGCTAATCTTTAACTCAGTTTTGGTGAGTATATCTGAGCTGATATCATAAGTCACTATTATTTTGAATAAAATTAAAGGTCTATATTTTAAGTAAATAATATATATGTTAAAATGAAAGAAATCTTTTGTTTCCTTTTATTCACAATGAATACTTAATTGAAATATCATTTCTGATTTCCTCTGAAATTAATTTGAAGAAGAAGATGAGATTTTGTTTTGTGCTCTTGGTCATGCCCAGTGTCACCTGGTTGCACCCCATACATTTTCCAAGCTGTTTTAGCTGTCACAACTCAACCTAATACATTAAAACTGTTGTTGTAAATATACAGGACAGTAGTTTATATCAGTCATAAACATTTTGTGATAAAATCTGTTGTTGTTGTTGGAACTAGTTTAATAAGGGTCTACTCGCCCTGTTGAGGGCTTTTTCATGACCCCGCCATGTTGCCCATGCATGGCTTAAATGTGTATATTCCGAAAAATATCGCCTAAAGTGGGCCCTAATTAGGTACCTAGTTTATGTACCCATTTACTGGAAAGATGGTATAATTTTGGTAATTTTTTGGTCTTAAAGGGGATTGAGCATATTTTGAGTGAATTCCACTCCCTAATTCCTGGCTCTTTCCCCTGACACTAGGTTCTACTTGGTATTTGTTTATTTTATTTTTTACCATGAGAAGGTTCCCTGTTTTCAGCTTACCTCTTCCCCTAACGAAATTGTGAAATAGTGGGGAAGGGGTGCACCTTTTTAGGGACCTGTGTAGCTAATAAGCTTTGGTATTTAAAGAGTAGTTGTGGTAGCTCGTTTAGACCCTAGTGTTTGTTTAGTTTTGATGTCTGGACGCCCGGGGCCCGACCGCCCACTAAACCATCTTTCTTGTCTTACATATGAAATGTATATGCCAAGAAAGAAGTCCCCGGCTGGTGGTATAAGATAATGCTCGCCTTTGTCTACTACTTAATTCTATTACTATTTATACAGGTATACAGTATATTCAGCGGCCATTATCTTATGGTTTTCCCTATTCTACCACACACTCGATTCACGCTCTCAGGGTCTCATACATCCAAGCATTCTTTTAACTACTTATTCTACTTACTCTACACTACGCATTTCTCTACTATATACAGTAGTGGAAGGGGTTTTTTTTTTTTTAATTTTTTTTTTCCACTGTCCTACTAGTGCAAAAACATTTGTTAGATGGGGGGAGCCATGCATGTTATAACATAGTAATATATATTACACAAAGATATGTTGTTAGGCTTGGTGAACCTTACATGGGTAGCCTTTGTTTATACGGACCCCCTATTGGGCTTCCGTTTATTCAGCATACCCTGGTTCTACTTAGAGTCAATATGTATGGAGTATATTGAATCCTATGTGGGTGTCGTAATAATGAGCCCGGATTGCCGTTGTTTTTACGGGGCCCTTAGGGGGCACCCGTTTATTTGGCAATCCAGTTTACTTTATTATTGGCTTGATGTTGAATGCTGTTTCTGTGGGTTTTTCTATGTGACTTTTATAGATGGTGGTGTTAAGGTGCCTTTGTTTTTACGGGGTCTTCAAGAGTCCACCGTTTATTCAGCAACCTTCCATCTAATGGATAGTATTTTATATTCCCCTTAATGTGTCTTGTTTAATTGTGTGTGTTCTTGTTTTAACTATAATTTGGCCATACTGGGCATTCGAGCGGATTGACCTACTTAATGTTCGTCTATTTCGCTTGATTCTGATTGGCTGGTATGTCGTAACTATATTTTGGCCATACTGGGCATTTGAGCGGATTGACCTACTTTGTGTTCGTTTATTTCGCATAATTCTGATTGGCTGGTTTGTCTTATCTAATTTTTGACCATACTGGGCTTTCGAGCGGATTGACCTACTTAATGTTTGTTTATTTCGCTTGATTCTGATTGGTTGGTTTGCCCGCACCACATTGAACGCTTAATTTTACATGTTGTTAGTAATGTTGATTTTTTCTAAATATTCGAATAAAGCCGCTTTAATTGGTTCTGCTTTATCGGCAGGCGGAAACAGTAGTACTTTTCTATTTATGATAGTTAACCCTAATTTAATACTCAGCTGGTACTCTAGTTCGGTACGCTCAGTTGCGTGCTGCCCACACTGGAATACTACGTGTTCGAAGGTTTCTGTGTCTGCGCAGTGAGGGCAGTTTCTCGGTCGAGCTTTATTTTCCGCACCTAAGTAGCTTGAGCCGATCCTAAGTCTTGTGTATAATTTATCATACTTAGTAAACGGGTGATGTATTTTGATCCTAGTGTTTCTTTCACCGAATTCGTAGTTGTGTGTTAACTTGTAATCAGAAAATCTCGCTTCCGCTTTCTGTTTATAGTGGTTGGTGATGTAACTATAAGCTTCTGTTTTGCTTAGTCTTATATTTAGTATGTTTCCACTAAGGGCACCTTTTTTGGCCAAAGAGTCTGCTAATTCGTTTCCTATTATTCCTATATGGCTTGGTATCCAGACAAGATTTATTGTAGTATTGAGGTTGGTTTTAATGTCAGAGTTGAGTCTATATATGTGAATAATTATTTCTTGTCTGTTTGTTCCTTTTATTTGTTGTAAAGCTTGTAATGCGCTGAGGGAATCGGTGAAAACATCGATGGTACTATTGGTTATTTTATTTTTGTGTATCCAGGTAGTTGCTTCCTTGATGGCTATTAGTTCACAGGAGAATATTGAAACTCTATGATCTAGTTTGATTTTTGCTTTTGCTTTTATAATTTCTCCTTCGTATATAGCTATACCTGCCCCTGCTATCTTTTTAATCGGGTCTTTGTGATAAAATCTACACTGGTCAAAGCATGAAATATTGAATGCTTTAACTGGGTCATGTAGAGGTCAAAAAGCAGGTCACAAGGTCGAATCCTAAAGAACAAAAAGTTGCTCATGTGGGGTCACTAAGTAGGTCACTAAGTCATATTTAAGAAAGACCTTGTGAACATTGTGTTAGCACATTGGACCAAAAAGGAGGTTTATGGGTCAAATCATTGAACAACTCTGTGAACACATTAAAAGAATTTTTGGATCAAATCTTCATGAAAGTTAATCAGAGAAATTTGAAAACATGGAAATCGTGATAGGGTTAGTTAAACAAATAATGTGTGATCAATAGATGCCAAAGGCATGAGCAATTCAGGGCTCTGAACCTACAACCTCTTGCTGTTAAGTCAGATGTTAACCCCATTGATAATTGTGGGCAAACAGCTCTAGGGCTATTAGCATTGTTTTATGTTTTATGTTAACTTTATGAACCACAACCTAGTTGACATACTTGGTTATGTTTTTTCAGGATTTATATAAGAATACATAATGGGCAATGCAGAAGTACACAGTCCAGTGAGGGAGGATGAGCAGCGAGAATTAAACTTGTCACGAAGAGTAACCTACAAGCAGTATTGCAATGTAAGCATGCATTTCATACTTTGTTAGTCTAGTTATGTTTTAGTGTCTGCCCTTGTGTCCCTTTAGAGATAGCTGAGTTTAGGTCATTTAGTGGGCTAATTTTTGTAAAATTAGATAAATGCCAGATATATCCAGCAATGTAAATATGTTGCTTTTAAAATTTGTTCTAAAGCTGAAATAATGTTCTTACAATAATGTGCAACACAATCTTCATAAGTGGTCGCTACAATGTATTTCAAAAACAAACATACAGTCTTCATTTAGTATTTGAATTTTTTATTGATTTGACATTTATTTTAAGAATTTTTGGTTAATATAACATGATTTAACAGATCCTACTAAACAACATTTTCTAACTTTGCTGCCTTCCATTTCTTAGATTTGAACTATTATATGCCATTTTATCTAATTTACATACCATGTAGGCAGCTGAGGTCGAGCAGTTTTAGATGTTTCTCTTTTATTCATCTATGTGATATTTACACTCCAAACTTTACTTCCTATATAACTTCTGCTTTTTGTGATGTATTTCTATATTTATTATAAAGTTGCAAAATGTTTACCATCCGATTAGATATATTACAATGTATTGTCAATGATTTGATCATATGCATCCACCCTAAATCAATTTTACTAGCCAAAGTATTTCTCGGCTTGTGCCAAGTATGATCATTGTGGAAGGTAATGGCCGAGTGGTTAGAGTCATCTCAGCCCTTTACTGAGTGTTTTTGATAGCATATGGGGAGGTCTACCAGCAGACCTGCGTTGCCCTGGTGGTTCTTCCTTAAACATTTCTAACTATTAATAGCTAAACGTCACCAATATAATCATAATTGTGTCAGCATGATCATCATCATCACCAGCCATTTAACTGTTTCTATGTTCCTACGTTGCACAATGTCTTATTGCACTCCTACACCGATCTCCCTTGAGAGCTAGAGTTGGTCTCAGACTTAGTTGTCTGAGACCCTCTTTCATAGTGTCTTCCCAGTTCTTCTTGGGTCACCCATTAGCATTACATTAATGTTGGTCAGACACAACTACTTCCAGGACTTCTTTACCCAGTTTGTGTCTGCCATCCTCTCCAAATGCCCATACCACCTCAGTTTCTTACATCACATAACAGATGAGAGATCTTCCAACCCCATCAGATGTCTATTTCAGCAACTGAAGAGTGAGCACACTCATCTCATCATAAGATTTTCTGCATGTGCCATCCTCACGAATACTTGCTTTGTAATAGGGAGTTTTTGTCATAAAACCATACCAGTTTCAGTTAATGGTTATGGCTTAACAATTTTTTTTTTTTTTCCATTTCAGCATGTTGAAGGGAGACCTCTGGATTCCAGTCTCCTGGAAATTCCGTACAATTTCAGGGATTCAGTGTCACTGTTTGAACACATGAATGCTTCATTTAATGCGATTTCAGATATACCCCCAGAAATACCATTACGGTTGCCCCATTTAAACTTCATTGACTTCTCACACAATCAGATTGAGGAACTTCCTGACAGTTTTGGATTACTGTTCCATTTACGGACGTTAATCATCCGGTTCAACAAAATAAAAAATTTGCCAGACTCTTTCTTCCATTTAATAAAACTTGAAAAGATTGATCTTTCTCATAATCTGTTGCGAACTCTCCCAAACCAGTTTACAAGACTACCTTGTTTGAAAAAAGTTAATGTGTCGTACAATAAATTAAAACAGCTACCAACCTCATTAGGTGGTGTAAAATCGTTGAAAGTGTTGTTGGCAAGTGACAATCGACTACAGGATCCTCCTCAGCATGTCTGTGATGGTGGTTCAGATGAGATTCTGACATATCTGCGCAAGAGCTTCCAGCTGTCTAGCAACTGTAGTGAACAGTTAGCCTCAGTCAACCACAATGTGTTCCCACGTGTGCGGGGCAATCACCTGCACACATCAGTTCCAAATCCTCACTCTGCTCAGGTGCAGTATATTCAGTCACAAACGCACACAACCAACACAGCCAGTCGAATCAAGACGCCCCTTCTCACTCCACCAGGGGGGACTGTCCTGGATGCTGATACGCTCAGAGATAGAGTTATAGGTATCGTTATGTAATCATATATTATAGATGTATATATTAACAATATATATATTCTAGTTAGAATGAATGTTGAGTAAATAACATATAAGTAGGGTAAGAAATAAATAATAAAACATCTTAAAAATAAAAAGTCTACAGATATATACAAGGAATATATATGCTGACTTCTCAGTTTATCACCAAACTAGTGGATTTAATATCAAAATGGAACATTTCAGAACATTCAGTTTATTAAAATAGAACTGTTTCAAATAAAGCAACTCACAAAATAAACATCAAGAAAACACATTAAGAACAAAACCTTTCATGCTGGTACTTTATCATTGTATTTTAAATCAATGTTTTGTGGATAAATTTGTTTATCATTCTTAAAGAATTGTGACATTGACCTAACTGACTTGTTAACAACTTTGTGTACATTTGTGTGCATTATTGATGGCAGGCTTGCTGTATGGAGCCGCTGTAGGAGATGCCATTGGTATAGCCACTTGTTGTATGTCTCGGGAAGAATGTCAATTTCACTACGACCTTGACACCAACATTGTTTATTCTGACATTGTCCAAGATGAGCTCAGAGTTCGATGGAGACAGGGGGATTGGACTGCAAACTTTGACGTCTTGGTAAGTTCCTTATAATTGAATCATATTTTGTTTGTTCTTGAGATATATTGCAAGGTCACAGTTATCGCTAGGATTGTGACATCCAGCTATCGGAAGTGCATCTCTGGATAGGTGGAAGACATTGTAGGCAGGAACGTATTGCATCCATTATTGTTAACATTATTATGGGCAGGATTGTATTACATCCATTATTGTTAACATTATTATGGGCAGGATTGTATTATATCCAGTATTGTTAACATTATTATGAGCAGGATTGTATTACTTCCAGTATTGTTAACATTATTATGAGCAGGATTGTATTATATCCAGTATTGTTAACATTATTATGGGCAGGATTGTATTATATCCAGTATTGTCAGCATTATTATTAGCAGGATTGTATTACATCCAGTATTGTCAGCATTATTATTAGCAGGATTGTATTACATCCAGTATTGTTAACATTATTATGAGCAGGATTGTATTACATCCAGTATTGTTAACATTATTATGAGCAGGATTGTATTACATCCAGTATCATTTACATTATTATTATGGGCAGGATTGTATTACATCCAGTATTGTCAACATTATTATTAGCAGGATTGTATTACATCCAGTATCATTTACATTATTATTATGGGCAGGATTGTATTACATCCAGTATTGTCAGCATTATTATGATCAGGATTGTATTACATCCAGTATTGTTAACATTATTATTATGGGCAGGATTGTATTACATCCAGTATTGTTAACATTATTATGAGCAGGATTGTATTACATCCAGTATTATTAACATTATTATGGGCAGGATTGTATTACATCCAGTATTGTTAACATTATTATGAGCAGGATTGTATTACATCCAGTATTGTTAACATTATTATGGGCAGGATTGTATTACATCCAGTATTGTCAGCATTATTATGATCAGGATTGTATTACATCCAGTATTGTTAACATTATTATTATGGGCAGGATTGTATTACATCCAGTATTGTTAACATTATTATGAGCAGGATTGTATTATATCCAGTATTGTTAACATTATTATGGGCAGGATTGTATTACATCCAGTATTGTTAACATTATTATGGGCAGGATTGTATTACTTCCAGTATTGTTAACATTATTATGGGCAGGATTGTATTACTTCCAGTATTGTTAACATTATTATGGGCAGGATTGTATTACTTCCAGTATTGTTAACATTATTATGGGCAGGATTGTATTACTTCCAGTATTGTTAACATTATTATGGGCAGGATTGTATTACATCCAGTATTGTCAACATTATTATGGGCAGGATTGTATTACATCCAGTATTGTCAACATTATTATGGGCAGGATTGTATTACATCCAGTATTGTTAACATTATTATGGGCAGGATTGTATTACATCCAGTATTGTCAACATTATTTATATGAACAGGATTGTATTACATCCAGTATTGTTAACATTATTATGGGCAGGATTGTATTACATCCAGTATTGTCAACATTATTTATATGAACAGGATTGTATTACTTCCAGTATTGTTAACATTATTATGGGCAGGATTGTATTACATCCAGTATTGTTAACATTATTATGGGCAGGATTGTATTACTTCCAGTATTGTTAACATTATTATGGGCAGGATTGTATTACTTCCAGTATTGTTAACATTATTATGGGCAGGATTGTATTACTTCCAGTATTGTTAACATTATTATGGGCAGGATTGTATTACTTCCAGTATTGTTAACATTATTATGGGCAGAATTGTATTACATCTAGTATTGTTAACATTATTATTATAGCAGGATTGTATTACATCCAGTATTGTTAACATTATTATTATTAGCAGGATTGTATTACATCCAGTATTGTTAACATTATTATGGGCAGGATTGTATTACTTCCAGTATTGTTAACATTATTATTAGCAGGATTGTATTACATCCAGTATTGTTAAGATTATTATGGGCAGGATTGTATTACATCTAGTATTGTTAACATTATTATTATTAGCAGGATTGTATTACATCCAGTATTGTCAGCATTATTATTAGCAGGATTGTATTACATCCAGTATTGTTAACATTATTATGAGCAGGATTGTATTACATCCAGTATTGTTAACATTATTATGGGCAGGATTGTATTACATCCAGTATTGTTAACATTATTATTATTAGCAGGATTGTATTACATCCAGTATTGTTAACATTATTATGGGCAGGATTGTATTACTTCCAGTATTGTTAACATTATTATGGGCAGGATTGTATTACTTCCAGTATTGTTAACATTATTATGGGCAGGATTGTATTACTTCCAGTATTGTTAACATTATTATGGGCAGGATTGTATTACTTCCAGTATTGTTAACATTATTATTGGCAGGATTGTATTACATCCAGTATTGTCAACATTATTATGGGCAGGATTGTATTACATCCAGTATTGTCAACATTATTATGGGCAGGATTGTATTACATCCAGTATTGTTAACATTATTATGGGCAGGATTGTATTACATCCAGTATTGTCAACATTATTTATATGAACAGGATTGTATTACATCCAGTATTGTTAACATTATTATGGGCAGGATTGTATTACATCCAGTATTGTCAACATTATTTATATGAACAGGATTGTATTACTTCCAGTATTGTTAACATTATTATGGGCAGGATTGTATTACATCCAGTATTGTTAACATTATTATGGGCAGGATTGTATTACTTCCAGTATTGTTAACATTATTATGGGCAGGATTGTATTACTTCCAGTATTGTTAACATTATTATGGGCAGGATTGTATTACTTCCAGTATTGTTAACATTATTATGGGCAGGATTGTATTACTTCCAGTATTGTTAACATTATTATGGGCAGGATTGTATTACATCTAGTATTGTTAACATTATTATTATTAGCAGGATTGTATTACATCCAGTATTGTTAACATTATTATTATTAGCAGGATTGTATTACATCCAGTATTGTTAACATTATTATGGGCAGGATTGTATTACTTCCAGTATTGTTAACATTATTATTAGCAGGATTGTATTACATCCAGTATTGTTAAGATTATTATGGGCAGGATTGTATTACATCTAGTATTGTTAACATTATTATTATTAGCAGGATTGTATTACATCCAGTATTGTCAGCATTATTATTAGCAGGATTGTATTACATCCAGTATTGTTAACATTATTATGAGCAGGATTGTATTACATCCAGTATTGTCAACATTATTTATATGAACAGGATTGTATTACATCCAGTATTGTTAACATTATTATGGGCAGGATTGTATTACATCCAGTATTGTTAACATTATTATTATTAGCAGGATTGTATTACATCCAGTATTGTCAACATTATTATTATGGGCAGGATTGTATTACATCCAGTATTGTCAACATTATTATTATGGGCAGGATTGTATTACATCCAGTATTGTTAACATTATTATTATGGGCAGGATTGTATTACATCCAGTATTGTTAACATTATTATTATTAGCAGGATTGTATTACATCCAGTATCATTAACATTATTATTATGGGCAGGATTGTATTACTTCCAGTATTGTCAACATTATTATGGGCAGGATTGTATTACATCCAGTATTGTTAACATTATTATGGGCAGGATTGTATTACATCCAGTATTGTCAACATTATTTATATGAACAGGATTGTATTACTTCCAGTATTGTTAACATTATTATGGGCAGGATTGTATTACATCCAGTATTGTTAACATTATTATGGGCAGGATTGTATTACATCCAGTATTGTTAACATTATTATGGGCAGGATTGTATTACTTCCAGTATTGTTAACATTATTATGGGCAGGATTGTATTACATCCAGTATTGTTAACATTATTATGGGCAGGATTGTATTACATCCAGTATTGTTAACATTATTATGGGCAGGATTGTATTACATCCAGTATTGTTAACATTATTATGGGCAGGATTGTATTACTTCCAGTATTGTTAACATTATTATGGGCAGGATTGTATTACTTCCAGTATTGTTAACATTATTATGGGCAGGATTGTATTACTTCCAGTATTGTTAACATTATTATGGGCAGGATTGTATTACTTCCAGTATTGTTAACATTATTATGGGCAGGATTGTATTACTTCCAGTATTGTTAACATTATTATGGGCAGGATTGTATTACTTCCAGTATTGTTAACATTATTATGGGCAGGATTGTATTACTTCCAGTATTGTTAACATTATTATGGGCAGGATTGTATTACATCCAGTATTGTTAACATTATTATGGGCAGGATTGTATTACTTCCAGTATTGTTAACATTATTATGAGCAGGATTGTATTATATCCAGTATTGTTAACATTATTATGGGCAGGCTTGTATTACATCCAGTATTGTTAACATTATTATGGGCAGGATTGTATTACTTCCAGTATTGTTAACATTATTATGAGCAGGATTGTATTACATCCAGTATTGTTAACATTATTATGGGCAGGATTGTATTACATCTAGTATTGTTAACATTATTATGGGCAGGATTGTATTACTTCCAGTATTGTTAACATTATTATTAGCAGGATTGTATTACATCCAGTATTGTTAACATTATTATTATTAGCAGGATTGTATTACATCCAGTATTGTTAACATTATTATGGGCAGGATTGTATTACTTCCAGTATTGTTAACATTATTATTAGCAGGATTGTATTACATCCAGTATTGTTAAGATTATTATGGGCAGGATTGTATTACATCTAGTATTGTTAACATTATTATTATTAGCAGGATTGTATTACATCCAGTATTGTCAGCATTATTATTAGCAGGATTGTATTACATCCAGTATTGTTAACATTATTATGAGCAGGATTGTATTACATCCAGTATTGTTAACATTATTATGGGCAGGATTGTATTACATCCAGTATTGTTAACATTATTATTATTAGCAGGATTGTATTACATCCAGTATTGTCAACATTATTATTATGGGCAGGATTGTATTACATCCAGTATTGTCAACATTATTATTATGGGCAGGATTGTATTACATCCAGTATTGTTAACATTATTATTATGGGCAGGATTGTATTACATCCAGTATTGTTAACATTATTATTATTAGCAGGATTGTATTACATCCAGTATCATTAACATTATTATTATGGGCAGGATTGTATTACATTCAGTATTGTCAACATTATTATTATTAGCAGGATTGTATTACATCCAGTATCATTAACATTATTATTATGGGCAGGATTGTATTACATCCAGTATTGTTAACATTATTATTATGGGCAGGATTGTATTACATCCAGTATCATTAACATTATTATGGGCAGGATTGTATTACATTCAGTATTGTTAACATTATTATGGGCAGGATTGTATTACATCCTGTATTGTCAGCATTATTATTATGGGCAGGATTGTATTACATCCTGTATTGTCAGCATTATTATTAGCAGGATTGTATTACATCCAGTATTGTTAACATTATTATTATGAGCAGGATTGTATTACATCCAGTATTGTCAACATTATTATTATGGGCAGGATTGTATTACATCCTGTATTGTCAGCATTATTATTATGGGCAGGATTGTATTACATCCTGTATTGTCAGCATTATTATTAGCAGGATTGTATTACATCCAGTATTGTTAACATTATTATTATGAGCAGGATTGTATTACATCCAGTATTGTCAACATTATTATTATGGGCAGGATTGTATTACATCCAGTATTGTTAACATTATTATTATTAGCAGGATTGTATTACTTCCAGTATTGTCAACATTTTTATAAGCAGGATTGTATTACATCCTGTATTGTCAACATTATTATTATTAGCAGGATTGTATTACATCCAGTATTGTCAACATTATTATTAGCAGGATTGTATCATTAACATTATTATTATAGGCAGAATTGTATTATATCCAGTATTGTTAACATTATTATTAGAAGAATTGTATTACATCCAGTATTGTCAACATTATTATTATAGGCAAGATTGTATTAAATCCAGTATTGCAGTTTTGGAATCAGTTGTCTGGATATGTATCAAGTATAGCACGCTTTCGCTTTTAAGCACTCTAACCCATGTGCACTGCAGCTATTGCACATACTCTAGCAGTTTTCTGTGGTGCTATTGACTTTGGCAACATGACAATGAACCAGCAGACACAGAGATTCTGCAGCCTTTCCACCTCTATTTCAGGTGCTTCTGCTGGAAGGTGTGATCAGCTGGGGTGGCGTTATAGACGAGTTAGACTTTGCTAAGAGACTTCACACCTGGTGTCAGAAAGGCTACACAGAACTGGGTGACAAGTGTGGAGTCATTCTCAGTGAGACGGTCAAACAGGTGAGTCACATGGGCCATACATGGTGGTGAGTCAAACATGTGGGTCACATAGGGGGGGGGGGGGGGGGGGGGGGGGGGGGGGGTGCATACATGGTGGTCTGCCAAACATGTGGATCACATTGGGGGGGGGGGGGGGGATACATGGTGATCAGTCAAACAGGTGGGTTACATGGGGCATATATGGTGGTCAGTCAAACAGGTGGGTCACATGGGGCATACATGGTGTTCAGTCAAACAGGTGGGTCACATGGGGCATACATGGTGGTAAGTCAAACATGTGGGTCACATGGGGCATACATGGTGGTCATTTAAACAGGTGGGTTACATGGGGCATACATGGTGGTCAGTCAAACAGGTGGGTCACATGGGGGCATACATGGTGGTCAGTCAAACAGGTGGGTCACATGGGGGCATACATGGTGGTCAGTCAAACAGGTGGGTTACATGGGGCATACATGGTGGTCTGCCAAACATGTGGATCACATGGGGGCATACATGGTGATCAGTCAAACAGGTGGGTCACATGGGGGCATACATGGTGATCAGTCAAACAGGTGGGTCACATGGGGGCATACATGGTGGTCAGTCAAACAGGTAGGTCACATGGGGGGGGGGGCATACATGGTGGTCTGTTAAACAGGTAGGTCACATGGGGCATACTTGGTGGTAAGTATAACAGGTGGGTCACATGGGGCATACATGGTGGTTAGTCAAACAGGTAGGTCACATGGGGCATACATGGTGGTCAGTCAAACAGGTGGGTCACATGGGGCATACATGGTGGTCATTTAAACAGGTGGGTTACATGGGGCATACATGGTGGTCAGTCAAACAGGTGGGTCACATGGGGCATAGATGGTGATTAGTCAAACGGGTGGGTTACATGGGGCATAGAGGGTGGTCAGTTAAACAGGTGGGTTATATGGGGCATACATGGTGGTCATTTAAACAGGTGGTTTACATGGAGCATACATGGTGGTCAGTCAAACAGGTGCGTTACATGGGGCATACATGGTGGTCATTTAAACAGGTGGGTTACATGGGGCATATATGGTGGTCAGTCAAACAGGTGGGTTACATGGGGCATACATGGTGGTCTGTCAAACAGGTTGGTCACATAGGGCATACATGGTGGTCAGTCAAACAGGTGGGTTACATGGGGCATACATGGTGGTCATTTAAACAGGTGGATTACATGGGGCATACATGGTGGTCAGTCAAACATGTGGGTCACATGGGGCATACATAGTGGTCAGTCAAACAGGTGGGTTACATGGGGCATACATGGTGGTCAGTTAAATAGGTGGTTTACATGGGGCATACATGGTGGTCAGTCAAACAGGTGGTTTACATGGGGCATACATGGTGGTCAGTCAAACATGTGGGTCACAACATTAATCTGATCCATTCTCCACAAACACTATGCAGTCAAAATGGTGAAATGTGTGATACCTTTACCTGCTAGCCTTGTATTGATTTCATCCCTACTATCAAGGACAATAATGTATTAGGACATATGACAATCAATATGTATATCTTTCCCAGGTGATAGAGATGCCAGACTTCCTTCACCATCCCCATCTTGCCTCCAGGCAAGTTTTGGAAGCTCACTCTGTACATGTGTATGGTATAGAGAATGGCATCCTGCGTAGTGACGATGATTCTAGCAGCATCTCTAGTGATCACAGCAGCATCTCAGACCAGCATAGCCAATCATGGCCCACAAGGTTCCCGAGCTCTCACCCCTGCATACCAGCCCTCAAGTTTGGCACAGATAATGGGGCTTTGGTGGGGGCAGCAATTCTAGGTAAGAACCCTGAAAGACGCAGGTCTTTTTTGCTGACATCATCTTACTGAAATGATTTTATTCAGCCTGGTTTGTTAGCACATATTGGCTCAGGCTGAAATTGATCAGCCGCAATAGCTCAAGTGGTAGAGCGTAGGCTTGCAGATCAGGAGGTCATGAGTTCAAACCCCGGCTGGGTCAAACCAAAGTCTTTAAAGTTGGAAGTAGTGGCTTCCCTTCTAAAGCTCATGACTAAGGGGTCGGCATTGCGTTTACATGTAAATTTCTCAAAATGATGTTGTGTAAGGCCATATCACTACAACATAATGAAATGCCATTTATTCTGCACTTAAGTCCCATGGTTAAAATTCTGGTAACTCTTGGATATGTTTTTTAATGTGATCAACCACGAAAGTATAGTTTTATTAGCTCACCTGAGCACCTTGGACAAGGTGCTTGAGGTGAGCTTTTCTGATACCCATTCTTCCATTATACCTCATCAATCATGCATCATCCATCTTGCTGTCACAATATTTTGCTTGTGAACTCTATGGAAACTGCAATTTTGATCAACCAAACTTGGTCAGAATGTTTGTCTGCTTGAAATTTTGGATGTGTACGTAATTGGATTTTTTGGGGTCAAAATTTAGGTCAAATTTTAGAAAAACCACAACTAGAGTCCAAATTAATGCTCCAATCTTCACCAAACCTAGACAGAACATTTGTCTGCATGAAACTGGATACGTTAGTATGTAGGGTCAGAAAGAAGGTCTCTATCAAATCCCTGTGAAACACCACAGATGCCACATTTATAGTCCAATCTTCACCAAACTTAGAATGTTTGCATGAAAACTTGAATGAGTTCTAAATTGGGTCACATGGGTCTAAAAAGTAGGTCACTATGTAAGTTCTTAGGAAAACCTTATTTACATACCAGAAGCCATGGAGTTAAGTGAATCCACACTGTTTGCCTATTGCCTAATCAATTATTGATTAACAGACTATGAGTGCAAACCTTCAGATGGTCTAAGCTATATCCCTACCCCCATTCAAATTTACTTTAAGCTTTTCTGTATTTTGAATGATTATTTGAAACCCCAAGAAAAAGAATTATTTATTGCATTAATTGCTGTATTTATCACTTCAGTATGTTGTCCATTATCAGGTGTTCCCTATTTCCACCGGCCCGATGAGGTTGAGGCCAACATGTTGCGTATATGTCGGACCACCCATGGCCACCCTCTGTGTGTGGCTGCCAGTGTAATGGTGGCACAGCTTATCTCCACAATGCTTCAGGTGACTCTTTGTATGTGTAAAGGTGGCACACATTTTGTGTTTCAGGCCTTAATGTCATACATATTGTGTGTATTTAGGTTTTAGGTTGCACAAATTAAAATGTGTGCATTTAAGGGATTTATGTTGCATGAATGTTTGTATGTTCATGGATTTAGGTTGCATTTTCTGAAATGACATTTTAAGGGTAATTGACAAACTTATATCTGGCCTTTATTAGCTCACCTGAGCACAAAGTGCTCAAGGGGAGCTTTTGTGATACCGCTTCGTCAGTCGTTTGTCGTTCGCCGTCAACATTTTAACTTGTGAACACACTAGAGGCCACACTTTTTATCCAATCTTCATCAAACTTGGTCAGAATTTTTGTCTTCATGAAATCTTGGATGAGTTCATTATTGGGTCACCTGGGGTCAAAAAAGTAGGTCACTAGGTCAAATTTTAGGGGGAAAAAAATTGAACTCATTAGAGACCACATTTATAGCCCAATCTTCAAACTTGGTCAGAATGTTTGTCTGTATGAAATCTTGGATGAGTTTGTAACTGGGTCACGTTGGGTCAAAAAGTAGGTCACTCGGTCAAATCTTAGAAAAAGCTTGTGAACACATAAGAGGCCATATTTATAGGCCAATCTTCATCAAAATTGGTCGGAATGTTTGTCTACATGAAATCTTGGATGAGTTCATTTTTGGATCACGTGAAGTCAAAAAGTAGGTCACTAGGTAAATTTTTGAAAAAACTTGTGAACACACTAGAGACCACATTTATAGCCCAATCTTCACCAAACTTGGTCAGAATGTTTGCCTGCATAAAATCTTGGACGAGTTCATAACTGGGTCACGTGGGGTCAAAAAGTAGATCACTAGGTCAAATCTTAGAAAAGCTTATGAGCACACTTGAGGCCACATTTATAGACCAAACTTCATCAAACTTGGTCAGAATGTTTGTCTGCATGAAATCTTGGACGAGTTCATAACTGGGTCACATGGGGTCAAAAAGTAGGTCACTAGGTCAGATCTTAGAAAAAGCCTGTGAACACACTTGAGGCCACATTTATAGGCCAAACTTCATCAAAACTTAGTCAGAATGTTTGTCTGCATGAAATCTTTGACAAGTTCATAACTGGGTCATGTGGTTTCAAAAATTAGGTCACTAGGGTAAATTTTAGAGAAAGCTTGTGAGCACACTAGAGGCCCCATTTATGGCCCAATCTTCGCCAAATTTGATCAGAATGTTTGTCTGCATAACATCTTGGATGAGTTCATTATTGGGTCACGCGGGGTCAAAAAGTAGGTCACTCTGTCAAGTCTTAGCAAAAGCTTGTGAACACACTAGAGGCCACATTCATAGCCTAATTTTTACCAAACTTGATCAGATTGTTTGTCTACATCAAATCTTGGATGATTATATTATTGGGTCACGTGGGGTCAAAAAGTAGGTCACATTTTAGAAAAACCATGTGAAAACACTTAAGAGACCACATTTATGGCCCAATCTTCACCAAACTTGGCCAGCATGTTTGCCAGTATGAAATCTTACATATGTTTTGAAGTGAGTCATGTGGATTCAGTAGGTTACTCGGTAAAATTCTAGAAAATGTTATCAACCCAGTGGCCACACTAATGGTCCAATCTTCACCAAGATTTCTAAAGTAAATAACTCTTTATTACTTGATGCCAGATTTGAGCCTACTAAAAGCCTGTGTCATCAGGTGAGCGATTAAGGGCTATCATTGCCCTCTTGTTTTTTTTAATTACCCTTCTATGGATATCTCTTAAATTTCTGGAGTTTTTAGTTTAAAAAAAACAAGAATAAGTTTTATTTAAAAAAATCTAATACTGACAGGGACGCCATGATCTGGATTGCTACAAGACTGTGGATGACCTCATTCATAAAGCATCTGTTGCAGCAAGCAAGCATCTGGTGGACAAAGAACATCAACAAGAGTTTGAGCGATATGTCAACTTTAAAGATCTGCGCAGGTATAAAGAGCTGGTATAATCATTGCGTATGTGGGACCGTTGTATTTATATATTACCAAAGCTGAACATACTAATACATTTTTAAAGAATATTCTTCAACCCTTCCGGTGACTGAGTGCTCAAGTTGCATTTTTGTTACACTTTGTAGTGTGTCCACCAATGTGCCTTGAACCATGCCATGAACTCTATCACACATACAAAAATTATCACCAAGAAGCTGCAAGAAAAATACATAATATATGACACTAAAAACTGTGAAAAACTTAATGTAGATCATAAATAATAATTGTTAAGACTATTTATCAGCACTTAACCCACATGAAATAGTTTAATAACTACATATTTCTGTAACTTCATTATTGTACATTTCTAACTTTTTAATACAAATTATACAAAGTCGTCATTGGTAGTATGAGATAATGACACGTTATTATGTAACACATTTTATAAGAAAATTTACATTCTATGGCAAGAACTTACAACTAGCTTACAACTAATGTCCCTTGAAAGTTTGAAGTATTTATCTTTAAAAATGAATAAAAAATAGTTTTTTGAAACTACTGATTTTGTAGAAATGCCTGAATGTATATAGCATTGAGCATAACTTTCTGCTATTTATTTGTCACAGAAAGGGCAAATTAGACCTTTGAAAATACTCATGTTGTTACACACAGTTTAGTTATTGAAGGTGAATGAAAGTATTCAGCAACACCTCACCTACCCCCACCATGGTCCCCTAACACCACACAAACACACTTTTTATTTTTATCTCATCCTTTCTGTTAACTAGTGTTAAAATGCGGGAGCAGTACAACATGTCCTATGTCATGAAGTCCATGTCAGCTGGTCTTCTGGCCCTTCGATCACAACAGTCTTTCAAGTAAGTGTAATGATCTTTGAAACATCAATACTTTTTTCCTTTTTGTTTTTTGCGCATTCATGAGTTTGACCAACTCCAGAGGCATAATCTTAGAAGTGATTCAACATTCATTAATGCAGTGGGATATATGTAACAGAAAGACATATTTGCTATTAAATTATGATATTTTTCAACCTTTCATATTACAAAACAGTTGAACGTCAAGTTTTCTTTGGAGAGCCTTGGTTTATTAATGTAAGTATATACCACCTGGAGACTCTATAACCAGTTTTGCATGTCTAAGGTTCGATTCAAGGGACATATCAATATAGCTCAGTTGCTTGAACTTTTTATAATTTAGGCTTGTTTCATGTATATCTGTTGTAAGGATAGCAACTTTTGTACAGTTTTACAAATTTGTATGTTCCCAGTATAACAATTATGACATAAGTCAACTTTTACCCAGCTCAGCAGGTAAAGTTTATTCTAGGAACAAATACTATTTGCTGCTTGGTTTCTAGAAATATAAATTGTTCCTACTCTTAAAGTGTTTGTGAATTACTTAGACTTGTGTATTATTTTAACAACTGTTGCAGGCTAAGGTTCAAAATTCAATGGATTTTTATTTTATTTTTTTATTTTCAGGAGTTTCCTGTTATCACTGTTACCAGAGGGAGGTGACACTAACAGCCATGGATGTGTGGCTGGTGCCCTGCTGGGGTATAAGGTAGGCTACTCCAGGCTCCCACAGGACTGGGTTCAAGGCCTCAGGAAAAAGCAGACGACATGGTTGAATATGAAAATCAACTTTCTGCTTGACATGATGGGTCTTCCATGAAGTAGACATCCCAATATTTGAATATAAGGTTCTTTGAAGGAGTACATTGGTTTGTCAAAGTCTTATCCTACTGCCTCCATTAAGGAATGAAACAAAAGATTTCATTACCGGCATACCATTTCATGCATACACAAGCAAAAACTCAGCAGCATAAAGTGAAAATCCTGATCAGACTATAGATTCAACTGTCAGCTATGATGTGATGCCTCTTAAGCATGGTATATATTTTAATGATTTATATAAATTGTGTTCTTTTTTCATTATTTGTATGTGCTATGCACATAAAAACAAAAAAACTCAACGCTCTTTTGTGTGTGAATTTTTAAGTAATTATGAAAATATAAATTAAGAAATAAATTCATCTAAGGATATTTTACAAAGAGTTTTAGTTAAATTTTGCATTCATTGTTTTGTATTATGATACTTGTTTGTAAAGGGTAAAAGGTTACTTTAATTATTTTTTGAATGTCATAATATCAACATCATGGAGATCACTTCAGTTTTTTGTATGTACAAGCTCTTTTTTCTCTTTATGCCTTAGATTGTTTATGAGCATATTCTAGAAATAGTATTATTGTTTAATTGAATTTTCTATTAATTATGTATAACTTTTGTAGACTCTTGTTCCTTTAATATTACATTATTATACATGTAGCATTTCCTTGGCATTGCTGGTTGTTTTTGTTTTTTACTTTATTGATCATTATTAACTCAAACTTTTCTGTGGAATTTTTGTTGTTGTTGTTGTTTCTCCAACGAACATTGAACACAGAGACCTTTTTCATTGGTATACCTTTTCCTTGCACTGGCTATTAATATCTTTTATTAATATCTAAGTGGTTGACAGATAATTGTGATATTTATGAGTTGTAGACTTACATGATAATATGTTTTACATAATTAAGTTTTGTCTTTCTCAGTTACCTTATAGACCTTAGCTTTAAATGAAATTGTTTAATGCTTTAAAATGATTTTGTCTTTATTAATGATATTCATTGTATTGATTATGACAAATTAGATAGACATTTAATTAGAATATATTATCTTATGACATCATTCCATGGGTCACTACTGCTGAGTGCTGGCTAGCTTAAAGGGCCCCTATCATGAAAAATAAAAATCAGATTATAGTAATGGTAATCTTGAATTTTTGCACCATATGTCCATAGTATTAAGGAGTTGTTTAGCTGCTTCTTTAAAGGTTTCTGAAAATTTCCAGAAATGCTTTCCTAGTTTTTTCTGCCATGTGATGTCCCAGAAGGTTCTCTTTATGGCCAAGTTGCTTATTTACATTGGGAAATGCATTACAAAAGCAGACCTTTTCAAATGAAAAGATGCAAAGATGTGCTTGCTTCTTTTGTGTCAGAGGTAACAATGTGTCAAACGAAGGTATAACCTCCCGTATGTCTGCAACGTCACAGCCCCAATAACAGACCGGTACACTACAGGAAATTTAAGGCATTTTTGGTCCATTTGTGGATCAGCACTTGGCATATTTGGTTTCTGAAAAGACCAATCTTTACCTTCCATCATATGAACTATGTTTACTGTTAAATAGTCATTATAGGGGCCCATAAACCTTAGCTTTACCAATAGTCTGCTGCTTTTGTAAACTGTGGGTGTGTCTGCATGTAAATAAAGAACTGCAAATAGTGTAGCTCCATTTCAGAAAACTTCCAGCTGGATCAGGCTGATCTAGATCTACACTATGTTCCCATAGTTAAGTATGTCCTACTGTTACATGGTTAAAACCTTGATAGGTTTATGCAATGTTGTTGTTTTGTTGTTGTTTATTTCCAAATTTTTTATCATCCATGTTGTTCTTTATTGTTACTGTATGTGCAATTGATATATGTGAACCATTTTATCCATTTGTGACCATATGTATTAAATGGGCATTTGCACAAGTTGTGTATTTACCTACAACAAATTATGAATAACAATAAAAGAATTTAACCGAGATGAACTTTAACAAGACATTTATATAAACTAGTGATTGAATAACAGGCTTTAGTGTTGACTTTTTCAACTTTTGTTTTTAAAAATTCAGTTTGACGGGTGCTTGGCAGATGCATCCTGCAACTTAGAATGTGTTCATAGCGAGTGTTTTTCTCCCACCCATCAGGTCGACCCCTTGCCTTTCAGAGGGTTGAAGCTGCCATTGAATATTAAAATAGTATGGATTGGCAAACCTAATGAGATTTAAACATAATTCATTAAGTGTTTAAATCATTACTCCCATTTTATCATTTACTGGTAGGTCAGGGGAGTCTTAAAACTTTAAGAAGTGAATTGATATTTTTGCATTTGAAATATTTGGATCATGTTTACCAACATCAATGTTAATGCCGTGCATGCATGATTTCACTTGCTTTATTTGAGATGGCAGTGGTTACTGTAACATAGTTTAACATAACCAGTTTGAAGGGTCTGAAGTCATGAAGCAAAAATCATGTATGAATACCTATATAAGGTTGACCTGAGATACTGTCATGTATATTTGTTAATTTTGGTGCACAATTTGCTATTTCAGGTATAATGTTCTTTATTTAACACATTTATGGCTTACAATAAAACTTTTACATGAAGTAATTTGTACAAATTATTCACCTTCATAAGTAAAAATGATAATCTTTAAAAAAATATTATTTATCAATGTTTTTTGGTATTTCAGCTTATCTTTAATTGATTTAAATTTAAAAAGATAACATGGCTTAGGTCCATTATTTTGAATATTCATTGTTTACATTTAAATATTCATGTTGTCTTGTATACTTTGTGTCATTGCCATATGGAGAATTGGTAGTATGATTTGTTAGCATTTTTAATCTTGTATAAATTGTCCAAAACAGCTACACCAAATAAAAAACTGGTCTAGTCTTAAGTTAAATTGTTAGTAAGTACCTTAAAGAACATTCTTTAAATGTCATTTTTAATGCTCAAGATATAATGTAAGTTGTTTGTTTTTAAACATCTACATGCAATTAATACATATTGCCATGTTTTGGCAATTAAAAATGATCCAGATCAGACAGCTTCCAGCAGATCTGGTTCATCATTTGTCTGGGCATCAATACATGTAACAGCATCTTAACAGTGACTGTATTTTATGTGTAGCTTAAGTTTAATAAAGAGTTTCATATTTTGCCTATTAATTTGTATGCTTTCATTCAATTGATTATTCATTTACAAAAACTACCAGTAAACTAATTACGGTTTGAATTATGGCTGTAGCGATTGGAAGAAGATACAGATTGGGTAAATAGAAAAAAGAGAAACAAACTTCTTACTTTTATTATGCATAAACTTTGTATCCTCTATTTGTTCTTTCCAGCAATATTATACAAAAATGGCTGTATAATAAAGAAATGATAATCAGACACACGTGTCTTTTAATATTATAATTATGTGATCATAAATAATTAGTTTTAATGAAAAAATATATAAAAGTAGTGTGACTTTCTTTGAATAAGAGTTCAAATCAGTGTAGCATATCATTTCAGTTCAGAATGGCATTTAAATTTGCACAACTCCTGCAGATCAGTGAAAAGTTACCAGTTACAACACGTTCTTAATTTTTTTTTTGTAATTTATTCAGGATATTTTAATTTTAAATAATTTAAAAAGATGCAATTATATCTCTGTACCAAATATTGCACAGCACTTCTCAGTTTCCATGGTCAACTGCTATTACATCAACCCTATTAGTAAAAGGTAAAACTCAGGATGAAAAACAACTGTTAACAACAAATTGTCAGGGTCTTAAATTATACTGGTGCGGAAAACATCATTTTGCTTTAGACTATTGATGCTTTTCTTAGATATAAACTCATCAATCTTGTCCAAACTGAATTTTCGACCAAAAGAAAAATGGCCATACTAAAAAGGCATTTTAAAAGGAATTTTATTTTTTAAAAAAGCTTTCAGTAAAAAAAAAAAGAGCAACATTTGAAAACATGTTGTTTGAGTAGCATGTAATTTGAGTTTAAAACTGCAGATATACTCTTAAACATGATCTGAAACATTGCATGTTTCCGTATGGAAGCAAATAATGGTCATTTTGGGACTTTCAGCTACTGAGGACGACCCTAGACAAAGTTCACTTCTGTCAAATACACTTTGATTATAGCACAACTTAAAGTGAGGTAACTGTCAGGACCCTGTACTGTGCATGCACACGACAGGTTTGGAAGCCTGCCATGAACATCGGAACTGTCGTTACCAAAAGTTCACAGAACCAGATGCTATCTGCGGCCTCTACGTTTCATGGCGGCTGTACATTGGGGGCAGTACCACTTCCCCTTAGGTGCGGAGCTTAATCCTACACATCCATAATGAAACCATTCTATAGGACACTGGAAATAGACAAAGATGATATAATATGACAATAAATGTTAAATCACATGAGTGAATTCTATGAACATTATGATAGCAACAATGTGATAACCATATAAGGTATGGTATTGGTCAGTATGAAATTTTAATTAAATGCTATTTAAAATTTATCTAAAAGATAAAGAATGAATGCAAGAACCTTTTAAATAAATTTACATGTAGAATAATTATAAAATTTATTTTCTATTTAGAGCTGTCTAGGGACAGTATGCTCAACTATTCAAAGGCTTGATCGTATGATGCAAGATTGGCAGTACTTTCACACAGAACTTGACCTTAGGCATTACCTCAAGGCCCAGTTGAGTATAATAGCTCTACTTATTGATAGAACAGGGGAGCTTAAACTGCATTTCGTCTCCTCTCAATTAATCAAATTTAAAAAAACAGGGCATTTACAACACTATCACTACAAAATAGGTATGTTTTACTTAACTTGCTGGCTCAGATTATGGCAGAAAAGCTTGAAGTAATTTCTGAAACATGCATTCTTAACACCAGTAAAAATATCTTTCAAATAAAGCTAACTTACGTCATCATTATCACATCCAACCATATCACCATATGAGACTTGATTACATAGGCAGTATCTTGGTTCATTGGGATCATCTTGCCAATTAACAGGCTCTCCATTCTCATTAACGATCTGTAATTCATTACTGGAGTCATTAGAGGCTGTGTTATCAACAGCAGTGATCTGTTGGGTGAGAGCTGTTATAGCTTGCTGCTTTTGTTGCTGTGCTTGCTGCTGCTGCTGATGCTGCTGTTGGGCTTGTAAGAATGCTGCTGCCTTTGATGTTTGCCTGAAATAGTGGTTATATTTAAACAAAATGTTTTTATTTTCAATCATTAAAAAAAAAAGAATTTTATGACATGTCACAAAAGCTATGACTTTACAGATGTGATTTCCTCCAAATAAATATAAACTAATAAATGTTCTCAAAAAACATTTATGTGTTAATACAAAATGAAAAAATAGAATGAACAGATACTAACAAACCAAATATTAAAGAAAAAAATATATCTGGACTATAATCCAACAATAATAAGTACACTAAGGAGCTGGCAGACCTTGAATACATGCTCTTAACGTGCTAACCAAAACATACTTGTAGACATGAAGACTAGACCAATGGTGTTTGTCTTAGCAAGCTACGAGTTACAATGAAAACTGTGTCTGTGTAAATTGGTGTCAACTTCTCTCCTAGCTTGCTTGCTTAGGACCAATGTATCAGGCATAGGCAAATAATGAAGATCTACAAGATATGCCACATAGATGTCTGATCGTGAACTGCATTATTTGCTGTAAACTCTAGCAAATATCATGTTTTGTTAACTATATGTGCGGTTGGTAGCCCTTATGTGGTTTCCAATGGTTCTATACAAGTGTTAACAGCTACAATAAATATATTGATGCGAGACTGGGCCTCTAGGTCATATATATACAGCATTGGGTAGTAAAGGCATCAGCTAATAGCAGAGGTAGCATTAGCAGATGAGGTGGTAGTAGTAGTAATAGTAGCAGCAGTAGGAGGTTTAGTAACTACAGTGGCAGATAAAATGTGGTTTAGATGGTCTCCAATTAAATAGGTGTTAATTATGAAATAGGGCTAATTTAATTGTTTAAGGGTATTCTAGTTACGTAACACAAGCCAGGGTAAAATTAAACCTCTTGTTTAATTTAATAAATAATGACAGATCCTATATGTAAATCTAACAACAAGTTTTCAGCATGAAGCAGATAAATAAAAATATGTATCCAAAACACAACTGTTGAATATTCCCTAAATAATAACTACTTAAGGCAACAAATGCAAGATAATAGAATTAATGCATATAAAACAAATTACTGTTATTAAAATGCTGAAGTAAATAAAGAAAAGATCTGCGTTTAAATTATAAACAAGTGTACAATGGTTTCTAATGAAAATTAATGGTACTTTGTATATATTTGAAAATAATCTTTTTTATCTAACAGGTTCTTGTGAACACACCTAAAAAATTATAATTATGGTCCCTAATTTATTGTGTAGGCATACATAAATGACATAGCCTCTGTCCATTTATACCAAACTAGCTGGCAACAGTGTGGACAGTGGGAATCTCACATCCTACACTGTGGTATTTGGGTTCCATTCCACTGATAAATTTATGGGTTAAATGCTTCACCTTACATGAACATTTTCTAGAGTTAAAAATCTCAATTACTTCTAAACATAGCCAAATGTGGCACTTCCATGCAACAGCATATCATGATTCCACAAAACAAAATGGATGTCTTCTCAATAACAAAGAGTAACCGTGTACACATTTAACTACAAAATCCATGTATTTAAACAATAATATAAGATTAAATTATTTTGCTAACATTAGGATTAAGCAAAGAGCTACATACAAGTCGAGGATTTAACACCACTGGATACCTTATCCTTAGGATTATGTGAAATTTTTGTTTTTTGTTACATCGCACTGACCCAATTATGATCACACTGGCGACATCCAGCTAATTATTGGTGGAGGAAGACCACTGCAATTTAGCTGGAAAACCTTCCCACATCATGACATAAAAAGTTCTCGCCACGACCAGGACTCATACTAACGCAGTGAGGGGTCGAGGATTTACAAATCAGCAACTCTAGCCAGGAGCAGTCCCAGGGAAATTTATTGGAAACGGCTTACAATTGAAAATGTGGAAATCTTTCCGACTGGTGCAACATGTTCATGTTATATGATGTTTTGTAAATATTGCTAGAATATTAATGATTGTGTTAGAGCCAAAACAAACAACTATCGAACATTTACAATAGATTGCAAAAAAAATAAAATTGGATCAAGTGAGTAGCTTATAATCTAAATGTTTGTTTGCAATGTGTACAAATTTGTACATTACAACATTAACCCTTAGCCTGCTAAGATTCAACAGATGCAGCAAGGTAAGGGATAAGGCAGATGTTTTCATCCTGAGTAAGAGTTGGACTTACTTTTTCTGCCTCTGTGAGCGGAAGCCTATCTCTGCTGAGGTGCCTACATTGGGTGTGGAGGGCTGGGAGGTGTAGGTGAACTCCTGCTTAATAAAGTCCTTTGGAAGTTCTGAACCACCACCCTTTGTCAGCACGTTATAGCTCATCTTCATGCTAGGTGTCCGTCGGCCCTGACACTGCATCTACATGGATAGGGTCAGAGAAATGATGTAAGGATTGTTGGTTTTTAATATCCCTGCAATAATTTTGCGGTTATACAGAAACACTTTACTTAAGTTCGACCTGTCTCGAAATTAGAACTAGATTTCAGCTACTTAATCATTGAAGCGGAGTACTGTCTTCAATGTGTTAGCATGCCATGAACTTGCTAAATTCCAAACAGTTAAAATATAGTGACATGTAATGGTGATTGAAAAGCTCTGGACTACCCTTTTCTGGGGAAAAAGAAGTCATCATGGGTTGGACCAGTCTCTTTTTAACTTTTTCCATAACAGACACGCCCACTGCATGAAAAACTAATTGATCACTAATTTACCATCACTCACCACTTGCTGTGTTGCTGCGATAGCCTGGGATGCTGCCTGAGCAATAGCTGCATTACTACCCGCCCCTACATGACCTGAAAGTAGACAGACTCACAGATTTGTCATCTCAACAGCCCACCTATTCTAACAAATTGATCATTCCTTAATTTTGTAATTTTCTTATTGATATACACTTACAAATATTTAACAAAAGTTATAAGCATTTTGTAATACAGCACATGTTAACCCAAAATATATTTTGATAAGAACACTAAACAATAACCTGGGTTGAATTACAAACACATCAAAAACTACTGGCAGTGGGAAAAATGCATTAAAAAAATGATTGGCCCCTGTGAGTTAAGTGACAATTGTGAATGTTTACAAGAAATTGATTTTATTCTCTCATCTTTCAAATATATTTTCTTAATTTACTAGAGTTAACATGTATATATGAAGTACAGTGCCAAAAGACTGCTACTGGGATTTTATGTATCTAAATACAACTAACATGTTAGTTACATAACTAAAGTCAGTTTACCCAATTTATATGTGAGTGTTGTAGATGATGAGGGTACTGAGTTGAACATGGAGATATTGGGCGAACTTGAGGCAGACTGGGTCTTGCGGACATTCCCAATAGAATCTCTAGCTATTTCATTTGCCAGAGTGGACAACACTTTCTCTGTGGTCAAGCGCTTCTCTGTCTGACTGGGTAGGGAGGTTGAGGGTAACCGTCGCTCTGTGAGAAAAAAGAAAAAATGGTCATCTACACTGGCATGTACAGACATAGTTCCTTTTGAATATAAACCCTTGCTACATTTGTGTAATAACCCATAATAAATTATTTGATAATAACTTCATGCATACATAGGCGGAAGTGTTAATAGAGATTAAGCAGCAACTATTGTAGATCTGGGTGATTCTGGATTCAACAGTTTCAACAAGAATTGGCTGATCTGGATCTACACTACTTGCCTAAGCCAGATCATTGTGTGCAGGTTAAGGGTACTCCTGCATATTTTATGTGCAGCTTGTCTCTAGAAATAGGTAACCATCAGAGAGTATAAAGAATCAAATACACAGAGGCGCCTGTGGCTGATCTAACTGCTTAGCCTCCCACCGTGTGGGTTCGAGCCCCGTTTGGAGCAAAGGACTTAATGTGGGAAGGTCTTTCAGCTGACCAGCGCTGCGCCACTGGTTCTACCCAGACATTTGTTTGGGGTCTTACTCCACTAAAACAGCTGGACATTGCTATAATGAGCATAACTGGTCGCAGCGATGTATCTCAGAAACAAAACAAAAATGAATTAAAAAAAAGATGCTTCAATTTTATTTAAGTTCATAAATAATAAGGAAATTTGAGGAAAATATTAAATATTAAATTAAAATGAACTTTATTTAAAGGTAATTACATAATCTAACTAGAATAAATAAAGCAGCAGACCTAGCAATTGTACTGACACTTTTTTGATAAATAAAAAATGAAGTCTTCACTATGTATGCATGGAGTTTTTTGTTTGTTATATTCCAAGCAGCTATCAGCCAAGATGCAGTAAATTAAGTACCGTATTCACTCGTGTAATCGCCGCACTTTTTTACCCGATTTATCGTTAAAGAGTTGGGGGTGCGGCCATTCTATAGGTGTAAGGCCTTGGGACATTTTTTCTTGAACATTTTTTCTTGAACGATTCTGCCGATTTTTGGGACGCCATGCGTTTACTTCGTGATATAACTAGATGAGCTCTCTAAATAGGAGGTTGACGGACGATATGAACGAGATAGCGCCGTCCTTTGCTTTTCCGGTAGCGATCTAATTTAGTTCAAACATTTTGTTAAAAAATGCATTATAATATTAGAACAATAACCAACGTGAACATATTCCATATTCCATAATTTATAAATTACCGGGTACTTCCTAGTTTTATCTCTTGTATCATATTTCTGAATATTTGCATCATCAAACAATTTCACCCAGCTTTTTACATGCCGCCAATCAATAATTTCATGGACAAATGTAATCGGCAGCTGCTTATAAAAACACAACGTTCACACCCTCACTGTCAAACTGCTCTGATCAATATCACCTTGACAACAGCTTATCTCAGAGTCAGTCACTTGACCTATGTAATGAGGCAAGTCTACACAGAAACGCCAAGTAAATTACAGCTTGGTGTAATCCTCTCAAATTGTCAAACATAGCGTATCTCTCATAATCATTTTTTTTTTCAACGATTCTCAGTACAGTACTGAACAACTGTCATGGTCTTTATCGATATATTTATCGGTATTGAAGATATAGCGGAGCTCCACTGTATAAATTGTGCGGCCTTTACATTGAATTAGGATTTTTTCTTCAAATTTTGCGGTCATTTTGGGGGTGCGGCCATCACACGGGTGCGACTATTACCTGAGTGAATACGGTATAAACAATCCTCTTACAAATTTTAATGTTGTGAGACAAATGAGTTAACTGAAACTTACTTTCTGCCCTGTGTGTTATATTGACTGGTTTATCCATTTCTAACGATCCTGTAGAAAGAGAAGATCAGATAAACTGAGGTTATTGGAAACAGATTGCTTTCAACACATGTGATGTCATAAGTAAAAACTTACGTAATGTCCAGCAACTCAAAATCATGCTCTATGGCTATGGTTCCTATCTTACCTATAATATTTACACATTGTCATAAGGACACAGTATACATTGCTGGTTTCAATATGAAAATTATCCTGTGAACTGGAAACATAATATCCGCCATGGAACGCTTAGCATTAATTGTAAAATATTTGGAGTCAATTACTCATACAATCATGTATTACATAAAAACTTACTTTTCTCAAGTACTTCTGTAATACCCGCATTGTCTGCTTCCAATTCCATTTTAAACTTTGATAACTCTTGATCTAGTTTTCGTAAATGTCGGTCTACCTGTAACAAATAATAAAAGAAACTGACTAAATAGTCAAATATGAATTTATGGTCATTAATCAAGCTTTCATTAGTATTCAAGCAGTTGTAAATATTAACTGGTACTTTATCACCATTGTCTTCAAATTCAGTTTGTAGACTACCTTGTTAGCATTGCAGACATCTGTGGTTTGAATCCCAGTAACAGTTCACTTTTAAATCACCTGTAACATTTAGTGATGTGGCCTACCACAGTCGCCTGCTTGTGCTGTGGAACAGGAGTTGTTTCAAATGTGAGTCAGGGTGTTATAAGGGAGAAGTGAAAATGTTTTATTTATACATTTTATGTGCAGAACTATTTAAAGGTTTTGTTAAAGGTTTGGATCATTACAGTGCTTTGATTTGTCTGCCCTGGAACAGCTATAAGTAATAGTTGTGCAATTTGAACTTACCAAATCATATATATGATTAGCAAGCTGTACTTTTTCATCTGCATTTTCTAAGGTCTTGTAGTAGTCCTGAAAAATTATCAAAATTAATGTACAGTCAATTCTCGTTATCTCAAAATTGGTTATCTCAAATTTCCGGTTATGCCAAACTGTTTTCTACGGTCCCGTTTTTTCCCTATAGTTTCTATATAGTTCGACTCCGCTTAACTCAAATTCGGATGTGTCAAATTATCGGATATATCAAACTAAATTCTTTGTCCCCACACGTATAAAACTGTTGAAATCAGTTGGTCTATCTCAAACTTCAAATTGCTATAAGATGCAAAACGGCAACAATAGTGATTTTCACACCTTCCGTGAAACTCGCGAAGATTTGGGCGCGAGTTTTATCGCCAATTATCGGCAATCAGGATGTCACATAATTTAGAGAAGAGGTTAATCGATTTTTATTTAATTAGCTGATTTAATGAACAACAATTTCGTTAATCAATTAACGCTGATTAAAGTGTTTCAGTTTGTACTTGTTGTTGTAACAGTTTTTGAGAACTTGTTGACACGGCCTTCTAAACTTGTAAATAAGATGAGATGTCGCGTTAGTGATTTTATCATTCTTCCACTACCTACCCACAATACACATACTGATTATTGAATAAAAAAAATAAGATTGGTTACGGCAACAGACCAGACACGAGAAAGGGTCGAGCAATCTGATGAAGGACCCGGTCTTAATATTAAATTACATTGTAAAAAATCTAATAACACTTTAAACATGCAAAACCACACAAACTTGCAGAAACTTAGTTTACAGTGGCAGATATAACAAGGAATTTCAGTCATTACCAGTCATCGTGTAGCAGGTAAGATTTTTAAGATTTACACAAACTATCCTTAAATTCGGATAACTCAAACTTCGGATATCTCAAACTATTTTCTACGGTCCCTTGAAATTTGAGATAACGAGAGTTGACTGTATATACAAAACAAGTATTCTTTGTTATAAAGAAACAGTTTTAACAGGCATCAACTCTCTAAAAAGGAAGGTTTGTATGCATATATATCGGTAAGAAAGTTATTAAAAATATCAACTTTGTGACTTTGTCATTTTGTTCTGCTGTTTCAATATATGTCACAGACACAATTATGGTCTTTATGGCAACATACAGCTAAACGACTTCTATTTCAGCAATGATAAAACAGAATGGAAAAAGGCTCCCATGCTCTCCCTAGCTGATCAAATAGAAGTTTGTTTCTAAACATCTTACACACATTTATGGTCCTTATTGCAATACCTAGCTATAAAGTTAGGGAAAGAGAACACACTGGAGACTTACTATGAATCTGAACTTTAACTCTCTGCATAAAATTCTCTTGATTACAATGATAAGAATATCTGTTCATCATGTTATTTGGGTATCCGGACAAAAGCTTACCTCTCCTTTTTCTTACAGGTCAACAAACATCCAAGTATTTTCCAAGGCAGACCAATACTCCCCCCTCAGTTTTACCAAATTTACCTGCCATTCTCTTCAGGATTGTTAAAAGCTCATTTTTCGAAAAGTGATGACAAAGTGTTTGTCCATCTATGATAAATCATAGGGTATTTTTTGTACATCCCTTCCAAAAATGATGTTTAAGCTTTCGTCAGGGTGAGTGTATGTTACTTCAGCATTTGTGTACCTTTTTGATTTTACCAAATTGCTCATCTTTCCAGTCAGACTTGACATTGGGCTGGTCACACTTTTTAAAAAACATGGTTACTCTCTCATCCAGATTGTCAAGTTCATCTGGAAAAGAACAATGCAAGTGTAAAAAAATTAAGCACTACATTAGTAACTAAATATGAATGAAACTGTCAATCAGAAACCTATCTAAAGGCACTAAGACATGAGTTTACGAAAACCTGAATGAGATGATTATCCTTTCATAGTAGGAGCACAGTTTGTGTGTGTTTTTTTTATTGTAAATGTAAAATAATATTTTAGCCATTTTACAATGGTATCTTAATGAACCTTTAATAGTTTTGACTTGAATGAAGTAGTCCATAACAAGAGCAGTCTGTGGTCAGCACACACCACTTTTCACAGTGCTGGTAGTATAATGTTTGTCATTACTCACTTTAAAACAAAAATTAATGGACACAGAAAATTCTAAGTTGAGAAAGGGGCATAACTGTGAATAGTTCATTCTAGAGTTACCTGTCCTATTTAAATAGGTTTCTTTTTTGAGAGTGAACAAGTTGTCCAAGTTTGATGTTACTAACTTTGATGGGCTGTTTTAGAAATAGTCACTAGCAGCTAAAGCTACTCAAAGAGATTGTCATGATGTATAGTTTCACTGATATCTTCAAAATGTCAAGCTAAACATAAAAAAAATGTAATAAATATAGACTCCCCAGAACTGTCTGCCCAGGTAGTTCAGATGGTACAGCATCTGATGCTTGGGCAGGTTATGGGCTCAAACCCCATCCTTGGTGTATAGTTGTTGCAAGTCCTACAAGACTTCAGAAGTATACATTACCACTTAAACAAGGGTACCATTCCTAGTGCAGCACATTATTATATTCCAGGTAATGCATTAAGTGTCGAGTAAAAACTTTCATTAAACTAAAAATAATTTATATTAATTGATGTTGGATTACTCTGGGTATGTTCAAGGGAGACAATCTGTGTCAGATTAAATACACTTCAAGGGAGATAACAAAACAATTGTTTATTTAGCGTTTTCTTTTTAAAAGTAACAAGCTTTTAAATTAAAGTTTAACGTTACTTACTTTGAACCTGAAGATCCCTTTCTCTCATTTCTGTAAGCCTTTCCCTCATTTCCATGGGAAGATACTCGATCACTGAAATTTTTAAAAATGGAAGACAACAATAAAACTAGAATCAATATTCAATATTCTGTAACAATATAAACAAACTAAACAAAAATGTAGGTATATACTTACTCTCAAGGTAGTCTTCTAGGTATAGCATTTTCGGTAGTATTCTAAAACGTGAACTGGCACAAATTGAGGATTTTTCAATAACATTCAGAATGCAGTGTTAAGAAGCTTTTGATTGGTTCATTCCTCGTTCACACCAGGGCCAAATAGACAGCAAATCAACGATATTCTATAGCAAATTGATAACATTGAACTATCTGTCTTAAGTTTTTCTTCGTCCAGAAGTCGATTTCTTTTATTTTGCAGTTGAACTGTGACTTAAATCAGTTTAATACGCAAATATCATTACTGTACAGCAGGCTCAAACCTAGCCAATCAAATGCTTCGTTTCATACCAAAATCTACAAGAAACAGACGCCATTTTTATTGGCAGTATATAGTAAAGGATAGTTCAGTGTTAATATGTGGCAAGGGATAGTTTAAATCTATTTAGACACATGTGATCTAAAATGAAACACAAAGTGAAATAAACGCTGCAAAAAAAAGATGCATAGGAAAATGCTTTTAATATATAATTTATATAATAAACAACAAAATGCAACAAATGGACAATTGTTCCTTAACCATTTAAACTAGAAACACAGACTCAGTGCCCCTATCTTCCGGACCTTCGGCATTTCCGAGCGAAATATACACACATTTATATCGTTTTTTATCATTTAATTGCTTCTGTTCTTTTAAGAGAACAGAAAAATGCTTTAAATCTTTCATTTCTGAAAGCACAATATACATGTTAATTGAAATGCATATTTAAAGCGGCCGATTTTACCAACGACTTTCTTTTTTACTGTTTACGATATGATTCTTTCATATTTTGTCGAAAGTATGCAGTAATATTAACATGTAGGTTACAAAAATGGCAATTAAAACGCCCTATCTTGAGGTTTATTGAAGTCGAGGATCACCGAAAGTAAAGCGGGAATACAATGAAAAGTTGTTGTTTTTTTTCTAGATTATGTCGAGTCGTTTTCTTACAGGTATCTTTTTACCACCACCACCACCTCCTCCACCACCACCACCACCAATAAAACGTGGTTGGTCAAATCTGACACGTTCGCTTTGAATGCACCTTTAAATCACAACTTTATCGTGAACTTAAAAGAAAACGTTTTAAATGTATCTTTTGTATTGTACCAAAAGTACGCTTAAATATGCACAATATCCACACATAATTGTTCTAAAAATACCTTTTAGTAAGACAGACATCTAAGACATTTCTTAAATTAAAAAGGAATTCGGACTTTCATCAAGTAAGTGGACAAGTTTATTAGGACTTGGATAAGCTTCGACTTTTTTGATTTGCATGATTTATTGTTCAGTTAAATATATGTATATTGTATTTTTTTTTTAAATAAAATTTTGTAACATGATGCTGGTGATGATGGCAATGAGGATGATATTGATGATGATAATAATAATAATAATAATAATAATAATAATAATAATAATAATAATAATAATAATAATAATAATAATAATACATTATTATTATTATTATTATTATTATTATTATTATTATTATTATTATTATTATTATTATTATTATATGACGATAATGATGAGACTGATGATAATGATGATTGTGACATTGATGTTGACAATGATGATGATGATGATGATGATGATGATGATGGTGGTGATGATGATGATGATGATGATGATGGTGATGATGATGATGATGATGATGATGACGATGGTAATGATGATAAAGATGATGATGATATGATGATGATGGTGGTGGTGGTGATGAGGATGTTGCTGTTGATGTTGTTGATGTTGTTATTGATGGTGTTGATGATAATAAAAAATTGTGTCGATAGGTCGTTAGTAAATGATTGTACAAATGGGCGATATGCGGCCCAAGAACAGCTCTGTGAATTAAATTGTTTGCAATATTTTAGTTTCTTGGTTCTTCTTGCTTGTCAATGGTAAATGGAAGGTTGGACTGACCGTATATTACGACAAATGACGTAATAATCCTCTTTAGATGAACAATTTACTTTCTACTTCATTGAGCTTTATGTTAATTGACGGTATTAAATCTGATTTTTATTAGGTAGTCGTCTTTGAGGCTATTTATTTCTATAAGCTATATTGATCCGACCCCGACATTCCCGAATAGTCAACATCTGTATCCCGAGAAACTAAACTCGTCTATCGTTGATTTATTGCTGTCACCCGAGAACATCCGATGTTAACCGAATCAGGCTCGACGAATGTCGGAAATATTTCGAAAGAGGTTCGTCAAAGGCTAGTGATCTGACTATTATTTCATTGACCTGTCAAAACTTATTCGCGTCAAGTCGTCATACTGTAAACATTGGTTTGGTTCTACATTGCCTGCACAATGGAGTTTACAGAGTTTGGGATGTCGGCTTTTCTTATTTTCTGTTTTTGGACAAAACCTTCAGGTATTGTAATTAATAAGTTTGATAATATCTGCTCTTTGTACTTTGTTATTTAATTAGTTAAATCACACTATTTGGGGTGATTATTTGCTCAGTTTCTCCATTACCGCCATGTTATCAGTAACTTTAGCTGTTATTTTAACTATATTTAAACTTCACATTTGCATTTGTCTGTCTTACTAAAATATATTTTTTAAACAATTAGTTGTGGATATTGTTATGATCAATGGCGCGACAGAAGTTAATAGCCAGCAACAAGTTTTACAATATTATATATTTTAAAAGACATACACGTTTCAAATTACATGTATTACAATATAGATATTTAACAAGCAGAAAAATAAATAATGTTTATCAAATAAAGTTAAAGCTGCTTCAAATCCTTATAAAATTGTCAACTTATGGACTTCATGGACAGTTTTATCTAGTGTAATCCCAAAGTATGCTCCCACAATGCGGTAATTAAAAAAACACTCGTCATAATAATGTAGTCACGACTAGTCTTTAAAGTCTTGACGGTCTCATGAGGTCTTTTAGGTATTGTAGGTCTAATAAGGTCTCACGTAAAACATCCATTAAACATATCTGGATCACCTACGTAGCTGCATCGCTCAAACAAACTTTCCAGAATATACTGTGAGCTACTACAAATCAATATCACATAACGGTAAATATTATATCAATAAGTGACGTAAGCAGTCACGTCAGGAGTGTCCTAAAATGCGACCGTCACAAGATCAAATACCACCCCATGGGAGAGACTTATGTTGCTGTATATGTTGTTTTTTTATGTCTATATGTTTTTACGTCAATGTTTCTGTTGGCGGATTGGCATTTGTGCATCTTAAATGATTTTGTGGTATGTTTTTTTACCTTGTTCTCTTATGTTTCCAGACAGCGCCGACTCTTGTTCAAAAACCACCGCGGTTGGTAAGAACAAAGCCATGACGATGACTGATCATGCGGACCCGGGAACCGGCCTTCTATCCATTATGTACGACACCTCCTATGTCATTCCCTGCTGTGGATTCATTGAAAAGTGGCACCTACACATAAACAGCGCGGGATCTATCCAGTTACAAGTCTGGCGGTCGCTTAGCAACGGCAGTTATCTACTGATCGGGGAAAATCGTGCATATTTCGTAGATGGGGAGGAAAATGATGAGTATGAACTCCCTATAGATGTTGACGATCAAATTGCTGTTCAATCTGGTGATTTGATTGGGTGGTACAACGAGGGGAAGTCAATGGTGCCATATGTGAAGGAAAGGAGTGGCCACGGAGCCATAGCTGAAAAGGTTCACCCTATTGCTAAGGTTGGTGAGAGCCTCGACTTGTCAGGTTCCAAACTGACAGAACCGCGCGGTTATGCCATTGAGCTTTTTCTAAGAAAGCCTAATCAGATCAAGTTTGCTAATCTAAACAGCGATTTAACACTAGAACACAACCTTGTACCCAAATTTGAAGTGTTTACTGTGTTTATAGAGGGCTGGCACAGTGACAAAACAAGTCCACATTTTGAAGTGCGGCTAGATTCATTTGATGAACATTTTGATTTTAACAGTTCGTCAGGCGAGGTTTTTCTCAAAGCTACTCCTCCGGGGGGAAAATATATCCTTTCTTTCACACTCACCGATCATTGTGGAACAACAACGTCAGGAACACTTAAAATAACCGTGAAGGTCAAATTTCCACAAATCGAAAATCTACCGGATCACGTTTCCGTGCGAGAAGATATCCAAAACACAGAAGTTTTGGTGAAAGAGTTATCCGTTCTGAGTGACGGCCCACTTTCTTGTGGGTTCAAAAGCATCGTACCAAGGGAAGGCAACAATATGTTCCTCCTAAGACGAGTAAATGGAACATTTACTGTGTTTTTAAAAGCCACTGCAGTTCTTAATTACGCAGTGCTTGATACGTTCGTGCTAACCTTGCAATGTAATGAGGACAAGTCTGTTGACACGGAGGATCTGACCGTGAATGTCGAACCAAACTCTGTACCAACGTTTACAAACCTTCCGGCAAGTATTGTCATTCACGCGGCCGATGATGTTATCGGAGATGTGGTTTACTATATATCGGCACAAGATGGGGAAAATAACGTCGTCTCGTTTAACATGACGTGTGACCCACCACACTGTCCATTCGGTTTAACACGTGGAGGGGAAGTATTTGTCAACGACGACATTAGAAGTGTACACTCCAATATCTACTACTTGGAAATTTCAGTGAGTGATAACTTCAATACAGGCAGCCCCGAACTTCTTGTCGTTAACATTACTGGAATAAACAGACCACCGTTTATCACCAATCTTCCTGCAGATCCTATAGTCATGGAAAGTATGCACGAAAATGCTGAAGCAGGAACATTTATTTACCAAGTATCCGTTGTGGACCAAGACAAGGACGATGCATTGCAGTTTATGATGAAGACGCACCCCTCAAACATGAATATGTACTTCTTATTAAATGAGACAACTGGCTTGATTACAGCAGCAATGCCAATCGACTACGAGGCCTCCAAGATTAAAAATGTTAAAATAGAAGTTACTGTGTCGGATGGCAAAGACAGCGACAAAGGATCGTTAAGAGTTTCCATTGTTGACATTAACGAACCGCCTTTATTCACACATGATCGTTATACAATATACACGGATGAAGGTCGCCCGGGAGCTAAGGCTAAGTCTGAGATGAAAGCAAAAGATGCTGACAAGAACGATGCCATTCTGTACAGCATCCATTGCGGCAATGAAACCGACCTAGTTTCCATCGACGAAAAGACGGCGGATTTGACACAAACTTATGGTTTTGACGTTGACGCTTATGGTACTCCAGAACATACAATTTATTGCAATGTTACGGCAACCGACAACAAGGGTTTAAAAGCAACGGTGCCCGTAAACATAACCATTCGCGACAGTGACGATAATAGCCCAGACTTTCAATTAACTAGTTACCTTTTTGTTGCCACAAAGGACCTTCCAGTATTTTCAGTTCTTGGCCAAACGAAAGCACTAGATATCGACACCACGCCAGCAAACAGCAAGATCATCTATTACACCGTGGGGTATGAGGATGATTTTATTATTGACAAGAACGGTACTGTGTACTTAGTTAAGAATTTGAGCGATGTTGTCATTGGCTCGCTGTTCAAGTTTAGTGTGAAGGCGGAAGACCACAACCGGAATGCTGATACCGCGCCAGTGACAGTGGTGGTTCTTCCGGGGAACTATACAACAGTAATCTCCACTTTCATCCCACAGCAGCAAACATTTCTCGACATGCCTGAAAATATCGTTTGGGTCGTCTCATCTGTGTATTTAATGTTGATCATGTTAGGATTGTTAATGTATATACTTGCACGATCTTTTGAATGCATAGTACGCCTCCGAAAGAATAGAATTGTAAACAGAATGCCTCCATCGGATGCAAAGTCTAATGTACTCAATAACTCGATTTATACTTTATCGTATTCGAAAACCCCAACAATGTCAGACGAAGCAAGACGCAAGAACAGTCTACACTCAACTCGCACAAACGTTTCTAACCGTTCTGTCAAAACTCGTTCGGAAATGGAGACAATTTACAGCAAAAAATACCGATCTGCAAGCCAAGCAGCAATAAGCGAGCAGAACATCAAGCGGTCATTTTCGACTTCAACCTTGCTGTCAGATATTCTATCGGACTGTCCGGATAACCGGTCGATGTTGTCATTGTCAGGTATCGTGCCAATGACCAAGCAGTCAAAGGTCGGCAGCTGGAAGCCATGGGCAATCTCAGACTTCAAGAGGGTTTCCGCGGCATCTATACGACACGCCAATGGCTCAGTGAACAACAGTCCGGCGCTTGACCGACAAAACACACGCAAGACAACCTTCGTGTCCGAGCCGAGAACGTCGAAGGCTTCAGACGTATCTACAAACGTATTGGTTTCAACGCCTAAACTAGTCAACAACAAGAATATTGATTTCTGATAAAATGTTTTGACTGATAATAACCATTTACGGTATAAGAATAAACGAAGAAAGTAGTCAGACAGTCAGCTATCTTAGACCATGTCTTGGTAGTGGGTTGATTTCTTTTACGAATTATATTTATATTATTTAGCTAACCATTAAGTTGTATCCTTGATCAAACTCGTTTTAGTCTTAAGACCATAAACAAATTAAACTCATCTATAGCGGGTATTTTCCCTTAGGTTCATCGCGACCTTTGTTAAAATTAAATCCTCAGCCTCTCACTTCGGGGCGCGAACTTTCATATAGAAAGATTTTCCAACAGACCTGTGCTCGCCTATGGTAAAACCTCGGCATTTTGTTTGTGTGTGTGCGTGCGTGTGTGTGTTACTTTAAGCAAAGCAATCAAACACTAAAACTACTTTTCAATAACATGAATAATAGGGGTTTAGTATGTGTTTTAATTTTGTTGTCTGAATTGTAAACTGCCAAAACTTTTGAAATCTTCATCTCAAGTTAGCAATTGCCCTACTTTTTTCTCCCTCTCGTGTGTAAGTATTTTAAAATTGACCGGCTGTCTAACTAATTTAAACATACTTTACGTTAAGTATTTTCGATACACAACCTAAACGATACAAAACTTCGAAAAAGGATTGAAACTTAATGCGTATCATGATTCTCTCCCATTAACAAAATAGTACCTAAATAGTACCTAAAATTTAAGGTAGGCCTACTTGCGAAATTTCTTTAAAAAAGGATTTGCGGCGTTGGTAGAGTTTTGATACATTGAGTGTGTTAGTCACTGTGACGATTATTCACCAAGAATAGTTATAGGAGTTTATTAGGAGTTTTAAAATAAAGAAATAAAGAACTCGTACGAACGAAGACACATGAAGAAATATCCGAGAATATAAATACATGTAGTTTTCACTGTGCTTGCTCTGGCAATAAGGTATTTGTTTTTTAAATGAACATAAATTATATAATCCACAAAACGACAAAAGGAAGTTTGCTCATTCTTGTTAGGCTGAAGATTTCATAGATTATTAAAACAGTTAAATGTCGTTTATAAATACATTATGGTGTATGAAATGAACACATCAATGCTAACTGAAATATGTTCAGGAGTTCAGAATGTCGTTATTAAACTATACTTGCGGAGAAAACAACAACAACAACAAAACCCATAGTCTACAGTGATGGCGGTATACTTTTGCACACTGTGCCCAAAACAGTCTTTGGCACGAATGCATAGTTTTAAGCAACACATAGCAGTCTTTGGCTGAAATGCATAGTTTTAAGCAATACATAGCATAATAAGTAAAACTATTCGGTAATGATGGAGCCCGTATCAAAACATGAAACTTTTCCCGATTTTATAATAAAGAATAGTCCACGCATGCGCTTGGTAGTTCCACCCTTTGTTAATACTTGTAGAGCATGAATGCGCAGAGGAAGTGAACAGCGGAGACTGAACACGAGAGACTTGGAACGAGAGCGTTTAAGAAAGAGAAAAGGAAACAGAAGAAATGATATTTAACAATTATACCAAATTATAATTGAAAAGGGAATTAAACGAACACAAGTTGAAGAGATGGCTTGTAAAAAATACAGAGATCGTTCTGTTTCTAATTATTGTAAAACAGTATTTTTATCAATGGAATCTTTTGTTTTAGCACTTGATATTTTCTTTATTCTTTGCAAAAATAAAATTAACAAAACTTTCATACAAAATGAAAAAGTCTACAGCACTCGGTATTCCCAAGCGGTCACCCATCAAACTACTTATTTGGGCTCGACGTGCTTTCAACGTAACATGAGCGTAGACAGCACCCGGCATTCCCAGGCGGTCACCCATCCAATTACTTATTTGGGCTAAGTCATTTGGGCTTTCAACGTGATATTGGCGTAGACATTTATGGGTCTATTAAAGCTTAACAAACGGAAGTTGCACGTCTTTTTATTACGACGTTTTCTTCTTAAGCAAAACATTCAATGACATAAGAAAAGCACACTTTCTATACAAAAGCGGTCTGTTGTCATGTTTACTATACTAGTCTTTTGGCTCTATGAAATTCAAACTCCTTACGACTAGAATAACTAACTATTGGTTGCATGCATGTGAACATGCCCTTCTAAAGATTGTGTCGTGAGGGTTGGATAATAAGAAATGTGTAACGCCAGTCATAAACAATATACTGGTTGGCTCGAGGTCAATTATGTAATATTTTTGGACCAATACAGAGTTTGCTAATCGAGAGTGTAGTTTTAAACAGGGGCGGATGTAGGATTTTTTCGGGGAGTGTGTGTGGGTGGGGTCCTAATTGAAAGAGCACGCCAAATATAGCCATTTCCTGCATTTTGATAAGCTGTTAAATCCCACCCCACCCCACCACCCCAAAACATAAATGTTTGTATTCTCAGCGACAAATCTATACTTATATTTTTTCATGGGATAAAGGGAGGGGTCAAATTAAGCGAGCGAGAATCAATTAATACGAATAGTGTTAGTCATTTTGAAGGCATTCTCCCACAGGAAGAGTGTTGACATCTTAAAGCCAAATAGTGCCATTTCCTGCATTTCATATGCTTGGCAGACCTTCATAGAAAGTACATTTTAACACATATAGTCTAATGCGTTTTTAATACATTGTAGGTGTAATGAGAGAGAGAGAGAGACAGACAGAGAGAGAGACAGAGACAGACAGACAGACAGACAGACAGAGACAGACAGACAGACAGAGACACACACACACAGAGAGAGAGAGAGAGAGAGAGAGAGAGAGAGAGAGAGAGAGAGAGAGAGAGAGAGAGAGAGAGAGAGAGAGAGAGAGAGAATTTATATGTACTTCAATTCACGAATACATACATGATGTATGTATTGCTAAATAATTTGTTTGTTTTATATGGTTTGTTATATCAAGAATTTTCATTGAATAGACCATACATTATATTTTAATATAAAGAAGTATTGGTCGTGGTAGAAGTGGTAGTAACTATAAACATTGTATTAGAAGTTGGTAGATAACGAGGAGAATGTATTCGTTGATGTTGTTGTCATTGCAAAAAAACAACAACAAAAAAACAACAAACAAAAACACGTTCTCATTTGTGTCAAAATACGTACATTTTGCGTTTCAGATGAATGACCTCGTGTGTCGGCTTAATATTGTCATTAAGCAATGAATCATTTTGCAATTAAATTAAAGCGTTACATATGCATTCAATGCAGACCCGCAGCATTCCAGCGTTTGAATAACGAGATGGCTTTTCACACCTGGGTGTAAAATAGATTTATGTTTTATTTGAGTGTTACGTCTGAATACGTCGAGATATACACACAACTTAACCGAACGGTGTGAAGATGGTGGAATGTGCAAGAGTTAAATCGGCAGCCCATAAAGTGAAATAGATTGTTGATAAACTTCACGGAAGGAGAGTTCTTATCGACTATCTTCTGGAATTTACTACAGCAAATTGAAAAAAAACGTGTCTTACTTGTGGGAATATTGTGCGCATATTCAAACATCGACTGTTATAAACAAATATGAATAAATCGTTTTGTATTGTTTCCATAATTGTGCTACTTGGAAGTTCTGGAGCGTTTGATGCACAGAGCCACCAAAGGCATCCTGGTGGATATAGAGTTCGCGTTAGGGCGCGTGAACCCAGTCAGAAGTCTGGACATATCGAAGACCAACATGGATTTTATCAAAGTTCGCAGGTAAAACAAAGATAAGGGAACACTTAGCTCGGCCATATTCTTCAACATTGACCATTTATTAACATGTTTCAAGACCACGTAGATGTATCTTCGAATGCGTACACATCTGAAAAATAAGTTCTGCCACGTTCCTTTTGGATGAACAAGATGACTAAATGTACCTTCTGATGTACCTAACTGTGCAGTCACGTTTGCAGTCACGTCTTGATTTTACCAATGCAATCATAATGATAATTATTCACATTTGGCGATTGGTTGCTCTCATCGTTAGATCTTCACATATTGTGTTTAGCCCAAACCTAAAGGCGCGCATCCTCTTCTTCCATGCTACATAAATCAATCCTTAATTAATGAAAAAACTCAAGGTCTCTGCTTTAGGCTACTGGAAATCGTTTGGCGGGACTCCAGCTAAGTAAAGTTCTGTTTACTCTGGTTTTAAATAGTAATTTCAACGGAATACAGTGTTTACGAAGATTCGATGCACATGGCAATATATGTGTTATGCCCTCCACACTTCCTATAGGAAATATACATGGGAACAATATGTTCCCGAAAAATATAATTTTCCTGTAAATTTTGTTATTTTCAGGACGTCAAACCAGAGGAAGAAGTGCCATTTTATCCAATCAAAAGCTTTATTACCCAATTTTCCCTTTATGACGTCAACAAGGATGGTCACGTGACGTTGAGAGAGCTAATTCACGTGACTGGGAGGGCAGCTAACGTGCGAAAGGCATTCCAAGCCTCGGATCTAGATGGTATTTGTTTTTCTTCTCGCTTTCTGATCCTAAGTATCTTGCAAAAATTAAAAATGGTATTTTAACTGTAAAAATAAACGTATTTTCCTGAGTGAATAAAAAAGTCTATTCTTGTTAACCTGAAAATAAGTTTATATTTTATTGTTTCTCCGACATAGCGCTCTTACAGATATGTACACAAGTTTGACATATGTTAAGCTATAGCATTTATAAGTGCGAAAATGGTGCATTTTCGTCATAATTAACCTAGTAAACATAATAATTTGTCGTAATAAACAAGGTATTTATGAATTTACCTCATGCAACCCACACACGCATTGGGTCTTGATGAATTAATCTACCTTGCCAGCTCGCTGTTGAACTCTCGCTGGAAATTATTCTCTAGATTTTATTCTAACATGAACCTCATCCTGTCATCTATACAGGTACATTTTTTCTTTAACATGCTTCTGTACAAAGGCAACACTGGAAACACGTCAGAACAATTTGATGTCTTGATGTTGTTGTTTTGTGTGTTGATTTTTCCGTTTTGTTGTTTTTGTGTCTCTTTTTTTTATTGTTTTGTGTGTCTGTTTTGTGGGGTGGGCTCCATTATCGTGACCTGAGTGTGCCCAAGAACATTTGAAATTTTGGCACTTTTGGTCGAATAGACGTAGACTTTAGACATTGGACTATTTGGCGTTTGTGAAAAGAATAAACTTTTCGAAGGACAACATACACGTGTACCAAGTATAACACAATTATTTTCCGACAACCCAGTAATTCTAAGTTGTTCGCTAATTAGCGCTCTATGGGTAATTATACATATCGGCTAATAGTGTAGGTCTGACGGCTTCCAACGGGAATTAGCTGACCTGAATATACATTATTTGCAGACGTGATTAACAGGTTAACGGTGCTTTTTCGACGATTCCAACCAAAACTTTTTTCCTCAAACAACCCCCAAAAATGATTGATACTCAAACTGATCCCGCGAAACTCTCTTTATTGGTGTTCTACATCTATAAGGAAAGTGAAGCATAACACTCCAATCGTCATTACAAGTGTGGTTTTTTTCCTGTCTGTGCCACGAATAATTACGAAAGAATGAACATTGAGTATGATTTTCAACGAGTGGCATTATCTTTTAATGGACGTAGTGTTAAAAATCGCCATTGCTTATGTTAGAGTAAGAGTTAGATTTTCTGCAGAAACTATGCACAAAAACCCCTAAACAGGGGTCAGATGTTGCTACGTGTATTTGATACATGCAAACTGTGGAATATCACCATTAAGAGGTCATAGTATAACGTTGACGTCTTTCTGAACTTAAGTGCTGAAGTGCGAAGTCTTCTGTGATCACGTTTGCTGATTGCCCTGGAGTGTCATGTAACCAGCATGTTAACTCATAGGATCTAAGCGGTAATCCGAAATACGGTTCGTCATATTCTGCTTATGTACAATTCAACCTTCTGCCTCTACATTTATGTTTCATTTTATTTTTGCCATTATTTCTCTTACTGGTACAATACATACTTCTGCGTCGTCTTTGATGCTTTTCATCAACGTTTTTCTTGTTTTGCTTCTATATTGCAGGAGATGGTGTGGTCAGCAAAGAAGAATATGATCAAGTGCCGTGGGGCTACACGAATGTGTAATGTTTTAGTAGTGTTTTAGAAATGATCAAAGTGATGTGTGTCTATTTACAGAACAACACCAAGTTAAAACACACTATGTTTAATGTTTGCACGAAAATGTAACATTTCAGTGACCAACACTGATATGCATCTACTAATTACGATTATAAAAACAAGTTAAAACATGTGTATGTTAATGTTTCTTATACTTATTAAATGCTAAACAGTCTATTAAAATGAAGTATTAATATAAAGTTCTTAAATTTATTACATCTAAAATATCTAACTGTATTGCTAAATGTTGTAAGCAGCTATCATGGCATGCTCTTCAATAAAAAACAGATGTATCCCTGTACAGATTTGGCCACTATTACATAAAGGGTAATTTAAACAATTATAATAGTAAAATATATGTTTTGTTTTCTATCCATTTATCCATCATGTATGTTTATTGGGTTTATCGTCCAACCAACAGTATTTCAGTTATCTGGAAATGTTGTCCACTTGAAGCAGATATAGTGTTGCGTTCACTGTGTACAGCATGCCATAAACACCTGGAATGATACCACACCCAGTCACATTATCCTGACACCGGGCCAACCAGTCATGGAATTACCCTTATATTTGCTTGAGCTTTAGCAAAGGGAGCAATACTACTACCATTTTAACGACTTTGGTATGTCGCGGCCCGGGATTGAACCCGGGGCCTCTCGTACACTCTATTGACTGTGCTACCAGGTCCGGTCTCAATTATGTATGCTTTATGATTTAAATATTATTAAATATATTAAATTGGTCTTTAATTACAATAATACATAGCCTCACTTGCATCAAAAATGTTTAATGGTTTATAAAGTGCAAATTTGTAGTGTGCCGGTGGTTCTACTCAGACATAAACCTGAGGTCTTCCTCAACCAATAATGAGATGGAGTTGCCAATATGACAATACTTATGTTGGTTTGTTCTAACAAATAACAATAAATAAGTACATGTAAAGGCAGTTTATCATGTCAAGAGGAAGAATGCCCTGGTACAGTATCTAGTGTGGAACCAGGCACAGTAGGTCCGGTAACAGGATTTACCGAAAGTACTCTGATAATTGAAACTTAATTACTTTATAAATGCATTTTTCTTAGTAATTAGTGATTTCGTTTTGTTAATTTTGATACTCTAATGAATGTTCATTAAAATATTAATGATTTAATACCAAACTTTTTGTTGAAATTGAAACAAATATATGCATACTTTTATTTAACATTATATGTCACATACCCAAATCACCTAATATACTACCGTACATATTTATATCTTAAATTAAGCGTAAATCAATGGGTCTACATGCCAGTCATAAGGAGGAAATATGCCCATCTAGCCTGGGTTAGATGAAATTGAATTACCACATAGAACATGTTAGTCCCACAATAGGGTGTGAAATTCTTGGCAACAATGGTGCAGAATACTTGAAAGAAAATTTCAATGAATATATGTTCAATGGAATCATAATAAAAACAAAATTTTACTTAGGAAATATTTAATTGCAATCACTTTGTCAAAACAACATAACAACAAAGTATCATTCCTTGTAAAAACAAAAATAATTATTGAATGTGATTTCTCCTGATAGTCTATATGAACAAACCATATTCATTGTGTTTTTCTAACTAACTGACTATAATTAAATAATATTCAAATCTGTAATTCTTATTTATTTGATCAAATTGAGATATTTTATATATAATTTCTAAGTGAACAATTAGTTCATAAAAATGTAGACATTAAATTTAGGTAACATGAAATCTTGTTTCGAAATTATTTGTAAACCGAAAAGCTGATTTAAAGCAAATAATGAAAAAGAACATAATACTTTATCTCATTTAAACAACAACAAAACCAACATGCAAATATTACACACGTGAGTTTCATTTTAAGGACAAATACAACTTGGACTTCCACCTTAACACAGCACGATAGATTGGACATCCAACTTACTGACAAGCATGGTTGAAAGTAAGTTGGAGGGTAGAGAAAAAGGTAGGCAGGTCTTGATAGAAGTGCTTCTATTGATGTGTATCTAAATTCAAACATTAACAATTCATTGATATACAGCAAAAAGAAAAGGAAATCACAAAGGTGTCCAAATAAGGTGAGAAAAATTTAAATATATTGATCAATGTAACCCATTTTTAACAATTTACTTTCAGATGTTGGTTAAAAAACAAGAATCAGGCAGAAAAAGCTAATTAATAGATTGCCACATGTCAAAGATTTATTATATATTTTGAATAAATATTTCAAATAGCAAGGAGAGCTTTTGAATTTAATTTACTTTCTAAATAAAAGAGCAATATACAGTTATCATCGAGGGACATTATCATAATGGTCAACAGTATAAACATCTGTCAATGTTTGGTTTCTCAGCAGCAACAGAAAACTTGCCTGCTTGCTCTCGTCTCATCTGTTTACTTAAGCCAATGTGTCTATATATATGTGTATGAACATAAGTGTGGAAATGAAATCGGACAGCAAGCATAACACCAGTCTCAAATGTATCCAAGGCAGCCATAGACACAAGAAAACAATTTTTCACATATAAACTTTTGAGTGCTTGAGTGTAACAGTCAATATTTTTATTCTTTGACTAATGTTAACGAGCAAATCTTTTGTCTAGTTTTATGTTTTCTGCCTTATTATTTTGAAGTCATTTACCCATTTGGGTACATTATTTACTAATTGATTATTTAATTCATTGACAACAATAGTCCATTATCTGCAAAATCGGCATAGCTGCCATTTAAATTTAAGCATTACAGAAACAGTTTAACAAGGAACAAAAAACATACATTTTTTGTTTTGTACATTTGCAAAGAAAATGAAACAAGTTGTATACCTTTTCCTTCAAATACTGACAATGTTAAAATGATATTTAAAAAACAACAAGGACATGTAAACTTACATTGCTGCAAGAACATTAGTAGAAGTTATACTCTGGACGATTAGGTCTAGGGGCTCTGTTTGGGGGCATGCCACGTGGAGGGGCGTTCCCTGTCCATGGGCCTCGCTGGCCCTGTGATTGGTCAAAAAATCTTTGGGGCCCCCCAGGAGGTGGATTCATTTGTGGGGGCCCCCTCTGTGGTCCTGTAGATATCTGTGGGGGAGGTCCTCTGGCCAGAGCTGCTGACATTGTCTGAGACATGGGTGCTGTGTACACAGGGGGCTGTAACTGTCCAGGGAGAGATTGGCTGGAGAACATGGGCGGAGGAACTCCAGGTGGGGGCTGCTGATAGTTATGGGCCAGGCTCACAACAGGGTTATACTGGCCAAGAGAAGGAGGTGGGTAGTTCACAGGGGGAAGGGTTGGGTAGCTTTGTTGTTGTTGTTGCTGCTGCTGCTGTTGTTGTTGCTGCTGCTTGCTATAGTCTGTGTCATCCTGAAGGGGTACACTGATTAAAGTTTTGATTCTGTTACCAAGCACAGGAATGTTTGAAGCATAGTTATCCTGGATTGATGTAGGGACTACTGACTGCGACAACATGACCTGTCCTCCTGCTGACATAGGGGCCATACTCTGTGGCAAATGGGTGTGTACTTGGGAAAAACTCATTGGTGGCTGATGGCTAGCATGCATCTGCTGAGCCGGGTGGGAAGTTGCTAAGAGCTGATGCTGATGTTCTTGCTGCTGATGATGTTGGGGCATCTGAGCGTGTTGCTGGTAGATAGCTTCCTGCCCTGTTCTGGTAGGCAGAGATGGAGCTGTAACCGCCAAAGCTTGTCTCTGTAGAGCTGTGAACTGATCAATGAGAGCCTGTTGGGTCGCCTGCATCTGAATGAGTGTCACTGCAGGTTTAGTCGACTGTGAGGAAACTGCTACACGCTGGGGTTGACTTGGAGCAGACTTTCCTGACTGATCCATGATCTCATTCTTCATGTGCCGATGACCTATGTGAGCATTCAGGTCTCGTTGTGAGAGATAGGTCCTGCGACAGCCACCGTTGCCATGTTTAGAACTTCCATAGGTGCACAGAAATACAGTGCCAAGGGCAGATTGCTCAATCCGCTGCACCGGGTCACCACACCTACAGTGAAATATACAAAAATGTGTTTGTTTCTTTTTAATGCAAATAATTCATCAATTAAAGGTGGTACCTGGCAGTTTGGACCAAAAATATTTTCATTAAACATCATAATAAACCAATGTTACCTAAACAGATCTTGCAAATTGCTGTTTATTGATGTCCTACACCTGAAAAGTGAACCATGATGTCACAATCATCATTTCAAGGATGTATTTCCTATCTATTTTCAAACTAAAAAAGAACACATAACCACTTATGATTCAGCTCATCCACATCTGCTGTGATGTCAATGTCTATTTTAGCAGAATTCCCAAACAGTCTTGTTTACAGATTTGAAAGGAGTGAACATTTAAGTGCCCTAAAATTGAGATGCTGTTGGAAATCTTCAAAGTTTAGACTAAAGTATGATTTTTTTTTGCAGAAAGTATGTAGATATACCCCAAACAGAAGTAAAATATTGTTACCTATATTAGACAAAGGCAAACTGTCGGATACCATCTTTAAAGTAAGACAGAATGTAAAGCAATTTAACAGATGATTTTTATGTTTTGATTATGAAAACAAAATAGCAGCAACAAAATTAGGGTCCAACTATTTGTGGTCAATTAACAGCAGCTGAAGGACCTCACCACATCAAGTTTTCACCTACATCAGATCTCTAACCTATGCAGTTAGGGACTGAAGAGTCTAGACCGCGCTTGCAAAATCCTTTCTCAGTTGAGATTTTGCTCAAGCTCAAAATTTAATTTCCTAGTATTTACTCATATAAATGTTTCATACATCACTGTAATATGGCAATACTTTAATCCTTCAAGGTTCATGATGTATAACAAATTGGTAATGAAGAATTATAATCCAGTAATAGAGATTCTTGAAGTTAAAGTCTGAGCTTGAGCAAAATCTAAACTGAGAAATGTTTCTGCAAGTGAGACCTGGACACTAACTGTTGTCACTGTGTACTTAAAGTAAGGCTCACTGTCATCCTATTGTTCCATGAAGATCATGTTCCATGAAAGTATACAACAAATCACAGTTCCAGAGACAACAACTGGTGATCAATTAATGACTACAATGAACCTTTACACCCGTACGAGCTGACAGTAGACACCATAATCCACTGTTCTCAGCGATGAATAGGATGGAAGTCATGAAAAGAGGCATAACTCTGCCAAATTCAATTCAATGGTAGCCTGCCCCTTTAAATTACGTTCTGCTTTTGACAAGGAGTATAAATCAAGATTGAATCAAATATCTTTACCAGTTTTCAAAACATGGTTATTCAATGCAGACCTTAACAAGGTTGTCAAGTTGAAGACTTCACTTTGTTTGCTATGAAAGAGTAGAGGTAAAAATTGTTGAGCAAAGTTTAAAAAACAACATTAACCTCTATTCTCATAAGGCAAAAAAATAAAAAAAGAAAATCACAATATGTACCAAAGACAACTTGTTGTTTAGAACAATTACAGTCAATGCGAATGTCCGTCGGACATGTCCGATAGATTTCTACTATGACCGACGAAAAGTCTGTTATCGTCAGACATAATGTCCGGTGAAAATGTTAAATGAAAATTCTGAAACGAACATGAATGTTTCTTCCCTAACATCGGCAATCTCCCATCCTTGGTCTGTTAAATAGCTAAATAGCACAGCACAACGTTACGTAACACATGTCCCTGAACGCAGACGAATCACAGCAGCATTTAATAAGCGTCTGTGTGATAAGATTTTGATGAATTTGGTTCTTATCCTTAAGCCCATGTATGCGAAGTTGCAATTGCCATGGATGGCAGTTGCAGACACATTTTCACATGTAAAGGGTAATAAACCTTTACCACTAAAGAAAGTAAGTACAGACGAGGAAGCACGCAAGGGATATGAAGAAAAAACGGGAAAGAACGTTTCCCGAGTCGTTGAAAAATATATTTACATGGGTGACCTTAGATGCAGTTAAAAAGAAATAACTTCTATGTTTAGTAATAGGAATTAGGAAACGTCTGAGAAGTGGCAGGGTGTAACATGAAAATTGAGGCTGCAAAGTAACATAATGTGTCAAATACTCATATGGACAAATGACAGGAAATAAAAGGCTGAACCCCACCCAGCTTTAACTGTAAGTGTCAAATGCAGGCCGTTCATTGCTTTTATGTAGATATTAGGAGGGTGATATGCCTGGCCGAGGTATGAAGTCAAACAACAGGCTAAGAAAATAGTTGTGACAAACCTTTTTGAGAAACACTTATACCAGTATTACTTATACAGTAACACTGTATTTACTTTTTTAAGTCTAAAACAACCAATCAATATGTTTAAATTTATGCTTTAAAGCTAAGTATTTCTAATGCTTGTAATAAAACAGCAATTAAGATCAATAATTCAATTTGTTGTTACAAAAAATGTAAAAAAACCCATTGTGACTGGTAAAAATTTGGTGTGACTGGTAAACTTTTTGTGTTTACCAGTCATCATGTCCTGTGAAGGGAAAAAAGTTTTCGCGTAGACTGCAATTACAGTAAGAAATGAAAGTGAAAGGCAGCTGGCTTTAGTACCTTGGACATGTTTTCTCGGTCTTCTTGGCACATGTGAAACAGAATACATGCTTGCACTGGATCTGCAATGTAGTAAATATAGATCAATTGATAGTTTTTACTTGATTGCACAATACTTAACTTTAGGCATGCAAAAGAAATAATGATACTAAGTTCATACTAGCCTCCTTAAGTTATTCGTAAGAAAGGCTCCTCATTATCAAAATTGAGGCTTTCACGAGAATAGAGAAAAAAATTAAAGAAAAAAAAGTAATGTGAACAGTGTTAAATGCTACTAAATTGTACTCAGACACACAACTATTAACAAATAAAAGTTAGTCAATTGAAGGTCATTATAAGTTTTTCAAAGTACTGGTAACGAAAGGCTGGATTCAATAAAAACTTGCCATCAGTTCGTGATGATTAAAGAAACTCTTTAAATTTATTTGACTAGCTGTAGTGTGAATAAAAATGGTGTTTATGTGCTTCTTTAGTAAAACTGATTTCTAATCAAGGCTGAGAATTAGGTACATACATGCACAGAATGAACCTATAAAAGACGAGATAACTTCAAAAAGATTGTGCATCAAAACGGAACCGTTGTCCTGCTCACATAGTGGAGTATAGACTTGTCCATAGAAAATGTGCTTTAACCCTTTTGCTCATGCATATGCCATTTAACCTGTCCATTATTGTGCAATCATGGGATGGAAATACATCAACATGTGTAATCTCAACATAATGTGCAATTACACATTTATGGTCAAATCAAAACTATATGTGAATGAGATGTGAAGATGGATAAATTCTTTGTTAGTGACACTTTTATTACAGTAAATGATAAACACAAGGCCAGCCTTTTTTCTTAAAAAATATTAATTGACATGTTCAAGAAGTAAAGAGCTTTTCAATTACAAACAGAATAAGCTTTGGTAACATGATTCCCAACATGCTGTTTAATGTATTTACGGTCTTGTCTGTTTTGAACAAGAAAATGTATGTAACCAAATCGATTTGAAAATGGATGCTTTGTCAGTTCTAAATAAACACTAAGATTGCAAACTACATATGTTTACTGCTTTGGCAATAGAATAGATCCAGATGAGACACTGACAGCTAATCAGGGTCAATATCTGCTCAGGAGTTTCTACCAAAATGTGATGGAACCTTTGCATGTCTATGCAAGAAGATGACATCATTTATCTGAGTTATAACCAAATGCAGCAAGAAGCTATGAGATAATTATAATCCTCAAAACTCTCTTTCCCTTTAAAGTATGAGATAATTATAATCCTCAAAACTCCCTTTAAAGTACTGGTAGTTGGTAAATAAAGACTTTAATAACAAAATCCACCTGAAGTCCCATCTTATTTCATTTTTGGCCATTTATGATCATTGTAACATTAAATGGCCCTCTGGCAACGTTAGCTGTTATTGAAGGACAACCTTGACATTACACTCAAGTAGAAGCACCATAAATGTATGCAATGCAAATAAGAATCAGTATATAACCTGCACAAGTATAATGTGTCAGTAAATACACACCATACGTCCATAAATGAGGATTGGTAGCGAGCAGATCTCACAGCAGTGAATCAAGGGATCTACAACCTTCTCTCCAATCAGGTTTACCTGAAACAGAAAGGTTGCCAACATAATGGTAGGCAATAACATTTTGAAGTTAAAATTAGGCAGACAATCGAATGCTTAAAATAGTTCAAAAAATGTTATTTGAATAAACCAATCCAAAGAGCATGATCACTTATAAATATATTTTTTGTTACATCGCAATGACACAATTATGGTCTTATTGGCTATGTCCAGCAAATTATTGGTAAACAGACGGCAGACTTATGTCTGGGTAGCATTACCAGGCACGGCAGCCTTCCCTATGTGAAAGTTCTTGCCCTGACCGGCAGCGAAGGACTAAGTAGTTACAAGTCAGTGACTTAAATCACTCAGTCAAAGGCGCCATCTTTATCATTTCAATCTGAAATCCAGATAAAACCATAAATAGGTGCAAGCAAACAAAGGCAGTTCAACTAATTAATTTTAATGAATTGATATAGAATCAAACTGACAGAAAAGAGACCTGTACAGTAACTTCTTTTTTTGTGCCTACATTACCTTGTGATTCCAACGCAATTTATTATTACGATGCAATGGAACTCCTGGTTCCATGGTTTTGAAGATTGGAGCTTCAGGCACATCTTCGTCTGTAAATAAAGCATCAAAACTAAAATAACTTTAGGAAGTTGAAATCGGTAATACATGTAGCTACAGGTAAATACTTTTTGTGGGTGACTCTCTCCATGATAAATATGTAGTATTATATTATCTGATATTGACTTTTACAAGAACAGTGACATGTCATTTAATATGTCACTAACTTGGAATGACATTCACAGAACATTCCACATAAAAAAGTTAATGTTAAAATGATGTATGAAAGTAAATTAAAAAGTAATCATATGATAACATTTAGGTGTTTTTTTTATAAATGAAGCAACACATTTTCAAGTTTTAGATAAATTTCTAATCTTGCTCCATTCATTGTATATGTAACATAACACAACACTCTGGCTATTATGACTGTAATTCCTTTTGCACATATGCAGTAGTACCGAGAACAAAGATTTCTGACTGAAGCATTCCTTAATTAAAGCAATATCAGACTAACAGTAGAGTAAAGTGATTTTCACTGCACAAATACTCACAAATCTGTTTTAAAGGTGGTATTTGACAGTCTGGGGCCAAAATTTTGTGTCTCAAAGAACCAAATAAATTATTTTTACCTTAAAAGATCTGGCAAAATGCCATTTATTGATGCCCTAAATCTATGTTAAAAATGAAGCATAACATCCCACTTGTCATATTACAAGCATGTGTTTCTTATCTAAACCTCACTGCAGTTAGCAAATTTAAAATTTAAGAAAACCAAATAATCTGTTACTTTTGAGTACTACCGATATATAATTATCCAAATTATTCGCTCCGACACTGTTATCTATTTTTAGCCAACATTATTTAGACAGAATGAACATTTCAAATGATTTATTCACATCCTTACTTACCACTTTTATTAACTATTCTTAACTCTCATACTCTTGTAAATACTACTGTTGATTGGTTTGTAACCGTTTTTTTCTCTCTCAAGATAATTAACCAGTATAAACATGACTTGATATTGTTTTCATAATCATTTATCCCATTTTATTTAACAGAATACAAAAGTATGGATACAGATTGCATCAAGCACAACTTGAATGCCAGGTGTTGCCAATTTATATAGACACATCTTTTGATTGTTCGGGCCGAAAAAGTTAATATGAGGTCTTCCAGCTGACTTGCGGTGCGCCGGTGGCAATCTCGAGATTGTTTACTGGACAGATCACAAAAGCTCCAGTCACTTTTCAGAATGCTTGGTCCCAGGGAATTTCTTGTTTTGTGTAATGCTGTAAACATAGCCAGGTTAAAATCTGAGGCTAAGAAAATGTAACCTGTTCCTTTTTGGCAACTATCTATTAACATTCTTCAACCTAACTGTGTGCAGAAACAGTTTACAAACAGGTATAAAAATAGCAGAGGGAGCAAGCCACACATAACCACAATATGATATAAAAGTGTGACCACAATGATGTAAAATTTTATTTTCTAGATGCTAATGTAAATTTCTGCTAAGAAAAAGTCTCGTGTTGTTTATGAGTGTGGTTTTGTATTTAAAAATCACCTCATAGTTAATAATACTGTTTTGTGCCTTCAAATAGCATCAGAGAATGATGTGAGATAATAAGAAAATTTTCCTTAATCTGTGAACTGCGCATGTGCAACAGGAATGCCATAAAAATAGTCATAGCAATAATCCACTTGATTAAGAAAAATTGGAAGTTACAAGATAAATTAAATAACATATCATCCAGTATGACGCAAAACATACATAAATCAGTAAATAGAAACAATTATACTTATCACACATATTAGTGTTGGGCAAACAGTTCCAAAACCACAATCAATTATAACTAGCACAATTGCATAACCAAATGTCTGATTGAATGATCTGATAGAAAAATGACTTAATATTAGGATATTTTGTGCATTAACATCTTAGAGAATTGTAAATTACATCTCCTAATTTGCAGAATGTGGTATTTTATTTCTTAAGTTTTGAGATATAATTAAATAATTACCTATGTTTTTAATGAAAGTGTATACTGTTTTTGGTAATAACACATAATGAAATTATTGAAGCTATTGCATATCTACTTTAGCTGAAATTTTTTGTACCTGTTTACAAAATAACAGGATATTACTATACTGATAATTAAACCTTCAAAAAATTCTGTGCAATATAAGTGAATAGGAATGGCAACAGCTACAAGTTCACATTTTTTAACATTTAACCAGTAAACTGAAAGAATATTACCAATGTATTTCTTTACACTGAGAATAAGATGCATCCATTTACTTATACGGGTATTCTCTGAGCTTCCAATTTAGTTTAGCAAATCGTTAGAAGCTACTGTTTTAGTGACTCGTTGACTTGTATAATTTAAAAAATATCATGTAATCAATATGTATTATTTTTATTTGAAAACAAAAACAGCTCACAAATAAATGTAACAAATATGCCACATTTATATAAACAGGTTCTAACATACTGAAGTTAATTTTTGGTCTTTTTCAAACAGTGGCTTATGAAGATGACTATGTCAATCAATTCTAAAGATGTATAACCTATAGTCCTATATTTAAGAATAAATACTGCCACTGTGTATTTTGGTATAATCTTGTCAACTAGAACAGTTTTTTTGTGTGTGCATTTGCTCACTAGAAACTTAACACAGAAAATATCCACTCAGATTGGGAGTGGGGTGAAGGATATGACTTGCATGTGGTGACAATGGACTGTGTTTTCGGACTTACATCTAGGGGGTCACACCTTGACACTTTTATCGCCCATCTAGTCATCACTAGTAAATTCGTGGGTGTCTTTAAAATAAGTGGTTTTAAGAATCAGACACTCATATATTTAATAAAGATAAACATTACCCATGGTATTCCATATATATATATATATATATATATATATCTACATGTGAACTCTCCAGCTTTTAATATATTAAAAAGTATTTGAAAATGATAGGTGTTTTACACATTTTCAGAAATATCTCTAATTAGAACAGATAACTGCCTTCTTTGTTTATAAGAAAATAACAAATCTCTCTCTTTGCAAATCTCCCACTTTGCCCTAAGAAAAAGTTTAAATGTATGTACATTTTAATTGCAGAATTTGTAATGGTTAAACCTACAAGGGAAGAGGTTAACTAGTTAACTGTTGCCATCCACATAAATGATGATTCATAACCTTGTTAAATACTTTGAGAAACTGATTAATAAAGGGCAAGTTTGAGAAATAATCAATTTTTGTTGATTTTTAAAAATCCAAAATGATTATTGAAGATTTTAACCATTTCAAATTGATTTATAATAACAGTTTATCACCAGCCCAACACGAACATATGCATCATGATGTATACAAAACTCACAGAAGTAATATCAGTAAGAATGATACTGAATTGTGTCATTAGATTACCAGCTGAATGATGGTCTGCTTCTTCTTTCTTGATCTTGTTTGACTTTCTAGAGCGACCAAGGCTTGAAGGTGCGACTTTGTCGGACTTAAGCTTCAAAGTGATATTTTTCCTCTGTAGACGTGGGCTTGAGGACATTGAGTTCTCTGATTCAAGTTCATTTTCTGAATAAAAACAGTAAAATGTTTTGATCGCGAAAACCCATTACAAAGAAAAATGAATCCTTGTACATTTGTTTAAACAAAATTGAACTCAAAATTGTTTTTAAATATATATATTGGATATTTATTAAAGACGGTAATATGCTGAAGAGACGAGTAAGAACATGTGAAAGCAAATAAATACCTGCGGCCGAGTCCATTTTCTCTTTGCTTCGCTGAAAAATGTTAATTCTACAAGTTCGTCCCTAACAAGAGTCAGGCTGAGACAAAGCGAACCTAAGTTCGGGTAAGTTCGTGTATTCGAAAATTTAACATAGGATTAGGTAAAAAACACATTTTAAATAGATAATAAAAACCTTTCGGTTTTTATCTTTTTGATAGATAATTATTTACATTTATCTTGATAGTAAATCTTCTGCAAAAGAATACCATGATAGGGATGTTTCGTGGGCAACCATGCTTCGTCAGCAAATAACATCAATTTAGTTGTGTTTTATAATTACAATTTAAGCTAAGTGTCAAGTAAGTTCCAACAATTTCCAAACAGGAAAATTAAAATATTTACGAAAGTCTAAAGAAACATAAGTCTTAAGGCGGATCCAGAAAATTTTAGTTTGGGGTATGAATAAAGATCCATTCAAATAGATCGCAGTAAATACTAAATAAACAATCCGGGTGCTGTCTTAAGAAGAATTGTTATGTTTATTATAATAACTGTAATAATAATAATATTTTTTTTTTTATTAATTTTATTTTTTATTGTCGCTGTAATGGGGGTCGATCAGACCAACGAAGGTCCGTACTGTCGCGAAGACGCACTGGCATTTGATTTTGTAACAAGGGTTGTGATTGGTTACTGTCAGTGTGTCTCCCATGCAATGTCTGAGGGTCTTTGCACTTATTCATGTTAAAGAACTCAACTTTTAACTAGATTAAGGAAGAAGTAGTCGTTTACAAGTAGGTTTGTTTGCAAACATAGATAAGTCTGGTCGAAAGAGGAGCCACGAGGAAGGTGAGCTCCGGCGTGAAGCAGACGAAGATAGATTTTGGGTCATGCAGCTGCCCCTACCAAGAGATGAGAGTAACTTGACTGAACAGGACAAAGAGGAAACTGTGAAACGCAAAAAACACATTGACAACATGAAAGGAGGAACATTGAAGTACACTAAACGTAAGCATTTTTTTTTATACTTCTGGTAAATGTGTTTAACAATATAAAGGAGAATACAACTTCCGAAGGCTTCTGTAGTCACAATACAACTTCATAAGATACTTTACCTGGAAAGGTTGATAATGCAGTTTATTAGACCCGAATTGTAACTATTTGCATAAATGAGTTGATGGAAACTTTCCCATTGCATTGTTGTCAGTTTTATACAAAATTTGGTTTCCATGACAGCAATAAAATAAATGGTAAACATTTCAGTCCAAGAAAAAAAAATTTCAGCACTAATAGTTCATAACAACAATACACCAGCATTTTGATTCCTTTAAAAATTGCTAAAATGAATGTATGCCAACAAAGTTTGTCACATTTATTCACGCAGAGAATTGTGCCCCATTTATTTTTTCCTTTTAGGTCCCAAGTTTGAATGGACCCAGTCAAATGAAGATATAACATTGTCTATGAAAGTAGAGGGACTCAAGTCAGACCAGTTAAAACATATTGATGTACAGTTTGCTGATACTGACGTGACCATCAAGCTTCCAGGTTTGCATCAACTGTTAACATTCTTGTCCAAAATAACTTATATCAATTAACTATTGAATCTAATATTCTGTATTGCATAATCAGTGCACCAAATATCCTGTTTGCAAATCCAATATTTAATAAATGCAGGGCCAGTATAAGACGTCAGGACTAATCTGACTGCAAACAAGGCCACTACAAAAAAAAGCAACTTGATTAGCGAATGTAGCAGCAACTAATCAAACCAGAAATAATTTGATTGGCGCATGAAACAACACTGACGTTGGAGTTCCATTTCCTACATTCTGACATTATCTTATAAATCATGTTGAATCATATCATCATGTTGATGTTAGACACATAACAAGATTAATTATTTGGTGAATTATTATTAAAACTGTAATTTGGCTTTGGGAAGAAGTATTTACACATGCCACAGAGGATCAAACCAATGCTTCATTTCTTAGTCAAATAACTAGGCCATTGTTTGTTACATTTATTTTAAATTTAGGTACCCTATTGGAAATTAGCTTTAAGGCTTAACACAGCAATCTGGACCTGAGGTTTATTTTACTCACTTAAGAAAATATAATGCTACCACAAATGAAAAATAATTAAAAATTACATTACATTGTAATACTAGTGGTCTCCTGTTGAAATGCATTACATGTTTAATTGGCATAGAATGCTTTTGCAAGCGACCTAGACACAGTTAAGCATATTTAAATGACAAGTAGATCCAAGTAGATTTACATACATGTATATACATATTTGCTCTTTGAGCTATGAATATAAATATCTCCTGATCTCTTTTATTTTAATACCTAGTTTATGTGCTTTTGTTTCACTTTGCATCCAGTTTTCTCCTCAGTTTTCTATTTGTGAAAGAAATGAAGAGAATAGTGAAGGAATAATGTAGAGTATTTAGCATATAATTTTGTTATTTGTTAATTACCTTACAAAACTGGAAAAAGCTTTTTATGCATGTTTTTACAGATGGAAGGAATTGGATATGGAACTTTAGTGATGAGATATTCAGAGAAAACAGTCGTGTTAAACTGAAGAAACAGAGACTTACTTTGCATATGAAGAAGAAAAAGCTTCAGCAGTGGACTAACTTAGAGGTATGAATAAATTAAAATCGTCATATATGTGATAAGTTAAAATGATTGATGATATTTCATTTATATTGTAACTGTTACATAGCCAGAACTTATTTTAGCATTATATCAGCCGCAATAGCTCAATTGGTAGATTGTCTGCTTGCAAATCGGGAGGACGCGGGTTCAAACCCTGGCCCGATCAAACCAGACTTAAAAGTTGGTTGTAGTGGCTTCCCTCCTAACACTCAGGGCTAAGGGGACGGCATTACGCCTGACTCGTCTGTGTCAGTAAGATGGACTGGCCGGGTTCAGTCTCTGGGCACCACATACGTGCCCCTCTGCTATAATGATAGAAATGTCGCTGCACAGTGTCTGCAAAAATGCCGGCAAATCCCATCCCATCCCTTTTCATATTAAACATTTTTATTTTGATATGCATTCTGCCTGTTTTAGCTCAGCTGAGCACAACATGGTCCGCCATCTGTCGTCAACATTTTAGCTTGTGAATACACTACAGGCCACAGTTTTTATACAATCTTTATCAAACTTGGTCAGAATGTTTGCCTGCATAAAATCTTGGATGAGTTCATTATTGGGTCACATGAGGTCAAAAAGTAGGTCACTAGCTCAAATTTTAGGAAAAACTTGTGAACACAGTACAGACCACATTTATTGCCAATCTTCACCAAACTTGGTCAGAATGTTTGTCTGTATGAAATCTTAGTTGAGTTCGTTATTGGGTCACGTGGGGTCAAAAAGTAGGTCACTAGGTCAAATCTTAGAAGAAGCTTATGAACACACTAGAGGTCACATTTAAAGGCCAATCTTCATCAAACTTGGTCAGAATGTTTGTCTGCATGAAATCTTGGATGACTTAGTTGTTGGGTAACATGGGGTCTAAAAAGAGGTCGCTAGGTCAAAACTTAGAAAAAGAATGTGAAAACACTACAGGCCACATTCATATCCCAATCTTCACCAAACTTGATCAGATTGTTTGTCTGCATGAAATCTTCAATGAGTATATTATTGGGTTACCTGGGGTCCAAAAATAGGTCACTAGGTCTCATTTTAGAAAATCCTTGTGAAAACACTTAGAGCCACATAGAAGGCCCAATCTTCACCAAACTTGGCCAAAATGTTTGCCAATATAAAATCTTACATATGTAGATTGAGTAGGTTACTTGGTAAAATTCTAGAAAATGTTATCAACCCAGTGGCCACACTAATGGTCCAATCTTCACCAAAGATTTCTAAAGTAAATAACTCTTAATTACTTTATGCCAGATTTGAGCTTACTAAAAGCCTGTGTCATCAGGTGAGCGATTAAGGCCATCATGACCTTCTTGTTTTTATTAGGGCAATATATGTGTTAATTATACCTGTATAGCAAGTATTGAAATGCTATGTTCTATGCCATTATTGTTAAAAGGTTTGTAACTTGTAAATATTTACTTTATGTGTTGCTATCTTTTGTGAAATATCCTTACTTATAAGTATATATTCACCTACAGTTAGGATTGTCATTGTGTTTCTCCTGTATAAACTTCTGCAATTGATATGTCATGTATATTGTATGTTTGAAAATTTGCAATATTCCAGGCAGAACCTGAAATTCCAGTCAATGTTATGATAGAATCTAGTAGTCCTGTACTACAGCAGGAACTGGACACTGGGCTGTCACAGGAGAACTTGATCAGGACTGGTTCACAGATTTCTGAAAGCCCAGCACAAGAACAAACAGCAGAAACAGAAGACCACTCAATAAATGTGGAACAACAAGGGGTTATGGATAATGTGGGTGTGCAGAACGTATCTGAAAACATTATAAGGGAAGAGCTGACTGGCACAGCCGATATATTTGCAGAGGAAACAGTCGTTGCGGACACCTTAGATGAGGATGTTGATGATCAAACCGAACCATTTGTTAAAGAAGAAGGTATATAATGTTTTCATTGTGTACATAAAAATGAAACTATTTTCTTGTTATGATAAATTTGAGCCCTAGATATTTAATCAAATATTGTTGATACAGTCAATAAGATAGTCACATTGATGCTGATTGGTGCTTAAACTGATGTGTTGACTAGATGACTCATTGAATGCTGAACTCTTAATTTGTCAAATTTTGTGATGAATTATTGGTTGCACCAAATATTAGAGGTAGCTAAGTTACCACAGGTGTTGGTCTGCTCAAAGGGCTATAGATTGAGTGCGCCCTGCATTGGGCTTCAAATATTGGGTAAAAATTAATAGCTCATAGAATGTGCACACCCCTAGTTCAGGAAATTTATCAACCCTTAGTGTAATTATTGTGAGTCCCAGCTTTCTCTATTTCAATTGACCTTTCAGTTATTTTACTGCCACATCAGCTTACATAACTATTTATAACTTTTTCTTTCTGCATCAGTCTCTGCTTAACATTTTAATTTGGGATATCTATAGTGTGGTGTAAAGTTATTTTGTTTATCCAGGGGATCTTTAATTTTGAGAAGAAATATCTGTCACCTGTTCCAAACACAAGGATACTGGAGGTCAAGATATGTTAGTGTGGTCAATGCATCATACCATTTTGCACTAGAGTGTTTACTTCTGTTATTCGCATTTCAACAGCATGCAAAGTAAATTCACAGTGAAAATGTATACATTTTTTCTTTTTAACTTTAATCAATAGAAAAACTTGTTGAACGTTGTATCTATGTTAGTGTTGGGAGTAACCTAAATAATAAAAATGAAACTGTGAAAAGACAATCATAAATGGCGGATTAAATCAGCAATATTGCTGTCACAGTCGAATTCTTGGGTGAAAAATTACATTTTAAATAGATAATATAAGCAGCCCCACTTTAGATTATAGATCTTGCCAAACAACTGCACAATCTATAGCTCTTCACAGTAATTTAAAACATAAATTGTAAAAAAGTAAATAAATAAGTTTAGGCAGGTATCATATCATTGTCATATCACTTGTTTTGTTCTAATTTTTTTATATTAACAAATTTTCTTCTCCCATAGAACCTGTCATTCACCTCCAGCACATCAAACATGACTATATTGAAAAGGTAAGTTACTCAAACACGGCTATATTGAAAAGGTAAGTTACTCAAACATGACTATATTGAAAAGGTAAGTTACTCAAACATGACTATATGGAAAAGGTAAGTTACTCAAACATGACTATATGGAAAAGGTAAGTTACTCAAACATGACTATATTGTGAGGAGAAAAAAAGCCTAAGTTGCTCACACATGATTATGTATTGAGAGAAAAAAGTAAGTCACTCCAACATGCTTTACATGATGTGTGTTGTCGGTTGGGGGGGGGGGGGGGGGGGAATAGAGAAAGGGTGAAAGGGTAACTTACATTCCTATTCATCAGACATGAGTGGTTCATTTACTTTTTACATCACATTATGTAGTCATCTGGGTAACAGTCCACTCTGACGTCAGTGTCTGTTTTTAGCAGAGACCACTATCAAGCTTTTTTTTACAGTTGGAAAGAACACACATTCAGAGTGGTTTTTTCAAAATTTGTTGTCTAACAATTCAGCTAATGTCCAAAATTGTATTTATTAAGATTTAAGTATGGGTTTATAAAAAAATGCCCAAATTCCCCAAAGCAGTGGTTCAATATTGTTACATTTATTTTATTTGGCAAACTGTCAGATACCACATTCAATAAGTGAATAAAAGTCACTGTCAAATTAAACTGTTTAAGTCTTGTCTAATAAGACAATCACTGCTTAAGCAATACTGTAGATTAAGTCCTGTGGGAGCTGTCTAATCGGTTTCAACATGATGTGTTGATTTGTTCTTATCAATGGTTTTTTTTTACCACTGTATGAAACTAAAACCATTGACTAGGAATTAAGTTTACCATATTGATATATATAATGATAAGGTATTTGGCTTTAAAGCCACAGTCCCATCTTACCTAGTTGAACATAATTGAGGATAATCACAGGAGGCCGTAGATAAACTTGGTTAAATGTACCAGACATAGTTTGACATGTTGAAAAAGTATTCTAAGGTCAACTAGGGTGTCAAGATCCTACTGCTACCATTGTTTGAACATAGTTGACCCTACTTTAACATACTTGACTCTACTTGACTGTTGCGTTTACAGTAGTTGATGGTAGTAACATGGCACAGCCATTTTCACTTTGGCTTAGACTATGGTCAACTAGGGAGCTACTACAGCTGCACTGCATTTGAATTACGTTCATAATTATGTTACACATGGTTAACTAGGAATAACTCGGGAGAAGTAATGATAAACAATGTGTTATTTAGTCATGGCTATGTGGTATAGTTCTTGATGGGCCTTGACAATGTCAAATACCACTTCCTCTTGATCCACATGCAGCTTAGGGGGAGGCCTCTTCTCCTTGGCAGTTGGAGCAGAAGAATCCTTCACCCTCTCATGGTTTCTGTGTCTGTCTTCCATGCCTTTGAAGCGCCACTTCCTCCCTCTGTGGCTCCCTATCCAGCGGACTTACATTACCACTACCAGCAGTAATATGTTGAGATGACCCCCTTTTTACTTTCTTGGAGGCATTACAGTTCAGAAACACAGAGAAAAAACAGAAATTATTTGACAGATATTTCCAAAAGCAAAATGACAACACCTTTGCTTAACCATATTGCGTGGGGGCATTGTTTACTGTAGATCGATGCTGTTGACCCTACTCTGCCGTATTTCTGCCTACTTGGAACATAGTTAAACGTTTAACGTAGTTAGACTTATTAATATCATAATTAATCCCAGCAATTTTATTCATAGTTTAATGAGTTAGCTGTAGTAATTCATAGTACTTAAAATTTCTTGATATCTCTCTTTTGGCCATTTTGAACGTACTTTGAACCTACTGCAACCTAACTGACAGAAGTGACACTAGGGCAAACAGAACTAGGATTAACTACGTGCCTGAACAAAGATGTGATACTTAGTATAAGTTGATTCAATTCTTTTGGCAACTGTTAGTACACATACTGGACATAATGAGGTTCTGTATGTGTACATGGAAAGGTGCCACTGTTAAATAAGAATGGAGACTATTTAATGTTAATTATTGTTTTGCAGGAGGACACATTTGTTGTGCATATGTATGTGAAGAATGTAAACAAAGACACTGTGGTGGTACACTTTGAGGAGAACAAATTCTATGTCAAGTTTCAGACAAGGTAACAGATTTTTTTAAGGATTTTAAATGTTGCTGGTTTGTTGTAAATTATTATATTTATCTTTGAATATGAAATAAAAATAGAACAATTCTATATACATTATTAAATGTTATAATGAAGCCATAAAATGTGTTGTTTGTTTTGACAGTGGTTAACAAACCAACCAGTACAGTGACTCATTTCTTTGTGTTTGTAGGGGCATCATAATTAGGGACAGCATAAGTAGCTAAGCATTTACAGTCTCTAGTATTCCCTGGTCCCTTAATTCATGATTACTACCTACATGTCTCCAAAAACAAAAATACTTATACATGTTAAAATATTCATTCACCATTTTACTAAGGTATGGTTTTAAAAAATAAATTATAATGTGAGCGCTGACATCTCCAGTAAAATAAACTTAATCTTTTCAACATTTTCATTAAAAGAAAAATTGTTATATATTTTTTTCCAGTAACCAGCAGTTTCTGAAGCTTTACAATGGGGCCATGGAGGATACAAAGTTCAGCTGGCTCATCAATCTGAGGTAATCTATTTAATTAAGCTAGATCCATTCTTGATTGGCAGACAAAGAATTATATATTTATCCTCATTTGTGTGAAGGGCATGAAATTAGGCAATTGTGTCACTAATTTTTTTTTAATTTTTAGATACAGTCAAACCTGTATTAAAAGACCACTTATGAGACAGGACTATAAGGACTATAATGGTCTCTTAAAGGTGGTAATGGACAGTTTGCCTTTATAAGATGCATGAACATAATATTTTTTCCACTGTTTGGGGATTGGTGGGATTTAGGCATAAATTTCTCCATAAACTCATACTTTAGTCTAAGTAAAGACTATTTTAACACTACCTATACTGGTAGACAGTACATATTGGGGAAAAATTACACTAAATGTTCATTCTTTCCAAATCTATAAATAAATACGATAGTGATCTCTGCTTAACATAAATTTCAACATCAATATTCTCGGATGACAATATAATGTGATCTCAAAAGTGAGTGGTCACATGGTTTTTTCTTAGTTTAAAAATAGCTATCTCTGCAGCATGGGTCAGATAGGAAATAGCTGTTTCCAATGAAGAGTGGAGATTTATGCTTCACTGTTCACACAGATCTAGGGCATCAATGAACAGCACTGTCAGTTACCACCTTTAATGCAACATTAGGCATTCTTTGCGAAACCCTAAAACTAAATTTGGCTAATTGTGTTTGTATAATTATAACATTTACTTAAATTATCATATCGCAATGATGATGATGATGATAATGATGATGATGATAAAAACTCATTTTAGCTGCTATGCATTCAGTTCTTACAATTGAAAGTTACATTCTAACATTTAATTACATCATCCGTCTATGTTTTTATTAATAAAGAAAAAATGTTTAATAAATTAAAACCACAACAACAACATACAAAAAACAAATAATTTCCAGCGAAACATATTTAGTAAGGTGAACATTAGCTGGAATCCTCATCCAGATATTTTAAAAACAGACCTCCTTGAAGCACATGCGAAACATTGTAATACCTTATTCATGTAATCAGACCTACAAGACTCAATAAAATGTAACACGCTATTTGCAAACATTGGGATTGTTTTGGTTAGCATAAATCAAATGTGTTTTTGTTTATTTCGATGTCAAGATTCTATTTTGCAAATCACTTCCGGTCTCCCATTATTGAATTCATTACCATCATTTAGCCATAATCTTTATCTTTTCAGTGAATGCATAGTTAACACATCACCTTGATGTTTTGTTCTTGGTTGAATTACATCATCTTACTTCCTAAACCTTAAGTGAGAGTTGATTTTAGCAAGTAGAGTTCTAAATAAGATCAAATCTGGTTTTGTTAGAAGGTGTGAAGTCAGTTAACTATGCGAAATATAGTATTTGATTGGTGATCTTTGAGTGGTCATCTATTGGTTACGTTGTTATGTGGTCACTGGGTGCAGATAACAGGTGGTCATTCATTACATGTCAATGAAAGAACAAATTCGTGTGGGTGACTTTGAAGTGGTCGTATAGATAGGTTAGCTTGGTTGTATGGTCAGGTGTGACTGTACTTAAAATAAAATGCATTTAAATATTTCAACTTTTCAATGTGACAGCATGTGAGCAGGATGGAATAGCCTCATTTCCATCCCATTTTATAATTAGAGAGTGCAAGCTCACACATCTTGTTGTTGCTGTTGTTTTTCTCACTGTTATTGCACTTTAGCTTTGGTTAACTGTTCTCGTTAAAGGGGAGCAACTGTAGCTGAAAAATGTAAGTTCAAGGTCAGCCCCACTCTTGTCGAACTGTGTTTGGCCAAGAAAGAGATCGGTCGCTGGGGAGATCTGGAAGCACTAAAATGTCAAGGTGAGTTCACAAACTGTCAGGCTTAATTATTGTACAGTATCAGTGATCATTTTACCTTTTTTGGCTCACCTGAGCACAACGTACTCAAGGTTAGCTTTTCTGATACCGCGTCATCTGTCGTGCAGCATAAACATTTTAGCATGTGAACACACTAGAGGCCACATTTTTTATCCACTCTTCATCAAACTTGGTCAGAATGTTTGTCTGCATGAAGTCTTGGATGAGTGTATTATTGGGTCATGTGGGGTCATAAAGTAGGTCACTAGGTCAAATTTTAAAAAAAGCTTGTGAACATACTAGAGGCCCTAATCTTTACCAAACTTGATTAAAATGTTTGCGTGCATGAAATCTTGGATCATTTCATAACTGGGTCACATGAGGTCAATAAATAGGTCACTAGGTCAAATCTTAGAAAAACCTTGTGAACACACTAGAAGCCCAATTTATGGCCCAATCTTCAGCAAACTTGATCAGAATCTTTGCCTGCATGAAATCTTGGATTAAGGGCAGGCATGGCTTCTTATGAGTCTGCAGGATGCATATTTTCTAAAATAATAGGCCCTGACACAAAAACCAATGGGTCCCCATATATATATATATATATATATATATAAAAGGTATATCATTAATTAGTGTAATATTACCTCATCTACCAAATTCAATATTCACCCTTATAAAAAAACATAAATAAGTTGAAGGGGGTGTTGTTGAATTACATGTACCAATCAGCAGGTCAGAGTTGTGTTTTTTCCAAATTTTTATCACAATAACCAGGCAGAAATTAACTCATCACTCGCTTCAAGTTTTACAAAGAAATACCAGCCTGCAATCTATCTTTAGCATTACGCCATGTCAAGTACTGTAATTGGCAAACTAGGAAAATGTCATCAGCATATACCTAGAAAATCCTTTTCACCAATCCTGGTCAGTAAGCAAGTCTCTTTATTGTTTAATTTGCTGCTAAATGTCTATGAATCCAGGAAATACCACAAAGAAATGTACATTTAAGTTGCAAACACAAGTTATTGTTATCAAATTTAAAAGAGACCACCTTTTGATAATTTCATTCGACATAGTTGTTGAAAACACATGTTTATTATGACCCATTTAATACTCCTGTATCCATTGGGTAAGCCGTCCAAATTGGACCAATCAGTGGATAATTAACAAATGTGTTCTTACTGTGGTATGCTTAAGACCATAATGACAGTTTGATGATTTTAAACTTTATTTCTCAGTGTGCTTGCTTTGGACCAACATAAGCTTAATATTTGTGGGTTAAAACTTTAAAGCTAGATTCTAGTTTGTGTTTCTTCTAAAGCTAGAGCTTTACCTCCACCATAAATAGTTAAAAGTAATCAACAAATTATGGTTAAAACTAAATTTATGATAAAAAACTTGTGATTATTAATGACATAAAATTACACTGGTTGACATAACAGAAACAGTTATATTTGTTAAGTTAGTTGAAACATTCATGTTATTTAAATATTAGTGTAAAAGTATTTTCTTATCCTTTATTTAACGAAAGATTTATTTTGTCCCCTGCAGAGTCTACCCAAGGTCCCAAGACAGACTGGGTTTCTGTAAACACAGTTAAGACCAAGAATGAGACTTCGATTAGCGTCCTGCAGGAGCCCTCAAAAACCCTTATTGATCAGGCCTCAACAGTTGCATCTAAGGAGACAGTTGAGAAATCCACTTCTCTGTCTACTCAAGTATGATAGTGTCTAGTTATGAGAAGTTTAAACTAATTTGATGATAAATAGTTTTACTTTAAATAGTGATATCATTATCTTTGTCCACTAATTTAATTTGTTTTTTGCTCTACAGTAAATTTATTAATTTAAGAAACCTTTTTAATAATGAACCCCAAAGAGTTTTCCTTAAGACTGAGTTTTGAAGAATAGCATATCAATAGAAGGAAAAGAAAATCTGGGTTTTGATCAGCATAATTTCCCTTGTTATATTTTTAACAATCATAACCTGGATATTACTTATCATTTCTAGAAGCCAACCTGCAAGGTTCAGCCGCTAAACAAACATGTGGAGATAGGTGAACAGGTGGTGACACCTGGATTTACGGGGCTGGATAACCTGGGGAACACATGCTTCATGAGTGGTGTGCTCCAATGTCTCATCAACTCTCGGGAGTTACGAGAGTTCTTTCTGTGTAAGTAGGCTGCACTTGATAATACTTTTTTATTTATCCTTGACATGATACATATGTTAATAGCCCAACCTAATTCTTTATTAATCGCTAACAAATGCCTTATGTAAAAAGCTATATCGATAAAGACTTAAAAGCAAATATTAAATATAGGCACCATGCACACAAGCTTGATCAACTAGGGCCTAATCTGCTTGTATTTTATTATGCTCCTGAACAAATTTCTGGGTGGGGGGCAGTGGCGGGTAGGCATATAGTCTCCATTGCGTTCATTCTTTACTGAGTTATTGCCCTTTTAAGTGACTGCATAATGTGGTTTTGGACTATTCTTTTCTGGGCTATTAAACCAATTTTCTTACTATAAATTACAAGAGCTTAAGCTTTGATAGACTTCATGTCAGAAACTACAAGATCTAGAGTTTTGATATTTGGTATGCTAGTTTCTTGTGTAGCCCTTTGTCATGATTGGTAAAAAAATTAGGTTTTTTCTAGCTCACCGGAGACAACGTACTCATGGTGAGCTTTTCTGATACCTCTTTATCCGTGGTCAGTCATGTGTCATCAACAATTTGCTTGTGAGCACAAGAGGCTACAGTATTTTATCCAATATTCCCCAAACTTGATCAGAATGTTTGTCTGCAAGAAATCTTGGATGAGTTCGTAACTGGGTCATGTGGGGTCAAAAACTAGGTCACTATGTCAACTTTAAGAAAAACCCTGTGAACACACAAGAGGCCACATTTATGGCCCAATATTCACCAAACTTAGTCAGAATGTTTGCCTGCATGAAGTCTTGGATGAATTTATAAGTGGGTCACGTCGGGTTAAAAAAGTATGGTATGTCACTAGGTCATTTGCCAACATAAAATCTTCTATGCGTATCTGGGTCATGTGGGGTCAAAAACATGGTCACTAGGTCAGACCTTAGAAAAAAACTTGTGAATTTTGGATGAGTTTGTAACTGAACCATGTGGGGTCCAAAAGTAGGTCACAAGATGAATTTTAAGAAAAGAAATTGTGAAAACTCCTGAGGACACATTTATGACCCGATCTTCACCAAACTTGAGCAGAATGTTTGCCAACATGAAATTTTGGATGAGTTCGTAACTGAGTTATGTAGAGTCAAAAGGTAGGTTAAGAGGTCAAATAGTAGAAAACGTGGACACACGCAAGCCCAATCTGTACCCAAGACTTCTAAAGTAAGTAACTCTTAATCACTTGACACCAGATATGAGCCCATAAAAGCCTGTGTCTTCAGGTGAGCAATTATGGGCTATCTTGACCCTCTTGTTTTTGCTACATAATGTATATTTTCCTGTGTCCCCATAACACCCAGGGAGCAACCATCAGTCTTGACTGTATTGATAATTATTCAAAATTGTTGACCATTTCAGCTGGGGACTTCCAGAAAGACCTGAACACAGACAATGTGCTCGGCAGTGGGGGCAAGCTGGCAGTGGCGTTCGCTGTGCTCATGAGGGTCCTTTGGTCAGCAAAGTATTACTCGTATTCACCCTCCAAACTTAAGGTACACTTAATGCTCTCATCTATCATTCCTGTTGGCAAGCATGAATAATATGATTTTTTTATCAGGTAAAATCTATTTCTTTTGTCTTGTTTTTAGCTCACCTAAGCCAAATTATTTTTGATCTGTCAAAAATACATGGCTACCAGGTTCATTTCCCAGTTATGGCTAAACAGAAAAACTTAGAAAATCTTACTGTCAGAAAGTGCAAAAGCTAGAGCCTTGATACTTGGTATACATGTTGTTTGGGTGGCTTTATATGCAGATTGTTTAAATAGAACTGATCCGTCAAAAAAATAACTACCAAGGGCATGACCATTTTCCATATAAGGCTATATAGGAAAACTTAGAAAACCTTCTTGACAGAAACTACAAAAGCTAGAGCCTTGATATTTACTAAACATGTTCCCTGCATAGCCATGGCTGCCTGGGGTGTGGCAATTTTTCCATATAAGGCTATATAGAAAAACTTTGAAAATCTTTTTGTCAAAAATTTTAAGAGTTGGAAGTTTGATATTTGGTATCCAGGTTCCTTGTCTGGTCCTGTATCAAGATTGTTCAAAACATTTTAATCCGTTAAATAACATGGCCATTAGGATTGTGAACATTTTTTCTCTGGCTATATAAGAAACTTTGATTATCTTCTTAAAACCAGGAGCTAGAGCATTGATATTTGGTTTATGTATTCCTTTGGTAGCCTAGTAGCAAGATTGTTCAAAGAAGTCTGATCTCTCAAACAGTATAGCCACCAGGGTTGAAGGTCTGTGGCACTCAGCTGAGTGATATAGGGCCTTCATGGCCCTCTTGTTCTTGTAATTTGGGTGGTGAGTTTTAGAATAACCCTGTGTGTCCTTCAAAGTGTTTTTTAAAAGTAGTGAATTTAAATACCATTTTTTATTAACATTTTGCTAAAAATTATTGTTAAAGAACATAGTTCATGTGTTGTATATTTTATTATATAAGCCGGCATTCTCTTTACACCTTGTTAAATCTTATTTTAATTTATTATTCTTAGTAAAAGTGAGAAAAAATAAATACAGTCCAATCACGATACTATGAATCTCTATCGCACTGGCCCAATTATTTGTTCAGTTGTAGAATTCAAAATATAGTAACTTATCTCGGTGACATTGTTATTACCATAAACTGGTTTCTGCTTTACATAATACGGTTGTCATTTTGTTATTTTCGTCATAATAACATGGGAATAGAAACAAAAGCAAGATATATATATATATATATATATATATATATATATATATATATATATATATAAAAAAATATATATATATAAATAAAATTGCATGTAAACATCATTATTTATTATAAAAAAAAAAAAATTACTTTGCATTTTCGTAAACAACAAGTAATGTGACAAATAATATGTGGCGAGCAACTCCTACAGGATTTATAACCTTACTTCATTTACTCAATGCCATGTCAACACTTAACAGTGCACAACATGCTTATTATTAGTTGCAATCATAATCGCCATGTCAATTAGCAAAGTTGATGTCGACAAGCAGCCGGATCTTCTTTCACTCATGGATTTGTGAAAACATGGGTGACAGGTTTCGGGATCATAAAGCTGTGACTTAAGTTAGTGCATTATTGGTTCAAGGGACTGTAACAACCATCCAATCGAGCATAGTATTTTGAATATTGCTATCCAAAGTATCTGAGCATTTTCTACCTATGATGTATAGAAATACTGACAGGACCAGCGAATCTATCCGTATTAGCCCGTGCATTTGTTCAGTTATGATTTTAAGTATTTTGATTGGACTGTAATAGTCAGTTGGTATGACTCCAGCTGCTTTTCTGATAAATTCACTACTTTGACTCAAAGGTTGCTCTCAGTTGATATTTCTTTTTGTAGAATTCATCTTATTGATTCACATTTTTATATTTATTACTTTCTATATCTGATGATTTATTTTTTATTTATTATTTTATTATTTTGTTTGTTATTTGGTAGAATCTTGTTGCCCAGAAGGCGAGCCAGTTTACTGGATTTGCCCAGCATGATTCTCAGGAGTTCCTTGCATTCCTACTAGATGGACTGCATGAGGTAACACTTATTTTGCTAATGTCTTTATAACATAAATTTAGTTATCTTCTCACAACTTCATGCATAAGAACAAAGGTGTACTGATTAAATCTTACTATGGTTGTATACCTTGGCTTTAAACTTTAGAAGCATGCAGCTAGCTTGTGGTGCAGTCATGGTCATACCTAGGCACATAGAAGATCTTCTTCCAAACCATAGTGGCTTCAACTCCTGTAATGTCTTGTCAGTTGTGCCATTCTAAACTCCATATAAAGGAAAAAGTGACTACAGGCGATTAAAATAACTTCCACATAAAAATTGGATTTGTTTAAAATGAGTTAAAAGTTGAATGAATTAAAGTTGCTTTGGACCATGACACATAGTTTCTTTTCCTTGGGATAATTGTTATGTATAATTTGCATTTACTTAGTGAGGATTGAAGTCATACTATTAAGTATGTGTCACTGTGTAATATTGTATTTGTCACTTTGTGGTATTGTATGTGTCACTGTGTGGTATTGTAAATGTTCTAGGACCTTAATCGTATCAAGAAGAAGCCATACACAGAGACAGTGGAGGACCAGGGGAGGCCTGATGAGGAAGTGGCCAATGAGGCATGGGCCATCCACAAGAGACGCAATGACTCATTTATAGTGGACCTCTTCCAGGGCCAATACAAGTCCAAGCTGGTGTGTCCCATCTGTGGCAAGGTAGGGGCAGGCTATGGTGATTTGCAGATAGAAGAGGGTGTTCACATAAGGTGATGTGATGGTATGGGGTGATTTGTTGGGATCGGGTGATTTGTTTGAATAGGGTAGTGTGTTGGGATATGATGTGTTGGAATGGGGTGTTGTGATGGAAAATGATGTGTTGGAATGGGGTGATGTGTTACGATATGATGTGTTGGAATGGGGTGATGTGTTGGGATATAATGTGTTGGAATGGGGTGTTGTGATTGAAAATGATGTGTTGGAATGGGGTGATTTGTTAGATATGATGTGTTGGAATGGGGTGATGTGTTGGGATATAATGTGTTGGAATGGGGTGTTGTGATTGAAAATGATGTGTTGGAATATGATCTTTTGGGATAGGGTGATGTGTTGCGTTCGGGTGTGTTGGGGTAGGGTGATGTGTTGCATTCAGGTGTGTTGGGATAGGGTGATGTGTTGGGATAGGGTGATGTGTTGGGATAGGGTGATGTGTTGGGATAGGGTGATGTGTTGGGATAGGGTGATGTGTTGGGGTAGGGTGATGTGTTGGGATAGGGTCATGTGTTGGGGTAGGGTGATGTGTTGGGATAGGGTGATGTGTTGGGATAGGGTGATGTGTTGGGGTAGGGTGATGTGTTGGGGTAGGGTGATGTGTTGGGGTAGGGTGATGTGTTGGGGTAGGGTGATGTGTTGCATTCAGGTGTGTTGGGATAGGGTGATGTGTTGCGTTCAGGTGTGTTGGGGTAGGGTGATGTGTTGGGATAGGGTGATGTGTTGCATTCAGGTGTGTTGGGATAGGGTGATGTGTTGGGATAGGGTGATGTGTTGGGATAGGGTGATGTGTTGCATTCAGGTGTGTTGGGGTAGGGTGATGTGTTGGGGTAGGGTGATGTGTTGCATTCAGGTGTGTTGGGATAGGGTGATGTGTTGGGATAGGGTGATGTGTTGGGATAGGGTGATGTGTTGGGATAGGGTGATGTGTTGGGGTAGGGTGATGTGTTGGGATAGGGTGATGTGTTGCGTTCGGGTGTGTTGGGATAGGGTGATGTGTTGGGATAGGGTGATGTGTTGCATTCAGGTGTGTTGGGGTAGGGTGATGTGTTGGGGTAGGGTGATGTGTTGCATTCAGGTGTGTTGGGGTAGGGTGATGTGTTGGGGTAGGGTGATGTGTTGCATTCGGGTGTGTTGGGATAGGGTGATGTGTTGGGATAGGGTGATGTGTTGGGGTAGGGTGATGTGTTGGGATAGAGTGATGTGTTGGGATAGGGTGATGTGTTGGGATAGGGTGATGTGTTGGGATAGGGTGATGTGTTGGGATAGGGTGATGTGTTGGGATAGGGTGATGCGTTGGGATAGGGTGATGTGTTGGGATAGGGTGATGTGTTGGGATAGGGTGATGCGTTGGGATAGGGTGATGTGTTGGGGATAGGGTTATGTGTTGGGACAGGGTGATGTGTTGGGATAGGGTGATGTGTTGGGACAGGGTGATGTGTTGGGATAGGGGATGTGTTGGGATAGGGTGATGTGTTGGGATAGGGTGATGTATTTAATAACGCAAGTACTTAGCAGTAATACATGTCAAATAGTTGCAAAATTGTTTAAAAATCTAGAAAGGTGAAAATAAATTAAAACATTGATTGAACAATGTAGAAATGTTTTGTTGAGTGTCATACTAGGCTAGCATGCTTGAGGCAGATTCACATGCTGCATTATTTGCAGGGGATTTTTATTGCTTAATTTATCTGTTGTGGAAAATTTTGTATTTGCTTTAAAATAGATGTAGCATGGAAAGTGTTTATTTAATCTCTCAAATGTTTGACAGGTGTCCATCACATTTGATCCATTCCTGTACCTGTCTCTTCCACTGCCTAAGAGGAAGCGTCTGTTACCTGTCACATTCATGTGGAAGGATCCCTACAAGAAACCAGTCAGGGTAAAATACAGAATCATGTCAAGTTTGACTTTTATTCTGTTAAAAATTAATTTATAAAACATTTAAGGATTTTTTGGTATTTATGCATTACAATTTAGACTGAAGCGTATTTGTGTTATATAAGCTTATTTGTGTTATATTTAAACTTCCTGAAATTGAGTAGTTCATTTTTTAAATGACTCTTTTTAATATGTTTTTCTCGATCTGTTGCAGTACATGTTGAGACTATCCAAAGAAGCCACAGTTGAGGCATTGAAGGAAGCTTTGCAGAAGAAAACCAATGTCTATCCAGAAAATGTATGTGTATTATAAGTGCAGTGTTCACTGTTTTCTTAGTATTTTAGCACATAATGCCAATCTTACCTTGATCTTATGGCTTCTTTAAGTTGCTATCTATATTGTTTATTTGAGTTTTGTGTGAAAAGAAGATCCATGAGACTTGAAGATTGTTGGTTGGATGATAAATCAAACTAACAACTCAGTCCGGAGTTTCTGTACTGATATTAATATTACATTACAACCATTTTTATGTAGTCTACATAGCATGGTAGACATACAGAGATCACTTTGTCACTGCCATCTTTGTCATGTTTTCTTGTCTGGAGAATAATTTTTTCACTACCAAATGTTTAAATAAAAAGTAGTTCATTGCACAAGTACTTAAAACTCTAGATGATCTGTTTCTTGAATTACTCCCTTAATTGATTCTGCACACAGGAAACAACTGTGACACCTGAAATGAAGGCCATTAAAATGCTCCTTGAGGAACTCTGACAACTGCTGAAATGCAGACCACACAAATGTTCCATGAGAAACTCAGACAGCTGCTGAAATGCAGACCACACAAATGTTTCATGAGGAACTCAGACAACTGCTGAAATGCAGACCACACAAATGTTCCATAAGGAACTCTGACAACTGCTGAAATGCAGACCACACAAATGTTCCATAAGGAACTCTGACAACTGCTGAAATGCAGACCACACAAATGTTCCATAAGGAACTCTGACAACTGCTGAAATGCAGCCCACACAAATGTTCCATGAGGAAATCAGACAACTGCTGAAATGCAGCCCACACAAATGTTCCATGAGGAACTCTGTGACAGCTGCTGAAATGCAGGTCACGCTTAAAATTCTGTGAGGAACTATGATAACTGCTGAGATTTAGGTCACACAAATGTTTCTAAAAGAACTCTACGACAACTGCTGAAATGCAGGCCACATAATAGCTTCCTTGATATACTCTGTGACAACAGTTGAAATGCAGGCCTCACAAATGTTCCCTAAGGAATACTCATTTAGTAATAGTTTCATTCTAACCAGTAGATGTATGAGGAGGGACATTTTTTCTGGTGTATGTAAATACAAATTCAAGTTACATTATTATCTTCTCTAGATGCGGGTCTTTGAGGCATACAAGGGTAAGATCCACAAAAGGTTTGAACGAGGATCCAGTCTCAGCCAGGTGCAGGCCAATGATGTCATCATTGTGTAAGTTCTTTCCTATGCGACAAGCAAACCATGTACACTCAGTACCAAAATATGATGTACCACGATATGTCGTGTGGTGTATATGGTGATATGTATCATATCATGAGGCTAGCATATCGTTACACCCCTAATTATGATCGGTCAAGTTTACAAATGTTTGTATGGTATAAAATGTACATATATTCTAATTTATTTTTTTTCTTCTAATAAACGTTATAAATAAACAACAATAGTGACAAAAAAGTGCCAAATATTTAAACTTTGTAATTCTGAATTAAAAAGATCCAGCTTACAAAGTACTGTAAGAGCACAAGGATTGAACAGTTCTGCTTTTTTCTACTTTGACCTGACAACTGATGTTGACTACAGTTTAAAGCAATGAATATTTCGTAAATATCAGCAGGTCAGTTTCAAACTCTATACACTTACTTTCTCTAGAAATTGTTTTACTTTGTATACTATGATTCAGATCAATTAGTTTAATGTAAATCAGTTAGTTCAATGTAAACCAATGAGTTCAATATAAACCATTTAGGTCAATGTAAATAAAGTAATTTTGATGTTAATAGGTTTGTTAAATGTAAATCAGTTCATTGTATATCAATTAGGTCATTGTAAACTAGTAAGTTCAATATAAATTAATAAGTTAACTGTAAACCCATTAGTTCACTGTAAACCAATTAGAACAATGTAAACCATTTAATTCAGTGTTAACTATTTTTCACTTTTATTTTTAAGGCCTTCAAATGCATTCTGGCAAAAAAAAAAAAAAAAAAATAGGATGATTTTTAAAAACTTTCTGCTATAATTTGTTCTCTTTCAGATGTGAGCTGCTGTCAGAAAAGGTTGCTGGTGAGCCAGTGTACATCATAGATGTAGTACAGGTACAGGAATTCACATAAGTTCTTGAGTAGTAAACATTTTTATCAGTTGTTCTTTTGACTGGCTGCATATCTGCTTTTTTCCATTCCATATGATTTATACATAAAATAGGTTTCAGATCAGGTTAAGATTAAATCAATTAATAAAGGAAGGTTTAGAAACATATTAACCTATTGATTGCAGGTCATTAATGATATTAGCATTCCACTTTCGTTTCACAAAATTCCAGAGAACGCTGATGCCCAACCAGTTCCCAAGTCGATGTCAAACCTGTAAAAAACTGTGTCCTGAGGGATCTAAGTTAAAAAGATGTACCAAATGTTTTAAAGTTGGATACTGTGATCAGTAAGTCTTCAAGTTGAGATCTCGCTGTTTTCATTTTTTTAAACAATATAAAGAAAAAAAAAACATTTGTTTTTTTAAGCAATATGTGTTTTGTACTACCAAGAAACATGGCCCAGTTGCATTGCATGCATGTAATTGACTTTAAGGGTCATAATATAAGCAACGGTTAACAAAAACTGGATACCCACACCAATACTTGTGCCAGTACCCACACCAGTACTTGTGGTAGTACCCAATAGTACCTACACCAGTACTTGTGATAGTACCCACACCAGTACTTGTGATAGTACCCACACCAGTACTTGTGATAGTACCCACACCAGTACTTATGATAATACCTATGCCAGTACTTGTGCCAGTACTCATACCAGTACTTGTGATAGTACCCACACCAGTACTTGTGATAGTTCCCAGTAGTACCTGCACCAGTGCTTGTGATAGTACCAACACCAGTACTTGTGATAGGACCCACACCAGTACTTGTGATAGTACCCACACCAGTTCTTGTGATAGTACCCACACCAGTACTTGTGATAGTACCCACACCAGTACTTGTGCCAGTACCCACGCCAGTACTTGTGATAGTACCCACACCAGTACCTGTGATAGTACCTTCACCAGTACTTGTGATAGTACCCACACCAGTACTTGTGCCAGTACCCACACCAGTACTTGTGCCAGTACCCACACCAGTACTTGTGCCAGTACCCACACTAGTACTTGTGATAGTACCTACACCAGTACTTGTGATAGTACCCAATAGTACCTACACCAGCACTTGTGATAGTACCCACACCAGTACTTGTGATAGTACCCACACCAGTACTTGTGATAGTACCCACACCAGTACTTGTGCCAGTACCCACACCAGTACTTGTGCCAGTACCCACACCAGTACTTGTGCCAGTACCCACACCAGTACTTGTGATAGTACCCACACCAGTACTTGTGATAGTACCCACACCAGTACTTGTGCCAGTACCCACACCAGTACTTGTGCCAGGAAATGTAACAAAAAAAGCAGCTTGGACTGTAATCCTTGCCAGCAGGTAACTTTGATAACATTTTAACATCTTACAAAGAACATTTTTAAACCTTCTTATGAATAGTGTAGAGCCTGATCAGACAGCTGCCAGTCGAACCTTTCTGATCTGGATCTACAGTATTTGCCTAAACATGATCAATGTGTTCTTGGTAGGCAAAGAGTAAATCTAAGATAGTAACCTTTAACTGTATATTGTCCCCTTGTCAGACACTGTCAGAAGACCCACTGGCCCCTACACCGACAGCACTGTAAGCCCACCCCTGAACCAGTGGGAACCCCATTCATCCTTAGTATACCAGAGTCGCGGGCAACTTTCTCAAAAATATGTCAGATGATGGAAGCATATGCAAGGTCTGTAAACGATTCTTAGCTTTACCCTTATCATGCTACACATTTGGTTAATACCCGATATCTATACTTAGTTATCTTCTTATATTTAAATACAAAGGTACCTATTTTTTTAAAGACAGCAGCTCAAAGTACAGAGTGAGATCAAACAGCTCCAAGTAGAGGCTTGCTAATCTTAATCTACATTATATACATATGCTTTGTTACTTTTTACTTAAATTTTAAATCCTGGCACATTGTTTATAATTGAATTTGCAAGATTGTTATTATTTTCCCTATTGAGTTCTGCTAATTTATACAATGAAACTATTTGTTTTAAGCCTGTTGTGCCTCATTATGTTAAGAGATTGTGTGTGAGAATGCAGTTTGATATTAGAGCTGGGTTCTCATTAATGTTGGTGTTGAATAATTAATATGAATGAATGAATAATTGCAGAATTAAATTTAAAGTAAGTCGTCTTACATTTATAAATTATGTAATGTGACATAATTTTCTCGTTTAAACATGTTTTATCTTCTCTCAGGTACTCAGTAGAGTTATTTCAGCCACCTGTAAAGTCTGAGCTGCCCACAAAGCTGAGCAGCCAGTCATCCTCATCCAACCTCAGTAACAGTAGCCAGTCTAGTGGCAGTCTCAACAGTCTGGACAGCCAGTCATCTTTTAGCAGTTCCTGTACTATCACTGCCGACCATGACCAGAATCTTGACGAACATGACATGGCCACAGTCGCGGAGGCAGAACATCGTAGTCTCAGCCTCGATGATGTGCAAACCACTAGCTCACAGATTAGTCCTAGAACTGGTCTGGCAAGTAGTGGCTGTATTGGAACAGATTCTGCATTTGGAAGTGGGGAGATGGGGGTGATAGCTGAAAACATTTCAGCAGATGGATCATCAGCTGGTGATAGCATGAGGACAGAAGTTCGAACCCCAGCCTGCAGGGATATGTCACTAGACTGTGGGTACCAGTCAATGGTTGATGTGAACAGTGGTGCAGGGGAAGCTTTTAGAGTCTGTGGGGGTGTGTTGGGGCAGACTAAGGGAGATAAGGGGGAGTTTACATCACCAGTGAAGCAAGTAATGGGGATACAGTCTGGGGACACAGAGAGAACCATGACCATGTTCTTCATCAAGCCAGTAGATGAGGAGGGAGTTGGACTCATTGGCACAGAGGGAGAGAGGGTCGAAGATAAAGGTGAGTGTGACATTACTTGATCAATGTATGATTATAGAAGAAGGTGCATTGTGACTTTATCTTGAATAGTAATTCAAGAAGAACAGTAGGGCTGTCGCAATATGCTTCATGCATACCACATTATATTGCAATATGAAAAAAGAGTATTGCAATAAGTACCACAATATATTGCCATATTTGAACAAACTATTATAAGGAGCTATCGCACCCAATATAATGTGCAGAATGAGAGCAGATACCCGTACAATATGACAGCTATATAAGCTTCACAACAGGTAAGCACAGAAACAAGAAAAAAATACAACTACAAGGTTGTATGTATAAACAGTCAAACAGCAAATTAACTGCAAATCTTCACAACTGTGTAGTGTGTTGCTCTTAATGAATTTCAGTGATGACAATATATGAGAGTATTAAGGTTAGTTGGACCACAACCCTATCTTACAGGCACATTAAATGTTCACACAATGCAACTCCTTTAAAAAATTTCCTTGTTGATCTGTGTTCCCACATATCACTTTTATCATTTAATTTGGCATTCTTTCGAAAGAATCAATCAATATAGTTATTTCAGTAAATTGTATGTCCCATAAATTTCATGCTCCTATCCAAACTTTTATTGTAAGGAAAAATATTGACAGTTTGGTTTGGTTTGGCGGCTTCGTTTCCTTTATCTCTTAACGTGATAGCTTGAATTAATCTGGTTTAGGGATAAAGATTAAATCCAGATCAGTCAGTTCTTGCTGGAACATTCTTATCTGGATCTGCATCATGTTGTTTTATACTTTTTATTACTCATTTATAGCTTTTTTTTAAATTTTATTTTGCCAGAGACCCTAAAATATCTAATAACTTCAGACTGTGCTATGCCACTGCCAAAGGCGACATGCAAACTAAATAAGCTTAATATAATTTGAAGCTAGTAAACTTTCTCATGTAAAGCAATTCTCATGATATTGCTTTTATTTTCATTTTTGGTGCCAAAAAACAGAAAAGAAACTTTAAAAAAATCACATCTTCCAGACAACTCAGAACTCACAACTACACTCCAACCTTGACACTCAGCTGCAGTTGGGGACATAGTTGTAAATTATAGTACTGACAGTGATTATAGAAATGGAGAGACCAGAAAACTATCGGACAACTTTGAATGACCATGAGAATGTCTTACCTGCAAGGTAATTGACATGGAATTCTAAGCACTGTGTGTGATTTAAAAAAAACACACAACATACAATATCCTTTATGGTCATTCATGGAAACAAGAACAGAATATGTATATGTACATGAAATCAAAACATTTTGGCAATAAACATGAATTGTCAACAGGACTTTACTTATATTAACATACTGTTTATTTTTAAGGGGATGTTTCTCTAGATTTAAGCAACAAACCCTACCTATCCATGGATTGGAAGAACAATGACAAGTTCCCAGCTTATGTTCTGGTGCAGTCTAAAGAGATGGTGAGTATGGAATATAGTGGAGCATAACAAGTTTGTGAAAAATGTAAAACAGTTAATACATTAGATTCAGGAAATATGTAAAACAATTGATACATTAGGTTCAGGAAATATGTAAAACAATTGATCAATTAGGTTCAGGAAATATGTAAAACAATTGATACATTAAGTTCAGGAAATATGTAAATCAATTGATACATTAGGTTCAGAAAATATGTAAAACAATTGATAAATTAGGTTCAGGAAATATGTAAAACAATTGATACATTAAGTTCAGGAAATATGTAAAACAATTGATACATTAGGTTCAGAAAATATGTAAAACAATTGATACATTAAGTTCAGGAAATATGTAAAACAATTGATACATTAAGTTCAGGAAATATGTAAAACAATTGATACATTAGGTTCAGAAAATATGTAAAACAATTGGTAAATTAGGTTCAGGAAATATGTAAAACAATTGATCAATTAGGTTCAGAAAATATGTAAAACAATTGATCAATTAGGTTCAGGAAATATGTAAAACAATTGATACATTAAGTTCAGGAAATATGTAAAACAATTGATACATTAGGTTCAGAAAATATGTAAAACAATTGATAAATTAGGTTCAGGAAATATGTAAAACAATTTATACATTAAGTTCAGGAAATATGTAAAACAATTGATACATTAGGTTCAGAAAATATGAAAACCAATTGATACATTAAGTTCAGGAAATATGTAAAACAATTGATACATTAAGTTCAGGAAATAAGTAAAAAAAATTGATACATTAAGTTCAGGAAATATGTAAAACAATTGATACATTAAGTTCAGGAAATATGTAAAACAATTGATCAATTAGGTTCAGGAAATATGTAAAACAATTGATACATTAAGTTCAGAAAATATGTAAAACAATGATCAATTAGGTTCAGAAAATATGTAAAACAATTGATCAATTAGGTTCAGAAAATATGTAAAACAATTGATCAATTAGTTTCAGGAAATATGTAAAACAATGATCAATTAGGTTCAGGAAATATGTAAAACAATGATAAATTAGGTTCAGGAAATATGTAAAACAATTGATACATTAAGTTCAGGAAATATGTAAAACAATTGATACAGTAGGTTCAGAAAATATGTAAAACAATTGATACATTAAGTTCAGAAAATATGTAAAACAATTGATACAGTAGGTTCAGAAAATATGTAAAACAATTGATACATTAAGTTCAGAAAATATGTAAAACAATTGATCAATTAGGTTCAGGAAATATGTAAAACAATGATCAATTAGTTTCAGGAAATATGTAAAACAATGATCAATTAGGTTCAGAAAATATGTAAAACAATGATAAATTAGGTTCAGAAAATATGATAAACAATTGATCAGTAAGGTTCAGGAAATATGTTAAACAATTGATAAAAAAAGTTTAGGAATTTTGTGAAACAATTGATACAATAGGTTCAGGAAATATATAAAACAATGAATGAAATAGGATAAGAAATTAGAGTTGAATTTTTATTTCTAAGCCTGCAAAGCACATATCAGTAATTATTTGATGTGTAAATTAACATAAATGTAAATAATAAAAAAAGGTACATTAATGATGATGTTGGTATTGCTTTCATTGCTGTTACTTTACTAAAAGTTGTACTAGGATACATTTTTTGACTCAACATTTGGGCATTTAAACAAATACAACTAGCAAATATTGATATAACAATAAATGTATTACAACTTGGCAACAATTGTGTTTTTAGGAGGCAGACAGTGACAGCAGTATGATGACAGCAACACAAGAAGGTGAGATACGATTTACTGACAATATCTTCTGTTTTGTTTTAAAATAAATGGAATTATTCCAAATCTTATTAACACAATCACAAACTCAACTAAAAAATCAAAACATACACAACTTCTGAAAAACATGCAGTGGCTTGAACATGCTATAGCCTTACTGACAATATCTTCTGTTTTGTTTTAAAATAAATTGAATTATTCCAAATCTTATTAACACAATCACAAACTCAACTAAAAAATCAAAACATACACAACTTCTGAAAAACATGCAGTGGCTTGAACATGCTATAGCCACCTTTATGGATGTATTACTTTTCATGTAGTATTTTGCAATAAAATAAGATTCCTCTCCAGTATTAAATGAAACATTGTCGAGATTGCATGAATATCTCTATCTCTTACACCACCTATTCTTTTAAATGAGATCTCTCCTCCATTTGCAGTGCTTACTACCAATCCCTATATCAGTTCTTCCTTTCATTTCAGAGAGTAGCAATGCTTCTCTTCAGCAGTGTTTGGAGCTCTTCACAGAACCTGAGATTCTGTCCCCTGAGGAGGCATGGTAAGTCAGAATTGTGTGACCACACCATACCAAAGTCGTTAACAAATGATACTGGAATAGCTCCCTTGTTAGAGCTCCTGCAAATAAAGGGTAGTTCCACGACTGATTGACCCAGTGTCAAGATAATGTGATTGGGAGTGGTGTCATGCCAGGTGTTCAAGGCATGCTTTACACAGTGAAGGCAGCACTACATCTGCTTCAAGGGGACACCATCTCCAGATGACTGAAATACTGCTAGTGGGACAATAATCTCAATAAACAATAATTGGTTCAAAACAGACGATTTTGTTTAGGATCAAGTAGGATTGTAAAGAAAGATGATTAGCTGGTTTGAGTGCAAAAACAAAAAATTCAGATATTGTATCATGGACAAATATCTTTTGACATGACAAATGTTTTTGTACAAATGCAAATATGTATTTATACATAACACTCTACATCCAGGTACTGCCCTTCATGCAAGAAGCACCGTGAGGCCAGCAAGCAGTTGTCCCTGTGGAGGCTGCCTCACACACTTATCATTCAGCTGAAGAGATTCTCATTCAGAAACTTCATTTGGAGGGATAAGATTGACAAGATGGTTGATTTTCCTACAAGGTGAGTGATAATTGTCAATCTGAATTCTCTTCTGTGGCTAAATGAAACCTTGGGAATGAAGACATAAAGACAGACTCACTTTTTGCAGCTCCACTTGTTGAGGAAATAAAAAAGTAGAGCTTGTGATGTCTCTTCATACATGGAATACTTGTTCACTTTTATAGGCAGAACCCATCTCAAAAGGGCAGAGCAAGGCCCCCTTTTTTGACTAACAATTTTCTGTGTTGGATAAGTTTTTTTTTTGCATAGGTTAGTAAGCTAACATTACACTATGCAGATCTATGCATGGGGTGCTTTGTCTACAAACTAACCTTGTTTAGGGTAAAATAAAATAAAAAAGTTCCTTTTTTTCAACACTGCCTATGATTAAATATTTAATATTGCTTTGAGTAAAAGTTAACGACTCTTACAGTAACACTTACAGTTACACAAATAAAATATATGTTTCATAGGAAATATTTAAATTCTTTTTATTATCTCCTTAAAATATTCGGAAGGGTCGTACTTTAAAATCATCCCCATTCAAACATGTGCAATGTTTTCATTTATTTAAATAAAACTTGCCTTTATCTCCCGTTTCCTTCAGGGGCCTGGACATGTCAGAGTACTATGTTGGAAGTCGACCAATGAACGAGCCCCCACCAATCTATGATTTGTATGGTGTGGTTAACCACCATGGAGGCATACTTGGTGGCCATTACACATCATTTGTCCGGTGTGCGGGGCCAAACAACTCGTGCATCAATGAAGTGGGTATGTATGTACTGGAATTTCAGAGTGATAACTGACTATCAAGAAAATGATAACACTGATACCAGTATGATAAGTCTTTCACACAGTGTGACTGTGTAAATCTTGAATATTTGAAACATTTTGTTGGTTAAAAATACTACAAAGTGAGGCATTTATAAATCCAGAAAGATAGATAGTTCATTCTAATAAAAATGCCAAAATGCAAGGTATTCAAAGAAGGCAGTTCAACAAGTTCTAAGACCATGTCTCTTGTATAAGGTTATTTTTACTATCATTTTATATTTTAAGGCCTTGTTTGACATATTATTTTACGTCTTTTTATATTCAGTTATTAAGATTATGTTTCTTCATGATGGCTAAAAGCTGAAAACATTTTGCATAACTTCTGGGTTATTTGTTAAGTAAGATGAAATATATTTGCCAACCTTTTGCCTGGGTCATTTAACCTTTTAAAGCAAAAAAATGCTAAATAGGCAGAGTTTATGCATGCCAATTAACAAATCATTAAAGTAACATGGTTGGACTAGAAGTGTGACCTGATTAGGTGCAAGGTAACAGGGTCCGTCTGGAGACACATTTTAGTACTCAATTATTAAATACAATATTTGAATAACTGGACACGGTAGCACAATCAATAGAGCATCAGCTCCCGGTACTGGAGGCCCTAATCTCGATCCCAGGCCACGACATACCAATAGTATAGCTCCCTTGCTAACGCTCAAGTAGATATAAGGGTAGTTCTACAATTGGTTGGCCCTGTGTCAGGATATGTGACTGGGTGTGGTATCATGCCACGTGTTCAGGGTATGCTATGCACAGTGAAGGCAGCACTATATCTGCTTCAAATGGTCACCATCGCCAGATAATTGGAAGTACTGCTGGTGAGACGATAAACCTTATAAACAAACACACAATACTCGAGTACTGGAGTTTAATTGAATATTTTAATTAACAAGTACTCAGTGATATCCCTATTTAAAAGAAAACAAGTGAAGTAACAATTCTAATGCAAAATATTTATGTTAACTCTAGATGCCACAGTACAGAAATCCTATATAATTTGGTATGAGAACCTGTCCAGATAACTTATAATGTGTCAGTGGTTTAATTGAGGCCATAACCTAAGGTTACTATTCCACCAGTTTTATGAAAGTCACAAAATGATCCTGCGGCTGGGGTTAAAAAAAAACTAAATATACATATATTGCATGTCATGTCATTTCATTGTACTCTCCTCTGTTCCAGACTGGAGACTATGTGATGACAGTCGAGTGACCCCCATAAGCCATGAGAAGAACACTGTCACCAGAGCAGCGTACCTGTTGTTCTACCGGCGCAGGGAGGCCTTTACCCCACCTCCTACCACTTGCATTGTAACTAACCAGTCAGATGAAGACAGTAGTGATGTCGATAAATCAGAGAAGTTTGTGGATGCCATAGAGGAGCCAGTCATAGGTGACAGGAATGTAGAACTTGTAATTGACTCCACACCACAAAATCTACAGACAGTAGGTGAACCTGAACCAAGATTGCTTTCAGATGATGATGCAGTTGATGATGGAGGAGAGGCTATATCTGAACTGAGAGTAGAAATCAGAGAGGAGGATGAGGATGATGAAGACGATGATCTAGGATATACAGATATGGATTCAGTAGATTAGATGGATGCTTCAAGGATATTTTGAGAAAATTGTACTTCTTTAATACATACTTTAAATGTTGAGAGCAGTAGAAGGTTTACCCATTATTTTATGAACTGCACTCTGTTGATTAATTTAAACACTTTCATAATTCCATTTTCTACTTACAATTTTGTTACAAAAATATGTGTAGAAGCCAGGAGAGGTAGTGGAAAATAACGTAATTTTTTAAACAACCATATTTTTACTGAAATAAGCCTTACTTGCCGCGTTTTAATGGTCAAAATGTTGGCCCTGGTGGCACAGTGTAGACATGTAGCAAGAGGGGAAGGTGTGGATTGCAAGAAAGCAAAAATCAAAAGTACTCAATATATGTTTCAATGTAGATATCCTTTCCTTTATAAGTAAAATACTTATAGACCTGGTGTCAGGATGATATAATTGGGTGTTGTCTGATCGATGTGCATGCAAGTGCACAGTATCACTGTCTGCTTTCAAAAACATTTCCTTGTAAGCGGCAGAGGGCCATGTAACAAACAACACAAACACAAAAATTCTTTATATGCTTTATTGTATAACCATGGATCAAAACATGTTTTTCTTACCTAAGGTTATAATTTTGATCAAGTAGAGCTTGTTTAACCACACCCCTGACAGGTCTGGATTGACCTGTTAAAATACATAAAAATTGTAATGAACACTATTAAGAGTACTGTTGTTGGTACAGATAACTGTTAGGTTAGGGGCGCCTGTGGCAGAGGGGTTGGAGTAGCTGACTTGAAACTCCTTACCTTTCATGTGGGGAGGGTTTTTTCATTAACCTGCGAACACTGGTGGTTCTACCCAGATATAAGTCATGGGTGTTCCTCCACTAATATTTAGCTGGATGTCGCCAGTATGACAGTTATTGTGTATGTGTTCTGTAACAACAAAATGTAAGATTATGTTTATAAGGTGACATTGAATGTAAGATCATAAAACAAGCTCAGAAATGCTTGTTTCCTCACCTTGTTGGACTTGTCATACACACAGTACATTTCTTCAAAGGATTTATACACTGTTATAAAACAATGACAAAGGATAATTACCTTCACACAATGTGAAACAAATGATCATTAATAGAAAATACACAATAACAATTTTGCCATTTGTCAAAGACTTTAAATGTAAACAAGTGACAATGTGCAAACGAATCCTGACTGGCCAGGTTCATAGGAGTTATTTTTTAAGGGTGTAGGTATCAACGGGTCAATTGACATCAGGAACATATAATTCTTATAGGCATTTATTCAATTGAACAAAAGTGTAAATGACATCTATTATTGGAAATTAACCTTTCCTCCCAGCTTTAAACCTTTAACTAGGTATAAGTAAGAGCAATAAGGATGTTTCATTAGTACATATACATTTTACCTTTGAGAATATTGAGTTAAGACTAATTTTGTATTTACCAAACAGTAACTAAACTTAATGTTGATAGTCATTATTGTTGAAGTTATGTGCATGTCATGTAAATACATGTATCATTATGTTCATTTTGTACCATTTTCTATCACCAACAGAATAAAGGATGTGGGCATTATTTTATTCATTTTGTACATATTTGAACAATTTGTTCTCCACTTAACTTCCATCTTCTCACCACAGTCAAAAATGCATTTATTGTTTGTTTTTTATAATGTAACTGTCCCTGCAGAATCCCCTTGTATCATTTTGTTATAAACAATATATCGGGTGTCATTAATTAAACAAGACAATTGTTTTTTTCTGTGTAATCCAGTAAACATTTTACCTTCTATACCTATTTTTTCTCTAAGTACTAACTAATATTATCTGTTTGGCATAATTACTTAACTAAATTGTTTCAAAGATTGCCCCTATTTTTTTCGTATTCAGCAGATCAGTATGTGTGAAGTTTTGCTGATAATCTCCGAGACAGTTTTGCATTGTCAATATATGAAATGTATTCCCATTAATTAACATATCGCATAATGTGTAAATCTTAGCCTGATACATTTGTTTATAAACCATACTCACATGGAAATTCTAATGCATAATGGCTATTTAAGAAATTTTAGATGTACCATACTTTTTAAGATTTTTTAAGGGCAATAAAAACTTATTAATACATATTAACAAATTAATTAATGCCAAAAGTTTATTTGACTGCCTATCTTGTTTTCTATGTAATATTTATTTTTATCACTGGTATATATGTTTGACATTTCAAGCAAGAAATGCAATATCTGTTAATATTATTTGTAGCAGTTGTATTTACCACTTTATTCTGTAAAATACGGTTTTTATATTATGTCTTTGATTAAAAATGAAAGTAAAAAATTCATATGTACTGATTCTTGAAGAACAATTTAAATGTCTTGTTTTTTGTGTTCATAATGCATATAGTTATATGAACATGAACCTTGGTCGCTCAGATCACATTATATGGACCATGTCATTCACACAATTATACTATAAATATGTAAATAGCTTTTTGCATAATAACTTTGTGTTGCCTGTATAGTCACAATTATTTTAAGCAAGTAAACAGTCACAGTAATCCTACATTTGTTAATATCTCATTTCTAAATTATTGGTTATTTACTTAAATGTAAACACAATACTCGTGATAGAAGCTTAGCAGCAGATAGTGTAGATCCTTAGCAGACTGCTCCCTGGAGAGTTGTGCGGGGAAGCATGTTGATCTGAATCTACACCGATTTCCTTATCTTGATCAAGTTGTGCAAGCGGTTCACCTGAAAGTGTTTTTACATTTTGAAATATTAAAAGTTCACATGTGATTGAGTTTTTCTCAAGTGGCTATCACAATACGTTTTGAAGGCATCCTTTCACTGTATCCTACTTTTTGTGATTGTTCAGTGTGCACTTTTGCTGTTTATTTCCCTTATTTTTATACTCGTTTTCACATTCTTCAGCACTGTGACAGTGATTGTCGCATTCTTCAGCACTGTGACAGTGATGGTCACATTCTTCAGCACTGTGACAGTGATGGTCACCTTCTTCAGCACTGTGACAGTGATGGTCACATTCTTCAGCACTGTGACAGTGATTGTTTTTCTTTTATAAAGATAAACTGTTGTGATGTTATTGTTATTTCTTTTTCTAGATTAAAAAATCCCTGAAACATATTGTTTGTTTCTGGTCCATATCCACAGTATCTTATTAATACTACATTAATTCCTGCTTACGAATCTATTTAAATTTGTTTTAACCATACAGGTACAGCCAAGGTTATTGTGAAGTCTAAAATGTGATTTCGAAAATGCATTAAATTAAGTTTATCAGATTCCTACACAAAATAAGTCAATTCCTATAAGTGCTTATATGTTTCTTATTGAATAATCTATTCCAATTAGCAAAGTCAGCGATTCTTTGAGGAGTTGATTGGATTGTGGTAGGGTCATAAAACTGCCAAGACACTTTGTAGCTCATTACTTTTAAATTTACACATGAAATTGTCAGAAAACATTACATCATGAATCCATGTTTTATTAATACCAAAGAGAAATCTCAAAACTATAGTATTTATATAGTAAGAAAATTAACAACACATTATTGTATTGTCTTTACGGGCAAAGCATCAATATCATTGCAATTAATGTGCATCAGATGCACAAATCTACTTGCACGTTATAAAGTTTATACAATACAATTACATATTCCCAAATTAGTTCAGTTTCGTTTAAATGTCCTTGATAAAAGCATTTATTCGTTTTAAAACATGTGAAACCAAATATCCACCTATTCCTCATCCACTATTAACCTGGTTAAGCTTGGACTGGCCATCTCCATCATGTCTTATTGGGTTTATTTACCCTCGCCTAAATCATAGTGAATTAGGCGAGCATTAATGAACACGAGGTTAAAAGAGAGTATCACAGATTGTCAATATCAATGGCGTGAGGGTTGCTCTTGCCATGAAGAGTAAGATTATAAAAAGTAAAAAATTAACATGGTGAAAGTTGTGGAATGATGAATGGCAAAGAGCATCTAAGTTTTAATTTCTGGGTGATTATGTTTATTTCTGATGTTTACTGAATGCATGTTGAATTTTGTAAAAGTTACTATTAATTATTAGTCATCTCGGATAATTTGTACATTACAATATAGCGTATTACTTGTGCACTTGTGATTTTTAAATTAAGTTTCACATAGGAAAGTAAGTTATTCGCCGCTAGGGTAATGTAGACAATACCGCATTGGGACCATAGAGTGGAGTTGGGGATCACCACATAGTAAGAATTTAAAAGTAAAAAAAAGGCACGTGGGGAATCCTCTTACCTAAATGGCTGAAGGCTCCTGTCAGTCATTACCTGAGGAAGGGTCAATGAGTTAAGTCTTTATACACATCTGCACTGCCATTGGTCAGTTACTCTTTAATCTCCGACCTTTTTCATGACAGCCATCTAGACCCCCTATATTGTTTTTTTTTTCAAACTGCTTTGGCAATTACACATCAGGAAGTATTGCAAAGCAGTATTTATAGCTAATCTTGATTTAGCATATGTGCTCAAGCGATTTATGAACATGTTTGTACATTTTACTTCCTGGCCCTGTGTGTTTATCATAGAACACTCAAAAACTTCAGAATAACAAAAACAACAACAACATAATAACAAAAAAGGACAAAAAAGCGGAAAGCGCATGTACAGCCAAAAATCCGGAAAAGGGGCTGATTATCACTGTATGGTGCTAAAGTTTTGGTAAATATACATTTTTGAGACTATCTTAGCTTTCGTTTCTAGTAATTATCCGAGAATAAAAAGAAATTTCCTTCATTTTCTAGTTAAAACTAGCACGAGTTGATTGTAAGTCTTAATAATGTGCATGTTCTTATGTCAGCGTGTAGCCATTTGCGTCCTAGCTGTGGAATCTCACTTTTGACCTATCTATAGATGCTGACGCGAAGTGTACAAAGGTTATTATCGGCTTAATATTATTTTTTTCTGGGTTGTATCATTCATGTAAAATTTGATCCAAGCTATTTATTTATACAAGAAATATTTGTCATATTATGTAACTTTTCGTTTTACAAATCGTTATTACAACTTTTTTCTTCCTTATTATAAACAATGAACAGATCGTCATTAACGCCTCGCCAACGTCGCACGTGTTTCTTAAAGATGGTTCTTATTTATATTATAAGACACTATCGCAGACGATCGAACTGAAAGTTCATATAAACTGCTTTAAATATTCGGAAACCATGTTAAAAATAACAATTTGTAAACAATCATGCTATTAACACTATCTAGTGTCTGGACATCTCCGTAATCCTAAAGGATACACACTGTCAGGTCCTGTAATTATCGTTCCTATTTATACGGCAAGGTGCGTTCGCGAAATCTGAGATACTCTCAGACAAACCGGTCCCGAATGACACATCCCTATATCTTAAAAGATGTTATAACTGCCACTTCAGAAGAAGACTTTTCTTCTTTTCACTACGATCGTTGTAGAAAATCGACACGCCGTAGCCACGATAAAGCCAGATTCAAGGGTGCCGGGCCTAGGCATCCTTGCGTAGGTCGCGCAGGTTCTTTACGCAATCGGAACACCTCGGATAATTTACGAATCATCTCTCGGATGTATGCAGGTAGTCGGATCACCTCGACTATTTCCCGAAATGGGACTACTTTTGTGACAGACCTCAAAACAAAGATGGGAGCTCGGACGACAGCTCACTACAGTACGATGCCTGTAATACTTCAATTTATGGCGGCTTTAAATTTAAATGATCCAATTTTACTCGTTGTAAAACAATTGTGGCATGGGCAAACATTTGCCCAATATAATAATATTCTGACAAACAGTAAATGTAAATTATAAAACAAGTTCAAAGATTTAAATACTGTGTGTTTTATTCAAACGTATTCAACCAGTAAAAACCTCGAGAAAATTCAACAGTTTTTAATAGTTGTTGTCGAAGCAACCACGGAATGCACAGGTGGTGTACCCGTGTGAATTTAAAAAGATTGATGCACAGGCAAAAGCTATCCTACGAACGAACTGTATTGTGCTTGGCTGACGTCAGTCACTGGACCAGGAGAGACTACCGAGAGACCGGCGATCAAAGCTCGTCTGGAACGATGGGAAGTAGTCAAAGACGACAAAGTTGTCAATACCAGGTGGACGGTCCCCTGTATGCTCGGCATTCCCTTCGATTTCATCTTTAATGGCAGCATGGTAGTCTTTGAACTTTCTCTTCCCTAAATACGACAAGAGCTCCGCGGCTGCCGTCATGAGCGGATTGCGTGGAGCAATCGTCTGCCTGGGAATGACAAACTCAGAAGGCGTAGAAGACTGGACCAAAGTTCCAGGCCGCTGCTCGAACACCGAGATACTCATTCGGCGAGATGAGAAAAAGCTCGGACTTGGACTGTATGGAACAAACACGTCATCATAAGTAGCGTCTTCTGCATTTGAAACTCGTCGCAAGAGGTCCGCCACACTCACCGCACCTATGTTTTCGAAAGTGCGTTGACTGGTCTCTTTTTCGAAGCCTGGAGACATGTTCGAGTTTAGACTGAAACTGCGCTTCTTGTTCACGTTTTCCATCTTGTGGCTTGCAGTCACTGGCCTAGAAGAATACCAAATCAGAGAAATTGACAACCCAGCGATCTTTTAACGCCCATTGGTAACAAATTGATTAAAGTTGCATTGTTTAACATTGTTGCTCCGAAAACAGAAAAAACAACAACACATGCGCGTATTTAAGCACAATTAATTATAATGACATTAAATATGCATCTGATCACTAGATTTTATGTGAACATGCTGTCGTAAAATTTTGTTTTAGCAGAATCAAAAGCGTCACGACGCTTTTAAAAAATTCAGTCGTTTTACGAACAATATATCTGAGTTAATTATGCGAAAAAATACAAGTTATAAACAAATCGCTTATTGGATAGTGACGCAATATATTTAAACCATATGAAGTGCGGATTGTGCTTCAAAACAAACGGAAATATGTACTTTATACATTCCTGTACAACACGTGCCTTGATCGCGTACATATAATTATAGTATACTATAGTATCTAACATTCTTTGTTAATTGAAAGCTACATTTATATAAGGACACGTTTTCGTGAAGCGGAAAGAGTCGTTTTCGACAAGAAATAACTACGCAAATGTATAATATAAATACATCTGGCCAATAAACAAGAAAATAGTTGTGTGTAGACATCAGTAAGAAAGAAACATGACTAGCGTTAGCATTTGTTTTACTCCCATTTCCTTAGCATTTTTCATGGTATATTTCTTTAAAAGTAAACCATTGAAAAACGAAAACAAATGTTTACGGTGTGTGAGATACACAGAGCAACTTGACATCCCCATTTTGGAACGACAAAGAAAAACAATAAGTTAATTAAAACAAACTGTACCTGTCTGTGTCTAGGGTTCAGCCTGAGCATCTACCTTGCTTTAAGTCCTTCTTTGCTATCTGACCACGCTGCTCATCAAGGTGATAATTTTCTTTGCATCCAAATGTGGCTCGTTGACTCGCAGCGTCCTTTGTTACCATGGTATTATTATCAAAAGTGCTGTAAATTAACACTAACCAGAGGCTGAAAAGGCTTTTACAATAGTCTTCTGCGAGTTGGTTAGTAATTTATCAAATTTATAATATATGCCGTTTCAATATACATGTATCTCAATATAATGGAAATAAGTTTTGATTGTGGACGACATATTGAACAATGTGGCCACAAAGGTTAACTAAATGGGTTAGCCAAGTCGAGCTCATGAAGTAAAAGTGAAAAGAAATGATTTTTTGGACATTTTTTCCACATATATAACTAACAAATGGTCATTGTAAGTTATCAATTGTATGATTACATTTTACAATTAATTATTTAGGTGTAAACCAAGCTAAATAATTGTCGCTATACTTTAATAATAAAAATACGACAACATTTTCGAAACCTGTGGCTAGTTACGATAAAATATGCAGCGTTCCATGAGTTAACTGCGTCCACTTTTCAGTGATTCTGGTAGGCTTTTTTATAGTTCGCATTTCAGCAAATTTTAGTAGGTCTTTTTATGAAAAGAATTTTCTTGAGTCTTATTTATCATTAATTAAAGACACTTAATGAGGAAACAATGTAGGAGGCAATAACATGAATTTGCAGCTGTTTGGCAATGCCTTATTTGGTTCCTTTTTTCCTATGAAATGTAGCGTAAGCGTTTTACGAAGGCTTCGGAGCAGCGTGCAAAACACATTAATGTGGCAGGTAATAACCGGAATAAGCAGCAGTTAGACAATGTATTTTGGTGAGTGTTCTAAGAAAAGTACAGTGTCTGCCGAGGGATGCGGTGCAGCTTGTAATTACAAAGTATGAAGGTAGCAGACAATTACGAAGTAAAGGCAGATGCAGGCAGTAAACAAATAATATTCTAGGAAATAAAAACTGATAAGCGACATCGAAATGCACATCGACATGGGCCTAGAATATCGCACATCCACGATCATTCCTGTATACGCATGCAGTACAGTGGGGGATCTATTTACTTAAGTGCGTTTCAATAAATGGTAATACGATCATTAAATCAACTTAAGTGCGTTTCAATGATTGGTAATACGACCATTAAATCAACGTAAGTGCGTTTCAATAAAAGTCCTGGGTTTGGTCATGCATTTATGGTTATAAAACTAAATAAATTGGACGCCTGAATTCTAGGTGTCCTTTTATTTAAGTCCTAGGAACTGCATAAAGTCATAAGACCACTACAATGTCCTAAGTGCATTTTAAAAATAAGTCCTGGACCTGGGGTTAGCCCCCAAACAATACAAAAATTATATACAGAAACTAACTTACACATACTGTTTAAAATGCTTTGTTTTAAGTTATAATAGCTTTTTGGAAGCATGTTTTACACTTCCAAACACACACATTGTCTGTCTTCAAAAAAAGGATGGGATTAGGGATTAGCCGGCATTTTTGCCGATACTGCGCAGCGACATTTCTATCATTACAGCACAGGGGCACTTATGAGGTGCCCAGGGACTGAACCCGGCCGGTCCATTATACTGACACCGACGAGTCAGGCGTAATGCTGTCCCCGTAGCCCCGAGCGTTAGGAGGGAAGCCACTACTACCAACTTTAAAGTCTTTGGTATGACCCGGCCGGGGTTCGAACCCACGACCTCCCGATCCGCAAGCCGACGCTCTACCATCTGAGCTATTGCGGCCGGTCTCAAAAAAAGGAAAGAATACAGAAAGAAAAATGTGCTTGGATACAAATAATATCATGTTTAACACATCAGAAAATTACAATTCACGGAAATTTGCCACCACATGTCAACGTTTCGGGAAAACTACAGTTCTTTTTAAACGGTTTGATTGTTTACAACCAACAATGATGTATATAACCACATCGATGATTCATCAGGAAATAACCGAAAGTTAACTTTCATTAACCTTTGTATTATTCAATTGCTCGGGCGGGGATCTGTTCATTCTTAGTTTGCATTCTCTTCTCTATCTAACTAGGATAGGAAATAGCACTTAACGTTTAAATACAGTATCCCTGCTCTGAATGAGTATCCCGGCTGATTCAATAACGAGTCTATAAGCAAGCAGCGATGATTTTTTTTCTTTCATTGGTTTGCGCTCGTGTGTGCAAAAACATAAAGTTTTTGTAAACTTAAGATACCAGTGCAGAATATAATTATTTCTTGTGTGTGAGTGGGGTTTTTAGTATATGTTACATTTATTAGATATAGGCAAATTGTCGTAAGCCACCTTTAACAATTTGTGCAGCTTTCTTTAGCTCAAAAAAATTGCTGTTTCAAATAATAAAACACAGCTTCAGTATGCTTTGACATATTGCAATTGTTTTTCTAAAAACCAAATGAACAGTGTACTTGAACACGATGGCAGGTTAGACGATGTGTGCCACAATGTATTATATTTTTGTCCAAATTTTAATAAACGCTTTGCTTGTTTGATGTGCCGAAACTCCAAACTGATAGTTCAGGCCTTCGCGGCAAATCGGTATTGTTTTGTTTGTCATACCATTTAATGAAGGCTAGACTGGAGATTTTGGGTATTTTTATACTTTACATCAAATTGTGTACAGCACGTTTTCGAACACCCAACAGAAATCTAAATTCAGGCAATAATAATGCATATTAAGCATAATTATTATCCTACGATACTGCAATGGTTGTTCGTTGCAAAATTGCGCTAATAATGCAAGATAGTTTTTTATTCTATTTTCTTCGAAATATATGCAAATGACAAACAATAGGAAAACGAAGCTACAAATGTAATCTACCTGTATTTAACGTTCCAACTGGAAGGGAAGTATGTTTTTGCCTATTTCGGCATATTTTGGAAGAATTCGAACCAGTTTTCAACAATAAAGTTATGTTGCTAAAGTTTTATGTGTTCATATTTTCAGACTTCAGTCATACACGTCAGAACGCATCTCCGACACTTTAGAACATTTTTTTTCTGGACCCCCATAGAACGCATGTAATATTCTGTGTTCGCACCCCCGCCCGGCCCCCATCCCGGGCTGAAAAGTTCTGGATCCGGGCCTCCGAGATCAATAACCTTGATAGCCCCCCTCGGCATATGAATGTACTTGCCAGGTTGCAAACCGCTACACAGGCGCTGTGCAGGGATATACACAAGTGGGTGAGCATTGTATGTACATATGGTTTACATAAGCAGCGTGTATATCATTTGCAATTTGTGTATTTATGCAAGTTATATTTGTGCATACCATGAGTAATCTTGACTTAAAGACTTATATCATGTATTAGACAATTGCTCGCAATTAAACACATTGGACGTTCAAATCATTTTGCAATTTCCGAAAACGAAACGACATTTGAAAAAAAGATGTGCGTAAATGCAACAGTGGTTGTAAAGTGAAAATATTTGTATTGTGCTAAAAGCTCTTTTTATCAAAATACTTGTTTTAAAATGCAATAAACTTTTGCACTTCTAGACATATGTTTTGTTTACTTGCATAATCAATAAAAATTAAATTGAAAAGAGCATGCTATAAATAGAATGAATTTACGAAAGGGGATTTCCCATGTTTACATGGGGGTGGGGGAATAACTGCGGCTTAGGCCACATTTGCATAATCACGCCCCCCCAACGAATAATAATGATGTACTCGCTTAAATATATATCAAAGAGATAAATAACGAGTGTTAAGTTTGCGGTTAGGCCCAATAACTTCTCTGAAGCCATTAAACTTGAAAAACATAGATTTCTGCACACAGAAAGCAGATTCTGAATTGTCTAATGCACTATAGGGAAATTTGCTTAATCCCCCATTTCAACTAATGACATGTACAAAGGTTGCATACATGTATATGCCACTTAAAATATATATTCGGTGATTGATGTCTCGTTTATATTTGTTACATTTTTCCTACACAAGTATACATGTATACATTGCACAAAACACATTTGATCATATGCTTTAACTGTCCTCTCTCTCTCTCTGAATGCATCTGAAAGACTGAATTATTATTGTAAGTGGGGTTTCAATAAAGTTTGATACATGTAGGTCGATCAATATGTTTATTAAAAAGATTCTATTGAAACCTGTAATGGAATAAATAGTTTACATAAATAAAAATACAAGAATATTAATAATAAAATTGACAATACCATTTCAACAACTTATATTAATTCAACTTATCACTTCATATATATTTCGAAATTATAAACCATTCAAACAGTACATCATCAGTGCTTATAATACAATACAATAAAAAATAAAAAGGTCTTACCAGTCGTAAAAGAGATATCTTGATTACTACCGGTAAAACGGGTATGAGAAACTAATATAATATGTTTCTTTCGTAATCCAATATTATATGCCTTCTTTGTAAAGGTATAGCCTAGAATGAATATGTTCAAATCAGGACTCCAGTATTTAAACTATAACTAGTACAAACACGCATTACATTCATGAATTTCACTCACCCTTTAAACAACACTCTCATACACTCAACCATACCAAGCCATATATTATGTAACATACTGGTCACAGAGGTCAATACTGATCACAGGTGAACAGTGTTATCCTGAGCAGTTAAATATACATGTACGGGTAACAGGCTTAAGTATATTTAAAACACCTGGTTACAGTCTTCCCTACCTTAAAATTAAATGGCTCCTGACATTTTATATTATGAAAAATTTATTTAGTAAAATATTAAACAAGTAGTAAAACAACATTTAATTCTCATGTGGGAAAAATATTAACGGGTATCAAAATATAAATTAATGGAAAATACAATCCATCACTACCTTAATATATATGAATCATGGTAGATATTTAGATAATAATTTAATTTTAATAAATTACATAGGATTAGCCAAGTTAAGACAGTCAATTATCATTTGACTTATATTCTTATAATAAAACAATTTAATATATCAAATATAATAGGATATAATTTAGCCAAGAATGGACAATAACATGAACTTAGGCTTTATCCCTTTCATCCACACATCATCAGCATCATTTATATCATCATCATCATCATCATCATCATCTCTATCTGTATGTTTTGTTTTGTTACTTAACTCTTATGCATTGTGTATGTAGAGTAGGTGTATAAAATTTTTACTGTTGTATGACCATTATTAATCCATCTGTTTCTTGGAACAGTAAGTAAATTCATACTTATTTTCCACAATATTTGAAACATTTATATGGTCATAGTTTAAGGTTGGAATACACATTCTTAAGTGAAGTAAATAAATATTTACATGTAAATACTTCTCCAACTTAAAATGTATTACATGTATAATGACTTGAACTGTATGTGTTAAAGGAAATACATGTAGGTAACATTTACACATAGTAAATTTCTTGTTCAACGTGTGTGGAAGCTCTAACCGGAATAACCCCTTCTTCATATCTCTGGCGGTTTTCTACATCTTTGTGGTCTTGGTAGAACCAGTACTGGTTCCTCCAACACTGTTGGTGATCTCACTGTGTTAGACAGAGATGTATTATTTACCAAAGGAGTATGGATAATAGTTCTTGGGTTAATCTGATTTCCCAGGTCATTGGAATTATAGATTCCACTCGTTTGTTCCTATGTATTTACAGATACTGTCTGTATGGGTGGGGTTATGTGTCTTTTAGTGAGATACAGATTCTGATGGTAGCATGGCCTTCTCTGAGGGATAATGTATATCTCAGAATCTGTTGAATCGTCACCGCTAACAGAATCAGAGGTACAACTGTCACTCACAGTGATTTGTCTCTGTTGTCTTGTCTTTGGTTTGGAGGCAGTAACAGTTTTCTTATCAGCAGGTTGTGTATTTACAGGAAGAAAATTAATTGGAAGTAAAAAATTCCAATGCTGGGTCCGTTTAGGTCCTGTACCATCTTCCTTTCTTACTGTATATACTGGCACCTCTGGATTTCGTATATCCAGAACAACAGAGGGAACTGATTCCCAGTTGTCTGAGAGTGTATGTTTTCCTTCAAAATGAACTCTCTTAACCAATACTCTGTCTAACAGTTTCAGTCTGGAGGCAATAACCTTGCGGTCATAATGTGCCTTGTTTTGTTCAGCCTGCTTCGCTGAAGCTTCTGCAGCAAGCTTGTAAGCATACTGTAAGCGATGTTGCAGCTTCTGAACATATCCTGTTGGATCTTGAGATCCATCATTCCCATAGTGGCATCAAGTGGAAGTCTAGGGTGCCACCTGAACATTAGATAATGGGGTGAGAACCCTGTGGCATCACTTTTTGTACCAATATAGGTTCTCCAGTCTGACTTTTGGTTAGAGTTTAATGTACCTAGCATCCTGATAAGGGTTCTGTTGAACCTTTCTGCAGGGTTTACCATTGGGTGATATGGTGTAGTTCTGGATTTAGAAACTCCAGCTAACTTACACAGTTTTTTTATCACTCTGCTCTCGAAGTTGCCACCTTGATCGCTATGAATTCTTTCAGAGAAAGAATAGAACCTTATAAACGATTCATAGAGAGCCTTTGCAGTGGTATGGTTTTTGCAAGGGATGGCCCGAGCGTATCTAGAAAAATTATCAGTAATCACTAGTACGTTCTCAAAACCACCCTTGGATTGCTCTAATGTAAGAAAGTCAATGCAGACTTACTCCATAGGTTTAGTAGTCTGAAATAATCACTTATTCAGCACATTGTTGAGGTGACTTCCTTTGTAGACACCTAGAGCATGTCTTTACATAGTGTTCAAGTTCCTTTCCTAAACCTGGCCAGTAGAACCTTTGTCTAACTAGCCACAGTGATTTGTCCTTCCCAGGATGCACAACATCCTCATGCAGGCCTTAAAGTGCCTCTGCTCTGTGGGATTTAGGTAGAACAAGCTGTTTAACGTGTTGGCCATCTAGTGAAGTGGTTCTATAGAGAATCTGAACATCCATATGGAGTTGTTTTCATTCTCGTAAGTACTGTTGTACTTCTGTGGTCTCTTTACTGAGGAATTTGGACTAGAACCGCTTTCTACTAGATTGACAACTGTGCTCAGTGCAGGATCTTGCCTCTGTGCTTTTGACCAGTCAATTGTTTTACTGTTGCAAGGCTGTGAGATGTTCTCTTCTGCAGAAAAAGGACAGACTTCAGTGGTAATACACTCAGCCAGGGGCAGATCTGCTTAAACTGCTGAACAAATGGCTTTAGCCATACTGGAAGTTAAATCAGGCTTTCTGCTTAATGCATCAGTATCCACATCCTTCTCATCATGTCCTCTCAGGCCCCACATCCTTCTCATCATGTCCTCTCAAGCCCCACATCCTCCTCATCATGTCCTCTCAAGCCCCACATCCTTCTCATCATGTCCTCTCAAGCCCCACATCCTTCTCATCATGTCCTCTCAAGCCCCACATTCTTCTCATCATGTCCTCTCAAGCCCCACATTCTTCTCATCATGTCCTCTCAAGCCCCACATTCTTCTCATCATGTCCTCTCAAGCCCCACATCCTCCTCATCATGTCCTCTCAAGCCCCACATTCTTCTCATCATGTCCTCTCAAGCCCCACATCCTTCTCATCATGTCCTCTCAAGCCCCACATCCTCCTCATCATGTCCTCTCAAGCCCCACATTCTTCTCATCATGTCCTCTCAAGCCCCACATCCTCCTCATCATGTCCTCTCAAGCCCCACATTCTTCTCATCATGTCCTCTCAAGCCCCACATTCTTCTCATCATGTCCTCTCAAGCCCCACATCCTCCTCATCATGTCCTCTCAAGCCCCACATCCTCCTCATCATGTCCTCTCAAGCCCAACATTCTCCTCATCATGTCCTCTCAAGCCCCACATCCTCCTCATCATGTCCTCTCAAGCCCCACATCCTTCTCATCATGTCCTCTCAAGCCCCACATCTTTCTCATCATGTCCTCTCAAGCCCCACATTTTTCTCATCATGTCCTCTCAAGCCCCACATCCTCCTCATCATGTCCTCTCAAGCCCCACATCCTTCTCATCATGTCCTCTCAAGCCACACATCCTTCTCATCAAGTCCTCTCAAGCCCCACATCCTCCTCATCATGTCCTCTCAAGCCCCACATCCTTCTCATCATGTCCTCTCAAGCCACACATCCTTCTCATCATGTCCTCTCAAGCCCCACATCCTCCTCATCATGTCCTCTCAAGCTCCACATCCTCCTCATCATGTCCTCTCAAGCCCCACATTCTTCTCATCATGTCCTCTCAAGCCCCACATCCTCCTCATCATGTCCTCTCAAGCTCCACACCCTCCTCATCATGTCCTCTCAAGCCCCACACCCTCCTCATCATGTCCTCTCAAGCCCCACATCCTCCTCATCATGTCCTATCAAGCCCCACATCCTTCTCATCATGTCCTCTCAAGCCCCACATCCTTCTCATCATGCCCTCTCAAGCTCCACATCCTTCTCATCATGTCCTCTCAAGCTCCACATCCTTCTCATCATGTCCTCTCAAGCCCCACATCCTCCTCATAATGTCCTCTCAAGCCCCACATCCTTCTCATCATGCCCTCTCAAGCTCCACATCCTCCTCATCATGTCCTCTCAAGCCCCACATCCTTCTCATCTTGTCCTCTCAAGCCCCACATCTTTCTCATCATGTCCTATCAAGCCCCACATCCTTCTCATCATGTCCTCTCAAGCCCCACATCCTCCTCATCATGCCCTCTCAAGCCCCACATCCTCCTCATCATGTCCTCTCAAGCCCCACATCCTTTTTATCATGTCCTCTCAAGCTCCACACCCTCCTCATCATGTCCTCTCAAGCCCCACATCCTTCTCCTCATGTCCTCTCAAGCCCCACATCCTTCTCCTCATGTCCTCTCAAGCCCCACATCCTCCTCATCATGTCATATCAAGCCCCACATTCTCCTCATCTTGTCCTCTCAAGCTCCACACCCTCCTCATCATGTCCTCTCAAGCCCCACATCCTTCTCCTCATGTCCTCTCAAGCCCCACATCCTTCTCATCAAGTCCTCTCAAGCCCCACATCCTTCTCATCTTGTCCTCTCAAGCCCCACATCCTCCTCATCATGTCCTATCAAGCCCCACATCCTTCTCATCATGTCCTCTCAAGCCCCACATCCTTCTCATCATGCCCTCTCAAGCTCCACATCCTTCTCATCATGTCCTATCAAGCCCCACATCCTTCTCATCATGTCCTCTCAAGCTCCACACCCTCCTCATCATGTCCTCTCAAGCTCCACACCCTCCTCATCATGTCCTATCAAGCCCCACATCCTCCTCATCATGTCCTCTCAAGCCCCACATCCTTCTCCTCATGTCCTCTCAAGCCCCACATCCTTCTCATCAAGTCCTCTCAAGCCCCACATCCTTCTCATCTTGTCCTCTCAAGCCCCACATCCTCCTCATCATGTCCTCTCAAGCCACACATCCTTCTCATCATGTCCTCTCAAGCCCCACATCCTTCTCATCATGTCCTCTCAAGCCACACATCCTTCTCATCATGCCCTCTCAAGCCCCACATCCTTCTCATCATGTCCTCTCAAGCCCCACATTCTCCTCATCATGTCCTCTCAAGCCCCACATTCTTCTCATCATGTCCTCTCAAGCTCCACACCCTCCTCATCATGTCCTCTCAAGCCCCACATCCTCCTCATCATGTCCTCTCAAGCCCCACATCCTCCTCATCATGTCCTCTCAAGCCCCACATCCTTCTCTTCATGTCCTCTCAAGCCCCACATCCTCCTCATTATGTCCTCTCAAGCCCCACATCCTCCTCATTATGTCCTCTCAAGCCCCACATCCTTCTCTTCATGTCCTCTCAAGCCCCACATCCTCCTCATTATGTCCTCTCAAGCCCCACATCCTCCTCATTATGTCCTCTCAAGCCCCACATTCGTCTCATCATGTCCTCTCAAGCCCCACATCCTTCTCATCATGTCCTCTCAAGCCCCACATCCTGCTCATCATGTCCTCTCAAGCCCCACATCCTCCTCATCATGTCCTCTCAAGCCCCACATCCTCCTCATCATGTCCTCTCAAGCTCCACACCCTCCTCATCATGTCCTCTCAAGCTCCACACCCTCCTCATCATGTCCTCTCAAGCTCCACACCCTCCTCATCATGTCCTCTCAAGCTCCACACCCTCCTCATCATGTCCTCTCAAGCCCCACATCCTTCTCATCATGTCCTCTCAAGCCACACATCCTTCTCATCATGTCCTCTCAAGCTCCACACCCTCCTCATCATGTCCTCTCAAGCTCCACATCCTCCTCATCATGTCCTCTCAAGCCCAACATTCTCCTCATCATGTCCTCTCAAGCCCCACATCCTTCTCATCATGTCCTCTCAAGCCCCACATCCTCCTCATCATGTCCTCTCAAGCTCCACACCCTCCTCATCATGTCCTCTCAAGCTCCACATCCTTCTCCTCATGTCCTCTCAAGCCCCACATCCTCCTCATCATGTCCTCTCAAGCCCCACATCCTCCTCATCATGTCCTCTCAAGCCCAACATTCTCCTCATCATGTCCTCTCAAGCCACACATCCTTCTCATCATGTCCTCTCAAGCCCCACATCCTTCTCATCATGTCCTCTCAAGCCACACATCCTTCTCATCATGTCCTCTCAAGCCACACATCCTTCTCATCATGTCCTCTCAAGCCCCACATTCTCCTCATCATGTCCTCTCAAGCCCCACATCCTTCTCATCATGCCCTCTCAAGCCCCACATCCTTCTCATCTTGTCCTCTCAAGCCCCACATCCTCCTCATCATGTCCTATCAAGCCCCACATCCTTCTCATCATGTCCTCTCAAGCCCCACATCCTCCTCATCATGTCCTCTCAAGCCCAACATTCTCCTCATCATGTCCTCTCAAGCCACACATCCTTCTCATCATGTCCTCTCAAGCCCCACATCCTTCTCATCATGTCCTCTCAAGCCACACATCCTTCTCATCATGTCCTCTCAAGCCACACATCCTTCTCATCATGTCCTCTCAAGCCCCACATTCTCCTCATCATGTCCTCTCAAGCCCCACATCCTTCTCATCATGTCCTCTCATTACATTAATTTAACTGCCTAGCATTTTAATAACTGTGAACACTTACTTATATGTAGCACATGGCCAGTTTTCTCATTTTATTAGGTTCTGATATTTGTTTATTGTTATGATATTTAGAAATGTTTGTTTTTTATATCTTGCCAGGACGAGGTTCAAGGTGGAGAAATGGATGGACAGTTGGTGACATACCTGTATCTTACATTACCTTTGTTCGAATTGGGAACACGAGTCAACATTATTTGAAGTCGTAAGTGCAGGCCATACATGTTTGGCACATATTTTTATCAGCCATTGTCAGTCACTTAAAATCACACACTTAGAACATTTTAATTAGAGAAGGCAATGGTTAAGTTCTCAAGTGGGTTAATTAGTTAAAATTTCAGTATCCAATTAATCCCTTATAATAAAAGATGTATATATAGAACCTGTAAGGTAATGTTTGTGTTAATTTAGTTACTGGTGAGTGCCCTTTAAAATTTCTTTTTATCCCTTGTCGATGAAATTAGGAGGGGAAAATTGAAATTGCATTGTCCGTCCGTCCGTCTGTCAGTCTGTCACACTGTTCCATCTGCTGCCATTTCTTGGTAACTAACAGATATAATTTCATGAAATTGGAAACAAATATGAACCAACAAACTGTGATGATGCCCGTTAAAAAGTTGTGTTTTTTTTTATCAGTCAATTTTCTTTAGAGTTATTGACCTTTATTTAATGAAAAAAAACATTACAGCGATTTATCTTTAAAACCATTGAAGGAAAATAAACAAGCACAAAATTTGATGTCGTCAAGTTTTAAATCATTCCCAGTATTCCATTTTCCGCAAGCCATATCACAGGTATTGATAGGAATACCTCACCACTGATTTTTATTGGATGTCATTTGCCTTTGGTAGGGGATATCAATTCAATGACTTTGCTTGATGAATTGATGTCTTCCACTAATTCATTTATTATCAACTGAATGTCAACAAGGCATGCACTGTGTAAGGTTATGACCCAAGGTGGAATAACCAGAAAGCCCACCATCATGATATGCAGTGCCTACTTTCTCTCTTCTTGCCCATCTGTATGGATATTCTCTGCATTCATTTTGCTTGCTTGTAAACTGCAAAATGGACCACTATCTCTTATCAGATAAACTTACTTAAAGCTTTGTGTCTGCAGATGTTTCCCGTTGGTACTTTGGACAAGTCTGCATCCAAGTCTGGTAACCTGCAGCAGACAGACAACTACATCTGGAACACTGCTGATATCCTGGGCAGAGGTGCTACAGCACTGGTCTACTATGCCAGGCATAAGGTGACTGTTTCATTAAGAAATGTACAAAATGAATTATACATTTAAATAAACATTATATTTTATATTTTTTATAGCATGTTCCACTTTTGTGATACTCCTTGGTACATTGTGTATCATGTGTCATGCAGCGTCAACATTGTCCTTGTGAACACACTAAAGGCCACAGTTTTCATTACTCTGCACCAAACTTGGTTATAAAACCTAGTGAACACACTAAAGGCCACAGTTTTCATCTACTCTGCACCAAACTTGGTTATAAAACCTAGTGAACATGCTAGAGACCACATTTATTGCCTATTCCTCATGAATGCCTGCATGAAATCTTTGAGGAGCTCATTACTGGGTCATGTGGGGTCAAAAATTAGGTTACTTGGTCAAATCTTAAACCCTTGTAAACATGCTAGAGGCCACATTTATGACCCAATCTTTACTAAACTTGGCCACACCAAAACACTAACCCGAAGAGGTACCGGATAACTTTTAACTAAGTTACCTAGTAGGCGATACTCTTAACTACTAATTGTTAAGGGATCGGTGGTCTTGTATAGAGAAATTGAAATTGTAACTGCACCCTGCACACATACTGTACATGTATTATATGTAATGTACATATTTTTACATCCATTGTGTACCTTAAGTACAAACCTAAGCCACGTAATCTATTAATTCATCCATAGAAAACTTTTAAATTTTTATCACCTCATAGATAATGATCATACAGACTCATTATGTCATCATCACACCTCATGTTCGATAGGAATTGGCTCTAAGCTAACCTACATTTTTAAATAATCATCATGAATTTTTAATGATATTTACACTCTTAAACAACACAGCTAAGAGCAACCCTCATACCGTTAGTAATCTTCTGTGATATTTATATTTAATTTACTTGAAACTAATGCTCGCCAAATAATTCATAATTAAGGGCGAGGGTAATTAAGTCCAAATAAGTAAGTAAACTTGGCCAGAATGTTTGCCTTTAGTGCCTACTAAAAGCCTGTGTCTTCAGGTGAGCTATTAAGGGTCATCATGGCCATGTTGGTACATATTTTTTTAGGACAAAATAATGCAATTAGTGAAAAATAACAGAATCTTTGTCATATAAAAAAGAGAATAATTTAATTTTAAAGGTTTTGGTTTAAAACTTAACAGGTAAGTGGTGACAGGTGTGCGGTAAAGGTGTTCAACGAGCGAACCTTGCGTCACCAGTCACGATACAGGGAGATTGAGTCACTTAGACGGCTGAAACATCCAAACATCGTCATGTTACTGGCCCTAGAATCTGAGGTAGTACATGGTTGTGTTTTCTTCATTTTGTTTTCTGTAAAAGTGGATGTTTAGTAGATTGGCTAGAAAGTGTTTAACTTCTCTGCATTTAGTAATAATCATTTGAATGTTTATCATTTACTTCATATATTCTGTGTATGGGTTAAGGTTTTTGTGTTAAAATGAATAAATGCTGATATTCTTCAGAACTTCACCTCATGAAGATCATGTTTGGTTCCCACTTTTTTCGTTTATAAAGGGAAACTAATCTGACTATTCAAATTACAGTTTGTAGCTTCTCTTGTGAATGGGTATTTTGAAAATAACATTGTTTGATCTGTTTTAAATGTTGCAAAATGCACATAAAATTTGTTCTTTTTGAATGAGAAAAGAAAGCAAATTAAAAATAGCATAAGGCAAATGATTCAGAGTATATGAAAATACCTACCTATAAGGGAGATAACTTATTCATTTCTTTCATTCTGAAAATTAGGAATCATGCATATTAAATTCTCAACAAGTTGTTGCTCTTGTTAATCAGTTATTTCTTGCCTGTCCATTTCAAGTTAGTCCTCTTAACAACTTTTTATGCTAAACACATTCTTGCCGGGAGCTGTCTGATCAGAATCTACACTACTTTCTGCAAAGCAGGTCTATTAGCCCATTTCAATGTACAGTTAACTGACAATAATAATAATATTATGGGTTACTGACCATATTACAAGCTTACTGAAAAAATGATTTACTCTAAAACCCTTCTAGGCGACCAGTCTAGGTGATGTTATTGTGATGGAGTACTGCTCAGGTGGGAGTCTACACCACATGTTAGAACAGCCAGAATATTCCCACGGCCTGGGGGAATCTGAGTTCCTATTATTCCTGGCCCATATTGGTAATTACAGTTAAATGTGATAGCTCTGTAAACACATGTATAACAATAGAACAACATGCAATTCTCTGCCGGGACATATTTTGTATCTGTTTTTTACAATTGTATTCTTTCAAACTACTCTATGAATTAAACTGGCTTAAATTCAGTTAAATCTATCTGATAACTTAAAGATTGTTGTGGATGATATATCTTACAAACAAATGATAATTTAGTAAATATTGATCTTATTGTAGTTATAGTTGTTGATGTAGGATGCTGCCTAAAGAAAGCTCCAATATCTTCAAGTAGACTCATTTTAACTTATTATATCTATGTCTGTTTCAGCCAGTGGGATGCAGTACTTACGCAACATGGGCTATATTCATCGGGACATAAAACCCGGGAATATCATGCGACAGATTGGCGAAGATGGAAGGTATTTGTTTTTAAGATACTATAGTATAGTTTGTACTTAAAGGGACTGCTACACACATCCTTGCTAGCAGTATATGTATAATATATTTTCATATATATTATAAATCATTCAAGAGTGACTGATCTTGAGTTAGGATGATGTGACTGGGTATGTTTTGTCACCTATTATTAATCTTGATGCTTTGATATTTCTTGATTGCATGCTTGTAACATGGCGGCAGCACATTCTGAGTAATGAAGCACGCCATTTTGATTACCCATGCATTCAGATATTCCTTTGACAATGGTAAGGCTGGTCTTACTAATTCAGAATTGACAGTGAAATTTCCCTTTAAGCCATGCAGCCCAGTGGGTTGGTACAGTCCATTTCAAGTGTCTCATGGTTCCATTTCACTAGATCGTTCCAGGACAGGGGTGGTAGATCTTTAAAGACAATAGTTTGAGGAAGTCCACAATGCTTTAAGCTAACAGGGCAACTTAAAGGTGGTAGTCAACAGTTTAGCCCAAAAATATTTTCTTTAAACATCTTAATAAACCATTGTTACCTGAACAGATATCGCAAAATGCTATTAATTGTTGTCCTACACCAGCTTAAAAAGTGAACCATTATGCCTCAATAGTCATTACAAACATTTGTTTCCTATCTGAGCCATGCTGCACAGTTGGTTGTATTTAAACTAAAAAAAACATGTGACCACTTATGTTTTACTTCATCCACTTCATCCTCTGTGATGTTGATGTCTATTTTTAGCAGGAAACCCAATCACTCTTATTTATAGATTTGAAAAGAATGAACATTTTAAGTGTTGATTAACGGGTTTTACTGCCTTAAATTGAGATATTGTTGAAAATCGTCAAAGCATAGACTAAAGTATGATTTTTTTTTACAGAAATTATGCACAGATACCTCATACAGAGGTCAGATATTGTTACATATATTAAATATAGGCAAACTGCCAGATATAACTTAAGGAGAGCATAACTACCATGAAACTATCTGTTGGTCAATTTAACCATTAGCCTGCTACGTTATTGACCCATACACAATTCTTAGTTATTTTCTAATTGCTACATGCAAAGATAATTGCTTATAGATAGTTTTCACATCAATGAAGATCCCTTATATTGGCAGCCATCTTTGATTGCAACTTCAAGGGATTTTCAAATAAAGAACAAAATTTTTTAAATTGATAAATGCACAAAGACTCAATACACAGAAATAAATAAAATTATTGGCTCATCGTTAAACAAAATGAACAGGGTATCTTTTTTTGTTGTATTTTTTTTACCTTTCAAACTATCAAATTTATAGTTTTGATATTTAAAATACTTTATAAAAGCCATTAAATTTTATATAAAAATTTAGTACAATAGACTGAAAAATAAAAACACAGTTGCGAGTTTAATACAGCACATATGTCCAGATTTTGGCCTGCATTAGCTTCTGCCTTCAAAAATGGCTGCCTTAAACTGTCTTATCATTGCCTTTGCCATCACATGGAAACTACAATGTATCTATAAAGACTGAGCTGCGAATAGTGTGGATCCAAGTCAGACAGCTGCCAGCACTATTTGCTTTTTCAATTTATGCTCATCAAGCAAAGTGAGGACAAAAATGTACATTTGCAGGTCCATATACAAGCTGACAGATTTTGGGGCTGCCCGTGAGCTTCAGGAAGATGAAACCTTTATGTCCATATATGGCACAGAGGAATACCTGGTACTATTTGATGGCTTATTTTATCCTGTGCTGTGTTTGCAGTTAAATCCTCAGTCTCTAAGATAGCAAAATCTATTGATGCTAGATAGCTTTCCTGGATCACAGTTTGCTTGTGAAAATTCTTCAAGCACTAGCTTGCCAATTGGTCACAATGATTTGACTGGATATCATAGATAGATAGATTTTGTAGTGTTGTCATAATAAATCTGCTTAAAGTAAAATAATTGCAAGTTATAATGTATTTTTAAAGTGATAACATAAAAGCTTTCAACTATTTAAAAGCTGAAACTCTAATCGGGACTTAATTGACTTTTTTAGCTGTATGTCATTTTCCCTATTACAATCAATTGCTCTGAATAAATGCCATATTGTTGGAGTAAAGTTAAAGGGCCAATGAAAACGATTCTAAATTTTTTCAACAAATCAAGCTTCAAAAAACATCTCAATTACGTGCTAAGCCTTAATATTGCAGTCTGGGTAAAAAAACTCCAGTGTGTCAGTGGTTCTAGCCAAGCATTTGTTATGGCTCTTTCTTAACCAATGAAAGCTAGATGTTTTAATGAACATAATTACCTTGCTGGAATGTATGTAAAAAAGAGAAACATGAAATTTAATCATCTTCCCTTGCTAGCACCCCGAGATGTATCGACAGGCTGTGCTGAAGCAGCCTGGTCACCAGGAATTTACATCTGCTGTTGACATCTGGAGCTTGGCCGTCACTCTATATCATGTAGCAACAGGACAACTGCCCTTTCAGCCATTCGGTGGCCGCAAGAATGCAAAGACTATGTAAGTGTAAAAATAACTTTTCAGATAATTTTTCTTCAACCATTTTTAATTGTAAGTACACCAAGAGTAAGTGAAGTTAGATTTTTTCTTAGCTTTAAATTCTGTCATCTACAATCATCATAATGTGAAAGCAAAGATTCCAGAATGGCAAAGCTTTTTTCCCCAGTAAAGTTGTAGCTAAATACATGAGTCTTCCCCATGAGGAATAATTTTACCTATTTTCCCAGACAAGGATGGAGGTCTCCCAGCTGATTTGCAGAGCGCTGGAGGTTCTACCCTGACATTTGTCTGGGGTCTTTCTCCACCACAATGTTGGACCTTGCTATAATGATCATAACTGGTCGCTGCAATGCAAACAAACAAAACAAAAAGTTAAGCCTGGAAGCCAGTGGATGAAAACTATATGTGGGATTATTCATTGTCAAATTCAGTCATTTTTTCAAAATCTAAAATGCGAACATCTTTCCTCCAAGATGTAAAATGTGTATTCTACTTCTCCACATCTTATAAAGAAAAATCAAAGGCCTAAGGGTGAAAGTGGCATTATCAAATACAGCTTCTTTAGCAGCTGTTGAAATCTGAAGAGGATATTATATAGACTGCTAAAGCAGACTTAAACTGTTCAGTACAATGAGTTAAAATGTACTGTTTATTTTGTTTAATATTAAAAATATGCTTTTTAAAAGTCTTGCAAATAGAATAACTTTAATGATCCAATGTATTTTTCTAGACTGTATCACTTTATAGTAACTGTATTAGAGTATGTCTGCATACTTTAGGATTCTGGCTTTTGCTTTCATATTCATTCATATTCAGTTAACATTAATCAATAAATATTCACAATTGAATTGTTAATTGATTGTTTAAATTAAGATGAAGTTAGACACACATTGATTTCCATAACATTTAATAAACAGATTATAGTGCTGTAAATAAGAAAGGATGCTGACTCAATTATCAACTTTATTTTAGTCACTTTCAGGAAGTGGTATGAAAGATATGGAAACAACATTGTTGGTCTTTCAACTGATGCAACAGGGTTAAAATGTTGACCTAACCTGAACTTGTGGCTACATAGTTGTTTTCTCAGTTAGGCTGTCCTTTGTCTTTGCTCTTTATACATTGACAACTTGAAATTTACCAAAGTGTCAACAACATATATCTATATATTTAATCATATATCCATTTAATGATGTAGTTCCCTTTCAAAGAATTTTAGTATTGTTTAATGTCGCAAACTTAATAGCGCGCCCTTGGCATAGTGGTAGAGTCACTGATTTATAACTTCGTCGACTGCTTTGCCTTTCACAGCATGGGTTCGAGTCCCATTCGGGTGAAGGACTTTATGTGGGAAGGTCTTCCACCTGACCTGCGGTTCACCGGTGATTCTAACCAGACATTTGTCTGGGGTCTTCCTCCACCAAAACAGCTGGATGTTGCTATAATGATTATAACTAGTGACTGCAATGTATCTCCAAAACAAAAACAAAAAATTTTTTGTTTCATTGCCTTTGAAACAATTGCTATCTTGCGATTATATAACAATTTAGATTAAATACACTACAGATCTATTGTCTAAGAGCAAAATGATTCTTGACAAGCCTAGTTGCATATCACATTTTAACAGACAAGGTTACACAACACTGAATAAGTTTCTTCTTTACTCCATTATAAATGCCACAATTTTGGAAGGATTTAACAATTGTATGTAAGGATGAAATAACCATTTTTCAGAAAGACCAAATGCATTTTCTACTTACAAGGATCCATAAGTAAGAATCAAATAAAGGAGCAAACAGAATAATTATCACCAGAAAACAGACACATAATTTTTGCATGGTGTAACTGCACAATTTTAATGAAATGATACGTTCATCTGAATGAATTAGTCCATTCATGAGCAAAGGAGTGCTTTTATTTTACATTTTCAAAATTTTACATTGTTTTAGCTTTACTTTTGTACAAATAAGTTGAGATTGTCTTCAAAGTAGCATATACAGATACAAAACGAAAGAAAATCCATGAAATTATGAAAAAACGGTTGTATATTTATGCTTACCACCCCTACAGTGTCTAGGCATCTATATTTTTACTATTTTTCATGTACTACTTCAAGTTAGCATTATGAAAATAGATTGCACATCTTTTGTCATAATCTATCAATTTCACTTCAGCATGATAAAGAATGGAAAGACCCTTCAGAACAAGAGTCACACAATTATTGCAGCTATATCTGGCATGAGCATATTGAACAATTTTTTTCAAGGATTGCTACATTTTGTATTTGTGTTGTTCAGTGATAACAGCCTTAACACAAATCCAATATGCTCTTATGCTGTTGCTTGATGCCATAAAAATTGCAGACTGCTTCCACAAATTCAGATCAAAACCACTGTAAGTGAAAAGGTGTTCTCTGATAATTTTATTAGTACTAGAAACAATGGATTTGAATAATATTAAAAAATAGGAAGCTTGAGCAATACTTTTTAGTTTCGGGAAAATTTCTTTCATGAGAGGTTATGCAAGACTAATGATTAATGCAAGACTAAAGTTAGTTCTGTAAAGCTTAAGTTAAGAATTTGGCATAGTTTTAATGTCTGTATTCTATCATTATATTCAATGCTGCAGTTTGCCACAGTTGAACATTGTAACAAGGTTAGGTAAACCTGATCTTCCCCTGGAAGTGTTGTACGCTGATGACCTGAGCAGGCAGTAAAGAAGTGTCCATAGCTAATACTATAAAACAGTGGAGAACCCTAGATAGCAAAGAACTTAAGGCCATTCCCAGAACCTGGCATTCTTTTCTGTAAAAGATGCACTTTCTGAGCCTGGACAATACATGTACTCCAGTGCTGAATATGGAAAGGGAGTGGGGTGACAGCTCCATCAAGCGCTCTTGGTGTTGGTTTCATGAAAGAAGGCTTAAAGGGCAGCCTCTACTCTGCAGATAGTTCTTTCAGGTGCATAGATGCAACAGACAACCTCCCACAACACGCACCATTCAATGGAAGAAATATGAGTTAATATACAAATCTTGCTACCTGGGAGATATACTGGACTGCAGTGAGGGTGAATATATGGCAGCCAGCACAAGAATCCACAATGGCTGCACATAGTTTCATGAGTTATCAGCTTTTCTCAAATCAAAAGCACCAACTTTAGTCATAAGGGAGAATTTTTACCATTCATGCATCAGGAGCAGTCTTCTATATGATACAGAGGCTGAATTGAGAAATCTGACTAGATTTGAAGCATACTTCATATGCTGAACTGACAAATCCGACTGAATTTGCCAATCTTCCCTGTGTAATGAGATGGAGGAGATTATGATGGCTTAGTCATGTTATTAGAATGTCATACTCAAACTAGATGAAGATCTGGATGACATGTAAAGTGAATGGACCACATGACTGAGGATGTCAAGAGACCTCAAGACAAGGTTGCCTGATTGCTACACTTGTTGTATACAGAGACTTGACAGAGGTGGATGGACTGATATGAGGCAACATATTACCCAGAACTATGGAAACAACATGTTAAATGGCTGCTAAAGACTTATGATGATTCTGCAGTCAATCGTATGAGTAAGCAGCTAAAAGTCTGTTTCATCAACTTTGGTTCGTAATTGTGATGTTTAACCCTAGTAATGATTGCATTCCAGTTGTTCAGGAGGTGGATGTAATGGATATAAAATGATGATGGATATAAAATGATTTTGTGATGGTGGTGGTAATGATGATGATAATAAGTATGTTGACTTTGATGAAGATAAAAATAACAATAGAAATAATTCTACTGACCATGATGATGATGATGATTCTGTTATTGAATATGCTGTTTCTATTAAGGAGTTGTTATGATAATGATAATTATGATGGTGTTAAAAAAAGTTTATAATGGTGATCACATAGGTGATGACGGTTCTACAATGTCTGTTTTCTTGCAGGCATATCATCACCAGCAGCAAGCCTAAAGGGTGCATTTCTGGTGTACAGGCACAGCCTGATGGACCAATAGAGTGGGATTCCAGACTACCTTCTATATGCCCACTCTCCCAGTATGTATTCATATCTAGTAATGAACATACATATGCTTTAGAATGATAATCTAATTTTGATCAGACTTTGGAAAATAATATAGATCTAGATCAGGCAACTGTCTCTGGAAGCTGTCTGATCAGGAGCCACAACAGTGCTGTTAAGTCTATAGAATAAATCTTAATCACTTTTCATATGATGTTTGCAAAGAAAGTGTTGGGATGGAGCAAGGGTAAGAATAAAGCAGGTGATGGGATGAAGCAAGGGTTAGAATGAAGCAGGTGTTAGAATAAAGTAAAGTTTAGAATGAAGCAAGTGTTGGGATGGAGCAAAGTTTAGAAGGAAGCAAGTGTTGGGATGGAGCAAGGGTTAGAATAAAGCATGTGATGGGATGAAGCAAGGGTAAGAATAAAGCAGGTGATGGGATGAAGCAAGGGTTAGAATAAAGCAGGTGATGAGATGAAGCAAGGGTTAGAATAAAGCAGGTGATGGGATGAAGCAAGGGTTAGAATAAAGCATGTGATGGGATGAAGCAAGGGTTAGAATAAAGCAGGTGATGGGATGAAGCAAGGGTAAGAATAAAGCATGTGATGGGATGAAGCAAGGGTTAGAATAAAGCAGGTGATGGGATGAAGAAAGGGTTAGAATAAAGCAGGTGATGGGATGAAGCAAGGGTTAAAATAAAGCAGGTGATGGGATGAAGCAAGGGTAAGAATAAAGCAGGTGATGGGATGAAGCAAGGGTTAGAATAAAGCAGGTGATGGAATGAAGCAAGGGTTAGAATGAAGCAGGTGATGGGATGAAGCAAGGGTTAGAATAAAGCATGTGATGGGATGAAGCAAGGGTTAGAATAAAGCAGGTGATGGGATGAAGTAAGGGTTAGAATAAAGCAGGTGATGGGATGAAGCAAGGGTTAGAATAAAGCAGGTGATGGGATGAAGCAAGGGTTAAAATAAAGCAGGTTATGGGATGGAGCAAGGGTAAGAATAAAGCAGGTGATGGGATGAAGCAAGGGTTAGAATAAAGCAGGTGATGGGATGAAGCAAGTGTTAGAATAAAGCAGGTGATGGGATGAAGCAAGAGTTAGAATGAAGCAGGTGTTAGAACAAAGCAAGGGTTAGAATAAATGTTTGTAAGTGCTAGAACGAGGCAATGTTTACAATCAATGAAGTGTTAGAACAAAGTAAAGTTTAGAATGAAGCAAGTGTTGGGATGGAGCAAAGTTTAGAATGAAGCAAGTGTTTGAATGATGCAAGGGCTAGAAGGAAGCCGGTGAGAGAACAAAATAAGGTTTAGAATGAATGTTTGAAAGTGTTAGAACGAGGCAATGTTTACAATCAAGCAAGTGTTAGAACAAAGCAAGTGTTAGAATGAAGCAAGTGTTAGAATAAAGCAAGTGTTAGAATAAAGCAAGCAAGTGTTAGAATGAAACAAGTGTTAGAATGAAGCAAGTGTTAGAATAAAGCAAGTGTTAGAATAAAGCAAGTGTTAAGATGAAGCAAGTGTTAGAATAAAGCAAAGTTTAGAATAAAGCAAGGGTTAAAAAAAGCATGGGTCAGAATGAACTTAGGCCTAGTAACAAACCCAGCAAGGCAAGTGCAAACTATCCTGGGATGAAATCCAAACATATGCATTGTCTCACATTCATATGCCATTCTTAGGTGCGAGGCATCTCTTGATCTCAGTTACAAAGTTTGTATTTCTAGGAAATATTTTTTCTATAGTTTAACTTTGGTTAAGTAAAAAAGCATACAGGTACAAGCTTTTTTTTTTATCTGGAAAGCATTTGGTTGTTTTATAATGATGAATCCAAGGAACATTGCTCTGACCAAGATTTTTATATATTTACAGGCGATGGTTATAAGTAAACTGGATTTTTTTTTACCATTTATTTTAATGAAACAAAGTTGTGCATTTGTTAGGTATAGTTATTTAATCGTTGTTAAAAAAAAATATTTTAATTGCAACTTTTTTCTAGAAAGAATAGTTTTGCATCTAATTTAAGTCAAAAGTCCTTCAATGACTTATCACTAATGTAATTTTAAGTTCTTAAGCAGATCAACTTTTACTGTAAAACTAATGTTCAATATGTAACTAAGTCCAGTTTGCCTAACCTTGATTTGTATTTTAAAAACAGATTTCACACAAACAAAAGACCAATTGATGATTTTAATTTAAAAGATTTCAGTTATATCACAAATGACACAACTTACGTTGTGAATTAATATACACATACTCCTTCATAACAAGTTAATTGTTGCTAATAAAATACTTTTGTTCTTTTTGTCACTAGGCCAACTAAGACAATGTTAACGAGGATGTTGGCTGGTTGCCTGGAAACCAATCCAGAGGAGATGTGGACGTTTGATAAGTTCTATCATACAGCTGTCAGCTTTACCAGCCTTGTCCCCCTCAATATTTTCTTCTATCAAGCCTACCAGTCCATGGTTCTCTATGTGAATAAGACAGATAAGTATGTATTTGACATAATTTAAAATTTGTATTTCACAACTACGAAGAATAATTTATTGAGTCCCAATAAACCCAATAAGTTCAATTACTAGCTGACAAAAACTAATTTGAGACTGATTTCTGCAAGTAAAAACATGTGAACTCTCCCACTTCTGGAGGGAGACTCCCACTTTTAAGTTTAAAAATAATTTGAAAATGAGGGGTGTTGTACACATCATCAGAAATCTCCCTACTTCGTAACAGATATCTTCCTTCTTTCTTTAAATGAAAATAGCAAATCTCCCACTATGCAGGTATAAATCTCCAACTTTGTTCACATGTATGAAGTAATTATTCTGTGGCTCCAGTGTCCAGATAAAAATACTTGATAAATATAATTTCACATGGTCAAGACATGCAGTTATGATTAAGCAGGACTGTATCTGCTTTTAGATGTCATTTCTCTGTAAAAGAATAGTTTTTCTTAAGGAATGAAACATTATAAGCTGCAGAGTAAACAAAAACATTCATTTACCTGTAAGGTATAGTTTTCAAATGGGAAACTTGTTATTTTGTAAAAGCTGCCAACTTCTACTTTCTCTACATAATATTGCAGAAAATCACAATTGCTTTGAATAGGACATTAGTTTTGATAACCCAAACATTGTTTGTACAAATTTACCACATCATGTTTGTAGATTGCTCCATGCTACGTCAATAAAAATACACGTTACATGAACATTTATCATATTTCTCCAGTATCATCAACGTCCAAGAAAAAATTGCAGAATGTATGGATATTCCATCCTGTGACCAGCTGTTGCTGTGGAGGGATGATGATATCCTACATAGAATTGACCCCAGCATGACTGTTGAAAACTTTCCAAAAGCTATCATAAATTCAACCATCTACCTCCTCACCAAAGAATTGCTGGATCCAGTTCCTTTCAAAGAGCCTGTTTTGTGTATGTATTGGCAAACTTAACCATCATCAGTATTCACATTGCATTTCAACCCTTTTTTTTAGTTTTATTTTAAAGGAAAAATACATACTTGTTAATTTTAGGTATTTACATGTTATTGCAACCCTTTCTTCAGTGGTATTAAAATGGAATATACCTACTTGTGCATTGTCAGTATTCACATAACACACAGTCCTTTCTTCAGTTGTATACTAACGGAAATATACCCTGTTAATTTGTTAATATTTGATTTCAAATCCGTGTATAGTGTTTGTCATAAAAATCCAAGATTAACATTTGATCCCAAATATAAGTATAGTGTTTGCCCTTAAAATCCAAGATTAAGGTTTGATGTCCAAATCTAGGTATAGTGTTTGTCATGAAAATTCAAGATTAACATTTGATTCCAAATCTAGGTAAAGTGTTTATTCTTAAAATCCAAGATTAAGGTTTGATGACAAATATAGGGATAGTGTTTTTCCTTAAAATCCAAGGTTAAGGTTTGATCCCAAATCCCCCACCCTGACAACAGGCTTGCTCATTTTGTAATAGCTCAAACTTAAATCTTAGTTAACTGCCTAAGGCCTCCTACATAGGTAATTATTGCTACAAACAGATCCCAATCAGACAGCTCCTAGCCAGATATGGCTGATCTTGATCTACACTGTTTGCCTAAGCCTGATCAACCTGTGCTTAGAAATATTTTTACCCTGAGAGTCAAAACTTCCACTGGTTCTTGTAGAACTGAATACATTGAGGTAACATATAAGCAGTTCACAGCAGGCTATCACAGAAAAGGCATCCTTGTATGTCCATTGTTCACCATCTCTATATTGCTTCAATTTTCTGATTTTTTTCTACCAAACCCCAAACCATAAAAAGCCTTCTTCTTTCTTATTCTTCAGGGCGCATAAAGAAATATATCAATTTTTTCTTTTAGCTAACTTCCCCAATATATCCAGTGTTGAGAATCTTGATGCAGATGCCACTGCAGCAAAGGCCTGTGCAGGGCTAGCTCACATGATGTGTACTGTGGTGGATCAGTGCCAGATGCAGCAGACACATCTAATGTCTGCAGAAATGTCCTACAGGTACCAGTATATTGTGTTACATATGTCCAACAGGTACCAGCATAATGATTCTCACTATCTCATATTATGCTACATATGGCCTACAGGTACCAGCATAATGGTTCTCACTATCTCATATTGTGTAACATATGGCCTACAGGTACCAACATAATGGTTCTCACTATCTCATATTGTGTTACATATGGTCTACAGGTACCAACATAATGGTTCTCACTATCTCATATTATGTTACATATGGTCTACAGGTACCAACATAATGGTTCTCACTATCTCATATTGTGTAACATATGGCCTACAGGTACCAGCATAATGGTTCTCACTATCTCATATTATGTTACATATGTCCTACAGGTACCAGCATAATGATTCTCACTATCTCATATTATGCTACATATGGTCTACAGGTATCAACATAATGGTTCTCACTATCTCATATTGTGTTACATATGGTCTACAGGTACCAACATAATGGTTCTGGCTATCTCATATTGTGTTACATATGGTCTACAGGTACCAACATAATGGTTCTGGCTATCTCATATTGTGTTACATATGTCCAACAGGTACCAGCATAATGATTCTCACTATCTCATATTATGCTACATATGGTCTACAGGTACCAACATAATGGTTCTCACTATCTCATATTATGTTACATATGGTCTACAGGTACCAACATAATGGTTCTGGCTATCTCATATTGTGTTACATATGGCCTACAGGTACCAACATAATGGTTCTCACTATCTCATATTATGTTACATATGGCCTACAGGTACCAGCATAATGGTTCTCACTATCTCATATTGTGTAACATATGGCCTACAGGTACCAACATAATGGTTCTCACTATCTCATATTATGCTACATATGGCCTACAGGTACCAACATAATGGTTCTCACTATCTCATATTGTGTTACATATGGCCTACAGGTACCAGCATAATGGTTCTCACTATCTCATATTGTGTAACATATGGCCTACAGGTACCAGTATAATGATTCTCACTATCTCATATTGTGTAACATATGGCCTACAGGTACCAACATAATGGTTCTCACTATCTCATATTATGCTACATATGGTCTACAGGTACCAACATAATGGTTCTCACTATCTCATATTGTGTTACATATGGTCTACAGGTACCAACATAATGGTTCTCACTATCTCATATTGTGTAACATATGGCCTACAGGTACCAACATAATGGTTCTCACTATCTCATATTATGCTACATATGGTCTACAGGTACCAACATAATGGTTCTCACTATCTCATATTGTGTTACATATGGTCTACAGGTACCAACATAATGGTTCTCACTATCTCATATTGTGTTACATATGGTCTACAGGTACCAACATAATGGTTCTCACTATCTCATATTGTGTAACATATGGCCTACAGGTACCAACATAATGGTTCTCACTATCTCATATTATGCTACATATGGTCTACAGGTACCAACATAATGGTTCTCACTATCTCATATTGTGTTACATATGGCCTACAGGTACCAACATAATGGTTCTCACTATCTCATATTGTGTTACATATGGTCTACAGGTACCAACATAATGGTTCTCACTATCTCATATTGTGTAACATATGGCCTACAGGTACCAACATAATGGTTCTCACTATCTCATATTGTGTTACATATGGTCTACAGGTACCAACATAATGGTTCTCACTATCTCATATTGTGTTACATATGGTCTACAGGTACCAACATAATGGTTCTCACTATCTCATATTATGTTACATATGGCCTACAGGTACCAACATAATGGTTCTCACTATCTCATATTGTGTAACATATGTCCAACAGGTACCAGCATAATGATTCTCACTATCTCATATTATGTTACATATGGCCTACAGGTACCAACATAATGGTTCTCACTATCTCATATTATGTTACATATGGTCTACAGGTACCAACATAATGGTTCTCACTATCTCATATTATGTTACATATGGTCTACAGGTACCAGCATAATGGTTCTCACTATCTCATATTGTGTAACATATGGCCTACAGGTACCAACATAATGGTTCTCACTATCTCATATTGTGTAACATATGGCCTACAGGTACCAGCATAATGGTTCTCACTATCTCATATTGTGTAACATATGGCCTTCAGGTACCAACATAATTGTTCTCACTATCTCATATTGTGTAACATATGTCCTACAGGTACCAACATAATGGTTCTCACTATGTCATATTATGCTACATATGGTCTACAGGTACCAGTATAATGATTCTCACTATCTCATATTATGCTACATATGGTCTACAGGTACCAACATAATGGTTCTCACTATCTCATATTGTGTTACATATGTCCTACTGGTACCTGAATAATGGTTCTCGCTATCTCATATTGTGTTACATATGGTCTACAGGTACCAGCATAATGGTTCTCACTATCTCATATTATGCTACATATGGTCTACAGGTACCAACATAATGGTTCTCACTATCTCATATTGTGTTACATATGTCCTACAGGTACCAACATAATGGTTCTCACTATCTCATATTGTGTTACATATGGTCTGCAGGTACCAACATAATGGTTCTCACTATCTCATATTGTGTTACATATGGCCTACAGGTACCAACATAATGGTTCTCACTATCTCATATTGTGTTACATATGGTCTACAGGTACCAGCATAATGGTTCTCACTATCTCATATTATGCTACATATGGCCTACAGGTACCAACATAATGGTTCTCACTATCTCATATTATGTTACATATGGTCTACAGGTACCAACATAATGGTTCTCACTATCTCATATTGTGTAACATATGGCCTACAGGTACCAACATAATGGTTCTCACTATCTCATATTGTGTTACATATGGTCTACAGGTACCAACATAATGGTTCTGGCTATCTCATATTGTGTTACATATGGTCTACAGGTACCAACATAATGGTTCTCGCTATCTCATATTGTGTAACATATGGCCTACAGGTACCAACATAATGGTTCTCGCTATCTCATATTGTGTTACATATGGTCTACAGGTACCAACATAATGGTTCTCGCTATCTCATATTGTGTAACATATGGCCTACAGGTACCAACATAATGGTTCTCGCTATCTCATATTGTGTAACATATGGTCTACAGGTACCAACATAATGGTTCTCACTATCTCATATTGTGTTACATATGGTTTACAGGTACCAACATAATGGTTCTGGCTATCTCATATTGTGTAACATATGGCCTACAGGTACCAACATAATGGTTCTCGCTATCTCATATTGTGTTACATATGGTCTACAGGTACCAACATAATGGTTCTCACTATCTCATATTATGTTACATATGGTCTACAGGTACCAGTATAATGATTCTCACTATCTCATATTATGTTACATATGGTCTACTGGTACCAACATAATGGTTCTCACTATCTCATATTGTGTTACATATGTCCTACAGGTACCAACATAATGGTTCTCACTATATCATATTGTGTTACATATGGTCTACAGGTACCACATAATGGTTCTCACTATCTCATATTATGTTACATATGGTCTACAGGTACCAACATATGGTTCTCACTATCTCATATGTGTACATATGGTCTACAGGTACCAGTATAATGATTCTCACTATCTCATATTGTGTTACATATGGTCTACAGGTACCATATAATGGTTCTCACTATCTCATATTGTGTTACATATGGTCTACAGGTACCAACATAATGGTTCTCACTATCTCATATTGTGTTACATATGTCCTACAGGTAACAACATAATGGTTCTCACTATCTCATATTGTGTTACATATGTCCTACAGGTAACAACATAATGGTTCTCACTATCTCATATTGTGTTACATATGGTCTACAGGTACCAACATAATGGTTCTCACTATCTCATATTGTGTTACATATGTCCTACAGGTAACAACATAATGGTTCTCACTATCTCATATTGTGTTACATATGTCCTACAGGTAACAACATAATGGTTCTCACTATCTCATATTATGTTACATATGGTCTACAGGTACCAACATAATGGTTCTCACTATCTCATATTGTGTAACATATGGCCTACAGGTACCAGTATAATGATTCTCACTATCTCATATTGTGTAACATATGGCCTACAGGTACCAACATAATGGTTCTCACTATCTCATATTATGCTACATATGGTCTACAGGTACCAACATAATGGTTCTCACTATCTCATATTGTGTTACATATGGTCTACAGGTACCAACATAATGGTTCTCACTATCTCATATTGTGTAACATATGGCCTACAGGTACCAACATAATGGTTCTCACTATCTCATATTATGCTACATATGGTCTACAGGTACCAACATAATGGTTCTCACTATCTCATATTGTGTTACATATGGTCTACAGGTACCAACATAATGGTTCTCACTATCTCATATTGTGTTACATATGGTCTACAGGTACCAACATAATGGTTCTCACTATCTCATATTGTGTAACATATGGCCTACAGGTACCAACATAATGGTTCTCACTATCTCATATTATGCTACATATGGTCTACAGGTACCAACATAATGGTTCTCACTATCTCATATTGTGTTACATATGGCCTACAGGTACCAACATAATGGTTCTCACTATCTCATATTGTGTTACATATGGTCTACAGGTACCAACATAATGGTTCTCACTATCTCATATTGTGTAACATATGGCCTACAGGTACCAACATAATGGTTCTCACTATCTCATATTGTGTTACATATGGTCTACAGGTACCAACATAATGGTTCTCACTATCTCATATTGTGTTACATATGGTCTACAGGTACCAACATAATGGTTCTCACTATCTCATATTATGTTACATATGGCCTACAGGTACCAACATAATGGTTCTCACTATCTCATATTGTGTAACATATGTCCAACAGGTACCAGCATAATGATTCTCACTATCTCATATTATGTTACATATGGCCTACAGGTACCAACATAATGGTTCTCACTATCTCATATTATGTTACATATGGTCTACAGGTACCAGCATAATGGTTCTCACTATCTCATATTGTGTAACATATGGCCTACAGGTACCAACATAATGGTTCTCACTATCTCATATTGTGTAACATATGGCCTACAGGTACCAGCATAATGGTTCTCACTATCTCATATTGTGTAACATATGGCCTACAGGTACCAACATAATTGTTCTCACTATCTCATATTGTGTAACATATGTCCTACAGGTACCAACATAATGGTTCTCACTATGTCATATTATGCTACATATGGTCTACAGGTACCAGTATAATGATTCTCACTATCTCATATTATGCTACATATGGTCTACAGGTACCAACATAATGGTTCTCACTATCTCATATTGTGTTACATATGTCCTACTGGTACCTGAATAATGGTTCTCGCTATCTCATATTGTGTTACATATGGTCTACAGGTACCAGCATAATGGTTCTCACTATCTCATATTATGCTACATATGGTCTACAGGTACCAACATAATGGTTCTCACTATCTCATATTGTGTTACATATGTCCTACAGGTACCAACATAATGGTTCTCACTATCTCATATTGTGTTACATATGGTCTGCAGGTACCAACATAATGGTTCTCACTATCTCATATTGTGTTACATATGGCCTACAGGTACCAACATAATGGTTCTCACTATCTCATATTGTGTTACATATGGTCTACAGGTACCAGCATAATGGTTCTCACTATCTCATATTATGCTACATATGGCCTACAGGTACCAACATAATGGTTCTCACTATCTCATATTATGTTACATATGGTCTACAGGTACCAACATAATGGTTCTCACTATCTCATATTATGTTACATATGGTCTACAGGTACCAACATAATGGTTCTCACTATCTCATATTGTGTTACATATGGTCTACAGGTACCAACATAATGGTTCTGGCTATCTCATATTGTGTTACATATGGTCTACAGGTACCAACATAATGGTTCTCGCTATCTCATATTGTGTAACATATGGCCTACAGGTACCAACATAATGGTTCTCGCTATCTCATATTGTGTTACATTTGGTCTACAGGTACCAACATAATGGTTCTCGCTATCTCATATTGTGTAACATATGGCCTACAGGTACCAACATAATGGTTCTCGCTATCTCATATTGTGTAACATATGGTCTACAGGTACCAACATAATGGTTCTCACTATCTCATATTGTGTTACATATGGTTTACAGGTACCAACATAATGGTTCTGGCTATCTCATATTGTGTAACATATGGCCTACAGGTACCAACATAATGGTTCTCGCTATCTCATATTGTGTTACATATGGTCTACAGGTACCAACATAATGGTTCTCACTATCTCATATTATGTTACATATGGTCTACAGGTACCAGTATAATGATTCTCACTATCTCATATTATGTTACATATGGTCTACTGGTACCAACATAATGGTTCTCACTATCTCATATTGTGTTACATATGTCCTACAGGTACCAACATAATGGTTCTCACTATATCATATTGTGTTACATATGGTCTACAGGTACCAACATAATGGTTCTCACTATCTCATATTATGTTACATATGGTCTACAGGTACCAACATAATGGTTCTCACTATCTCATATTGTGTTACATATGGTCTACAGGTACCAGTATAATGATTCTCACTATCTCATATTGTGTTACATATGGTCTACAGGTACCATATAATGGTTCTCACTATCTCATATTGTGTTACATATGTCCTACAGGTAACAACATAATGGTTCTCACTATCTCATATTGTGTTACATATGTCCTACAGGTAACAACATAATGGTTCTCACTATCTCATATTGTGTTACATATGTCCTACAGGTAACAACATAATGGTTCTCACTATCTCATATTATGTTACATATGGTCTACAGGTACCAACATAATGGTTCTCACTATCTCATATTGTGTTACATATGTCCTACAGGTACCAACATAATGGTTCTCACTAACTCATATTGTGCTACATATGGTCTACAGGTACCAGCATAATGGTTCTGGCTATCTCATATTGTGTTACATATGGTCTACAGGTACCAGCATAATGGTTCTCACTATCTCATATTATGTTACATATGGCCTACTGGTACCAGCATAATAGTTCTCACTATCTCATATCATGTTACATATGGTCTACAGGTACCAACATAATGGTTCTGGCTATCTCATATTATGTTACATATGGTCTACAGGTACCAGCATACTGGTTCTCACTATCTCATATTTTGTTATATATGGTCTACAGGTACCAGCATAATGGTTCTCACTATCTCATATTGTGTTACATATGGTCTACAGGTACCAACATAATGGTTCTCACTATCTCATATTTTGTTATATATGGTCTACAGGTACCAGCATACTGGTTCTCACTATCTCATATTGTGTTACATATGGTCTACAGGTACCAACATAATGGTTCTCACTATCTCATATTATGTTACATATGGTCTACAGGTACCAGCATACTGGTTCTCACTATCTCATATTTTGTTATATATGGTCTACAGGTACCAGCATAATGGTTCTCACTATCTCATATTGTGTTACATATGGTCTACAGGTACCAGCATAATAGTTCTCACGATCTCATATTGTGTCACATTTGTTAATTACCATTGCTGAATTCTTTGTTATCTAAATAAGATGAGTGATCTGGTTTTTCAGTATCTACTAGAGCCGGGTCAAATTGCCCTTGAAGATTTATTGTATCAGGAGTCTATTTAATATTGCAGTATATTAATATTAAGGCAATGCCTTAAGGTAAAGCAAGTGTAAAAAAATATATATAGGATTTAAAAATGAACACAACCGATGAGTTGTATACTTTAATGTTGACATGTATGCCAAATTTTAGGAAAATTCTCCATCTAGTTTTGAATTTATGGATATTTTTGATTTCTCAAATTGGTATTAAATGCGTCTTCTTTTTAGAAATAAGCAAACTCCAAATATTGTGTTTTATCCTCTTTAGGAGAAGTGTTTTGCTATTGAGTATTACTTGGAAACAAGACATAGCATTAGACAAATCAACCAAACATGTTACTTGGTTTGTTTAACTCAAGCTTTCCCAAATATGTAATTTATTGTTAACCAACCCAACTCGTTTGAAACTGATTTTCCCGATTTTTCTGCTTATTGCTCTTTACTGAAATAATCACTGAGCTCTTGATAGCCTCAAGATTTATTTCAGAGTTGCAAATTAAACAATTAAAATTCATTTACAAAAATAAAATTAAAAATTGTACATGTTGCCTTTTTAATCTGGTAGAGTGATGCTGAAATTATTGTAAAAGTGAAAAAGTAGAAAGAAAAAAAGTTTATCATTTGTGCCCATACCAGGATTCAAATGCTCAACCTCCATTTTTGAAGCATTTTAACTATAATTGTGATACTCTTCAATTGGAGGTGCAGCATTACAGTTTCTCTACCTTTAGTAATTTAAATTTCCATTTTTTAGGCACTACATTATGATCAAAGTATCTCAAACTGACATACTTCTACCAGAGATGAGCTTGATGATAGGTGAGACAAAGAAACGTCTAGATTTGTGTCAGACGGCGTACCAACTATTGGCCCAGCTCCTGCAGACCGTGATAAAGCAGTGTGACAGTGAGGCCCTGAAGTCAGACTGTGTTAGATTGCTAGAGAATACCATTTCACAGTTAACCACCTGCTTTCAGGAAGAAAACTTGGAACAGTTGCATCAAAAGGTAACCTCTATTTGAAGCAGACACAAACACAAGTGACCAGAAATATGCATTACCTAATGTATTTACCTTATTGAATATAATTGTTAGCAAATATATAAGATTTCCTATTGTTCAGTAACATTTGTATCCTAATAAAGCCTGACTGTTGTTACTACCTTGTAGGTGAGGACTCGTCAACAAGAGATCCAGATATATGTGCAAATGCTAAGGGTCAAGGTAGCTGAGCAGGAGGCACCCTGCCTGCAGCAGACAGCCAGCTGTAAACGCGATGATTACTGGTTAGAATGGCATTGTAACATCTCACATAATGTTTATTGGTAAATTAAGTATAGCTATGAGATGATATAAAGGTCAGCTGTTTAATTTGCAATATTCATTGACATTGAAGTTTAGATACCTTTAATGAAATGTAGTTTGTAAAAGGGTCAAAGCTCTGCTTCATTTTCAAAATTATTCTGATTGATGAATATTGATACTCCTGTAATTGTATTACATATGCATAAGAAATGGATTCTTTTGTTTCACAGTTAAAAGTGAACTTCTTCATGACAGATTCTCTTGACACAAAACTCTGCATGTGTTGAATTTATTTTTAAGTTCTATTGTTCCTCTAATATTTCTATATTAAAATAAAATATTGGAGTCTATTTCTTTTGAGACAAAATTCACCTATTTTAACAACCACTTGAATCAAGGCATAAAATTCAAAAGATGCCACTTATACCAAACTAGATGAGACGTGAAATTGAAGTCACAGAATAGTGATTGGCAATTAGTCTGTACAGATATGTTTGTAAATGATTTTCGGCTGGACTAAGGGCAATCACAGGAGATATAATGATGCTTATTTGTGTTATAATTGTGAAGTGTCAGCGATTAGGTCAATGACAGTAGGCATTTATGTTAGAGGGAAATAGTTGATTCAGTTACACGGCCAATAGAAGCGATGGTTAGATAACCATCCAGAGCCCAGAAAGGTCACAGCTTCACAAGTAAGGCCAGCGCAGGTTTTCTAAGGAGACAGAATTCACATTTGCCAGCCTCACCATTTTTAATTTATAATTATAATGAGATTGCAATGGCATTTTCATTTTGAAATCTAATGTCATTGTAATTTAAAAACGGCACATATTTATACATATTTGTGCAGAGCATTAATTCCTTAAGTGGACTTTAGCAAAGGTTGCCCATAAGGTTGTGGGTTAAACTGGTAACAATTCATTTTGATTGGTCATAATTTCCCTACTTTGATATTGATGTCATGGACAATCATATAGGTTATAATATAATGGCATTTGTTTAACATCACCAGGTTTTAGTCAGAAGCAAAATGTTAATGCATTATTTTGAAAGGGGTAAAACAACATAGATCTGGGAAATAACTCTCATTTTGTACAGGGACATGCTTTGTCTTTAGAAAATCCTTGTACATGTAACATGTATAACATTTAACTTGTTTGGTTAATAGTCTGCAATGACAAATGCCTGGTTTTAATTAGAAAAATATCAAAATTAAGTTTACATATGGTTAAGTAAACTGCCCCTATAAGAGCATGAGAAAATATAATTATGGATAACTCGAGTCAAAGTTTTATTCTTGGCCCCACAACTTTGACATAACGAGGTGAAGCTGTAGTGAAGGGCACTTTTGTTTTAATTTTACTTATCACATTTTTTCCTTTGAGGTTCATAATGTTGCAGGATACAGTACTGGCAATGTTTATCACAGATGTCGTCAGCCGAGTACCCTTCTTCCCTAAATGTTTCAACTCTAAAGTTGCTACATTCTCGAAATGGTGGGGCACCAGCTATTAGGATAGGATAGGATAGGATAACATTTGTTTTGAGTTGGCAAGATTTCAGCCAGTAACATATGCTCATTTGAGTTTTTACAACTGCCTTAAAGTGCTTAAACTTTTAACTGCTTGTCTGAGATACCTTCCATGCCAGTCCATTGCATCTGAGCCAAAGCCATCAGGACACTCTTTTGACAGTCTTTCTAAGAGCCTGCCCAGCAGCCTTTCTAGACTAGCTGTTGATGCCCAGTGCTCCAAGTATAGCCCATAGTGATTTTGCAAGGAAATCCTTACAGCCAATTTCCACAAGAAAGATTGTTTTCAATCCTTGGACGTTGCAAGTATTACTAAAGACTTGGTACTTCAACATCTACCTTATTCCAATATTTATATTGTAATATGTTTTATAAAGATACTCATGGCAAAGATTTAATTATTTTATTTTAAAGCCCCAAAAAGATTTTTTGGTCAAAATCTCAGTCTATTGTAGTTTTTGAGTATATGTTTCTATTCCATTATTGTCTATCCATTATAGTCTTCACAAAGCAGAGCATCTAAAGCAGAAGACAGTTACAGTGTCCACATTGATGGTTAAACACAAGCGTTACGGTAGACTCCATCCCCATGAGTCCTTCATCCACAAGTGTGAAAAGTAAGTCTCCCTTCATCCACAAGTAAGACATGTAAGTCTTCCTTTATCCACAAGTGTGAAAAGTAAGTGTCCCTTCATCCACAGGTGTGATATGTAAGTCTCTCTTCATCTACAAGTGTGAAAAGTGAGTCTTCATTTCATCCACAAGTGTGAAAAGTAAGTCTCCCTTCATCCACAAGTGTGAAAAGTAAGTCTCCCTTCATCCACAAGTGTGAAAAGTAAGTCTTCCTTTATCCACAAGTGTGAAAAGTAAGTGTCCCTTCATCCACAAGTGTGAAAAGTAAGTCTCTCTTCATCCACAAGTGTGAAAAGTAAGTCTCCCTTCATCCACAAGTGTGAAAAGTAAGTCTTCCTATCATCCACAAGTGTGAAAAGTAAGTCTCCATCTACAAGTGTTACATGAAAAGTAAGTCTCCCTTCATCCACAAGTGTGAAAAGTAAGTCTTCCTTACATCCACAAGTGTGAAAAGTAAGTCTTCCTTTATCCACAAGTGTGAAAAGTAAGTCTCCCTTCATCCACAAGTGTGAAAAGTAAGTCTTCCTTACATCCACAAGTGTGAAAAGTAAGTCTCCCTTCATCCACAAGTGTGAAAAGTAAGTCTTCCTATCATCCACAAGTGTGAAAAGTAAGTCTCCATCTACAAGTGTTACATGAAAAGTAAGTCTCCCTTCATCCACAAGTAAGACATGTAATTCTTCCTTTATCCACAAGTGTGAAAAGTAAGTGTCCCTTCATCCATAGGTGGGATATGTAAGTCTCTCTTCATCTACAAGTGTGAAAAGTAAGTGTCCCTTCATCCATAGGTGGGATATGTAAGTCTTCTTTCATCCACAGGTGTGAAAAGTAAGTCTTCCTTTATCCACAAGTGTGAAAAGTAAATCTTCCTTTCATCCACAAGTGTGATATGTAAGTCTTCCTTTATCCACAAGTGTGAAAAGTAAGTCTCCCTTCATCTACAAGTGTGAAAAGTAAGTCTCCATCCACAAGTGTGAAAAGTAAGTCTCCATCCACAAGCATGAAAAGTAAGTCTCCCTTCATCCACAAGTGTGAAAAGTAAGTTTCCCTTCATCCACAAGTGTGAAAAGTCTTCCTTCATCCACAAGTGTGAAAAGTAAGTCTTCGTTTATCCACAAGAGTGAAAAGTAAGTCTTCCTTTATCCACAAGTGTGATAAGTAAGTCTTCCTTTATCCACAAGTGTGATAAGTATGTCTTCCTTTATCCACAAGTGTGAAAAGTAGGTTTTTTTTTAAGTCTTGTTGTGCTACCTACAAATAGCTCATTGATAATCTAAGTCACCTCCACACACTGGTGCTTAAACATTTTTATTATAATCCTGCAGCAAAAACTGCAGATCCTAACGTGGCAGCTTCTAGCAGGGAGCTGACTGATCTGGATCTACACTAGTTAGCTGAGTTTGATGAATTTGTGGAGCTATTAATATATATAAATCTCTACCTCCAGATACTAATCCTAAATCATTTATACAAAGAAGTCTTGTAAAATGGCATTTTTCAAAGTGTTAACCGTGTACTGCACATGGTATTATAGATTGTTCCTTGTACATCACATGTAGAGTTGTTCTATTTAAATCACATAATTAATACTCGTTTAGTCAGTTTTATTAACAAGTTCAGATGCCTAGTTTTTAAATAAAAAAGCTCCAGCCCAAGCTATTCTTAAACATCTGTCTGATTACATTTTATTTACAAATTGATTAGTATGGTTTCAGAAAATCCTCAGCCCAGATCAGGACACATCTTGTCTGGTATAACACTCCTGCTGTGCTTGGCTGAAATAATTATATTCCTAAGTTTAAAGCTTTTTTTCCTATCAAGGTTGAGAGGAGGAAGTGCTAAGATGCATTGAGTGTTCTTTTCTTAGATATAATTAGCAGATCTTGTTATGTTCGACTTTTTAAACAGCTGCAAATTCTTCTTGCAAAATGTTTCATTAACTAGAAAGCCATTATAAGTAAATTTCTGGGTGGTTAATCACATAGAGCATTTTATTTGTTTATAAATGAATATTTGTTCCTTACAGAGAAAAGCTGCAAGAATATGTTACAGAGCTATGGTCCCTGACTAAAGAGCATTGTATAAAAAATCTGGAGCAATGCTATCAAAGAGCACAGAAGGAAATTGGGCAAGTGTTATTTCATTTATAAAAGTATCTAGAAATATGCCAAGGTATTATATTATTTTTATTATTATTATTATTATTTAGACAACTTTAGCAGGCTTGACATTGTTACATATAATATTTTCATGAAGCAAGTTTTTGGCAGTGCTTTTACTATATTAGCTTCTTTGTGTTTATGTGTATGTAGTGTTGGTAAAAATGAAGCTTCTTAAGAATACATCGAACACAGCAAAAACAAATGCATAGGATGCATCATTTTATTCACAAAACCTCTCCTTATAAAATTTATCAAGATGCTATGATTGATTTTAATGGCTAGTTAGAAAAAAAAGCTGTTGTCTAATATATTGGCCCTTTTAAATTATTTTAAGTCAAATATTAAAAGTAAATAAAGCATACAATTTTTAAGTATGTGTGTGAAACAGCCTGCTGATTCGCACACATACTTAAAAAAGTCAAATATTAAAAGTAAATAAAGCATACAATTTTTAAGTAGTAAATTTTATTATTCTTCAGTAACCTGACCAAGCATTTTGTGCGGACTAAAAAGGTTGACCAGAACATGAAAGTCGTAAGAGAAGGACAACAGCAGCTGAGTAGTAAACTAGATGAGGTATTCTATAAAATATTTATAGTTATGGTAACATTGTCTCCTCAAAATAAACACAAAAGACCGTTACCTGTTTTATTTAGCTAATTTGTATTATTCAGCCTGGACTGTTGCTTATACATTTGGCTGTGAAATTATATACATATAGTGAAAAATATATAAAAAAAAACATGAACAAAAATAGATTGACAATCAGTGTATGACTCACATATGCTAATTTTAGTAATTTTCACCTGTGATCTCTGACAGCGGAAGTTATGCTAATCTTAATCTTTGAACATGTTCTTTTTTCTTGTTATGGTGCTTTGCTGTTATTTTTTATTGACCGTTTGTGTCAAGTCACCCATCTCCAATTAAACAAAAATAACTTTTTAACCTGCCACATGTGTGAATAACACATTCTTTATTTCTAGTTATTTGCTAAAACCTTCATGCAAAGGCAACAAGAACTTATAGGGACTCAGCAGCAAATAGTGTAGGTCCAAATGGCACCCAGTGGGAGCCGACAGATTTGGATCTTCACTGTTTGAATAAGCCTAATCAATCTGTGCTTAGCAGGTGAACAGCTTACCTGGTACATATGGGTACTATTTTCCAGACTGAGAAGAAGTGCAGCAGCATTGTCAATAAACTGATCTCACTTATCACTACCCATGATGCTGGCTTTAAAGAAGTAGGGGTTGTCCCCAAATCACACTGTGAAAGATCACTTGGAGAAGGGGCAGAGGTGAGACTGTTATATAAATCACATCTTCTATATAAGTGAAGAGTCAAAGGTAATTTGGGCAAGGGGCAGACGTAAGAATATTATATGCATCACCTTCGTTTGCATTAAGTGAAGAGTCAAACCAGAACTTTCACATACTTGAATCATGGTGTTTAAAGTCCACCAACACATCTGAATTTATGTCTGCCAACACATCTGAATTTATGTCTGCCAACACACCTGAATTTAAATCCAAAAACACACCTGATATCAAGTCTGCCAACATATCTGAATTTGAGTCCCCCAAGACATCTGAATTTAAGTGCAACAACACACATGAATTTAAGTCCCCAAACACACCTGAGTTAAAAGTCCCCAAACACATCTGAGTTTAAGTCCCCCGACAACCGATGTATATGGTACATATACATTACAGTTAAAATTGTGTTAGGAAGTACTATCAAGCTTTCATCATAGCATTAACCAATTGAAGAGTCAACGTCCTGTCTTGTAACAGATAACATGGTAGTATATACCTTATTTAAACTCAATATTGCCAACATGTCGTACTACTTGATAATTAAAAAGAAGAGCATTAGTTCAAACTTAGCATAAACTATTTGCTAACGCACTTATATCATTGAAGATATTTTTATTTGAAATGTTAACTTTTGTGTTGTTGTTTCAGCAGGCTAAACCTTCCTTCAGTTCGACAAGTGCCATACAGACTGCCTACCAAGGAACAAGAAGCAATGGGCCATCATTCCCAAAGAGACCAAGGACTATGATGTTGGATAAACTGAGTCAAGAGTAGGTGGCGCCGTTATAAGCAAACAACACAGCAGAAAAATTAACCAGCAACAAGTTTCATGTTTTTAGCAAGTTTCAAGTTACAACTATATATATATATAACAACATCAACAATATACCATCTATCCAATATAAAGTTTAAGCAGATCCACTTCCAGATAAATTTCCACTTGATAAAGTCTGAACCTCCTTTTGTATAATGAACTATGTCATACAGACTGCTGACCAAGGAAAGAGTAGCAATGGGCCATCACTCCCTAAGAGACCAAGAACTATGATGCTGGATAAACTGACTGACAGTAGGTGGTGCTGTTATAACCATTGATGCGGCAGATCAAAAGCCAGCAACTTATTTCATTTTTTGTAACAAACAAGTTTCAGGTCACAACATATATATTTTGTTAAAAATCATTTATTTAATATCAAGGTAAAGCTGATCCAATTCCTTATATAATTCCATCTGATAAAGCCCAAACCTCCCTTTGTTTAATGAACTGTTTAATGTAAAGTCAAAAGATAATTTTCATCATCATCTGTTTATAGTCCATGTTTCACTTAATAAGTGGGACCTTTGTCGTATTGATCTGTCTAAGCTTTTCTATCTTATAAAGTCTACATGTTGTTGAAGAGAGACATATCAGAGCAGACCGACCATTCCTTGACTGCAGCATGAGGGTCCTTCTTGTCATCTCTCTTAGAACTACGTTGATTGCTTTTTCTGCATCAACGAAGGCAATAATATTTTTTTGGCTAGACAAAAATTCAGTCTGAAGCTGAACTGCCTGTTGTCAGTTTTGACCTGCTTTTTTATCTGTTTAACAACAACCCTCTTGAACAGCTTCATTTGTTGTTCCAACAACTCTTTACCTCTGTGTGAGCCACACTTCAAAGGGTTGCCTTTGTCTGGTGATGTCACTTGCAATACCATCCGGTATTATGAGAAAGCTGGATTTTGGAAGCACACAGGATTGACCTTGCATGGCCTTGACTACTCGTGGTCAGATATTCATGCCTAGGAAATATTGCGTGTACAGAACAAATATGTATAACTAAGGAGACTAGATGCATTCATTGCGTCCTGGAATGCTTTATATGTTAACATTTATATTGTTATCTGTTTAAATTGGAAGATAGTTATGATAAGTTTTTCATAGATACATGACATGCAGATTTATGAATGAACAATGCAGTGTATAAATATCACTCATTGACCTGGGGAGAGGGTTGAAATGGGGAGCGAACTGCTAAAAGAACAAGTGTTCCACTGACTATGCATTATCTACTAGGCCAAGATATTGGCAATATGCCATGCTGGGCCTTGAATGTCATCTACGGCTCTGTGCTAGGTTATGTAATAACATAGGTCATTCGTAGCATCTCAGTCTGAAGCTACTGCTCTTGTTCAGAGAGGAATGGTGCACTTGGGAGTTTAAGATTCAGGTTATAGGGGTGCAATATGTAGTAGTTGATTTCAAACAGTTTATTTTGGTAAAATATGTTTGCTTGTATATGAGCATTTGTTTTAGGCCTTACTTAAGTAGAAATACAAAATCCAGTAGAAGTACAGAATGTTTTACAAAATGGTTTCTCTTATCCGATGTCAGTAGCTCTGATGTAACTTTTGTTCTGATGTATAATCTATTTTTTAGAAAAGGTGTTTGCAGCTGAAGACTTGCCTGTTTTTCTATTTCCAATGCATTGTACATTTTATTTACTATGGAATAATTTTGACTATTGTTTGCACATCTGTAGTTGCTTACAGGGGCAGACTTACACTGCCCAAACAGCGCTTCTGAACGCTGTTATTTTTGACAAGGTGACAAGTGTACTTCTGAACCAATCTGCTTAAATTTGACCTTCATTAATAACGTGATGGCAGAGATATGTCATTCACTGTAAGACTTCATCTCCTGAGACTGTTAACATTTCAGAGGCCTCTCCAGTCCATCTGCCCATAGCACATTTAGACAAGGCAAACTAGCACACCACCACAGACAGAATAGGCACCAGGTCATAGGTTGATTGTCTGTGATGCTTCTTGGATGCCATCTGAAATGTTTCCTTCTATCTTTCTGCTCTCAGTAATATGCTAACAGGACACGAGACATCAGAATATTCCTTCACCTTCTTTTGAGTCACTTTGAAGAACGAGCACCTTCGTCTTTCAGAATTCTGGTCTTCTGAGAATTCTTGACATTTCTTCTCGTTCACCTCTAATACAGCTTGTCTAGCAGTCTTCTTGAAAGTTTCGAAGCACTCCTATCTCCCCCTTTTCTTCCATATGATATTTTGCATCTTCTTTTCCGCCGCTTCCATCATAGCATTCCATCGCCACGTTTCCTTACATCTTTTCGCGCCTCCGGTTCTACCAAAGATATCTTTTTCTGAGTCTAGCCAATCAGTAAAAATGAAGATGCAGGTCAGACAGCAGCATGATGAGAGCTGTCTGATCAGAATCTAAATGATTTGTTGATGAGTCTGTAGCAACATGCATTCTCTTATATTTTATTTGTCTTCCAGTTTGAAGATATGTACCATAACTCTCATTTATCAACAGTCAGTCAGTTAATCCTTACAGTTCAGTCATTACAAAGCACCTTAGACCTAAACAATTTTCAGACAAATCAATTATGAAACAGTAAAGCCTTGAGTTCTTAGTTAAACATTTTTACTATGAGTCTTTAGACAAAATTTAAGTATATTGATTGGTCAAGTTTGATATACTTCTAAAATCTAACCAATCCAAGTCAGGGTGTTTAAACATAGTTTTTGTAATCTGAAACCATTCCTCATCATATGATTGGTCAGAGGATAGATTGCTGACCAATCCGGGACTTATACTAGCTCTTAGCTTGCAAAATGTTAATTAATCAAGCTTATGCAGATAATGTATAGTCAGATGACATAGGAAGCTGTCTGATTAGGATTTGCATTAGTTGCAGCAGTAGTAATATGTCTATGTTATATCTTAAGCAAGTAACTTAGATTTTGGACTGCTTATGAATAAATGTAGTATGATAAGGATGCAGTTAAGAATCACATGTAGAGCTCAGGTTTTTGGGCAGTCTCACAACATCATCCAGAGTAAGGAAAGCTGAAAATCAGAGACACATAGAAAGGTCTTTGTAAAACATGGCAATCAAAGTACTACTCTTCAAGCTTCACACCCAGGTAAAATAGTGCAAGTACAGAAACAAATGTGGTTCTGAAAATAGGCTAGACATGTAAATTGCGTCTGGGTATGTTTCAAACATATATATTGTAATCTGTTGAAACTAGATTGTATTGTGTTATGTAGATATACAGGAAATAATGATTTATGAGTGAAATGCACAGCATAATAATAAAAGAATTAGTTTGCTTGGTGACTTGAGGAAAGGGAGGATACACAATAACACATGTTATTTGTCTGAGTGTACCACTTACCCAGTATGTTTTATTTTTAAAGCTGAGATATTTGCAAAGCCTGGCTGAAGCATTATTGCCTTCTGTGGCTTCAGAATACTTTGAAGATGTACATTACATTTTTATTTTATTTAAATTTGATGATGTAGAATATTTTGGATGTTTAATGTAATAGTTTTTATTACCAGGTGTTAGTGGTTGTGTTGTTACTTTTGTCCCAATGTATAATTCATATTTTATACAGTGTCGCAAGTGATTTGAAAATAAAACAACACCTCCCTTACAGCACCAGGATGGCTTTAATTATAATTATGGGCAAACATGCTTCTAAATTATCTCTTCCCTATGTCTCAACTTTTCATCGTCTAAGCAGTTACGTACACCTGTTTCAGATTGGAGTCACTTCAAGACGACAGTGAAAAACTGAAGGAACTCGTCAAAGAGAACTCAGACTTCATGAAGAGGTGAGGACTTTTGCGCCTGATTGTAACTCAAAACAGACAAATCAGCTTCATATATACTTGAGTTTAAAGTTTTACTATCTCAAAATCAGATAACCAGGTCAATTTACGCTAAAGCTTTAAAGCTCTTTTCACAACTTACATTGGTTTCTAGACATATTGCTAGAAACTCATCAACAATATTATGATTAGACGGCTCTCGGAAGGGATCTGGCTTCACAGTGTGCCTTAGTCATAACAATACCTGCTGTTCTGGCTCAATACTGAGTCCAGCAATATTTCTCATAACCAGAACACGTATATGCACATTGTTTTAAGTTCACCTGAGCACAGTGTTATTAAGGTGAGTTTTTCTGATACCCCTTCGTCCGTCGTGCAGCGTCAACAATTTCCTTGTGAACACTCTAATGGCTACAGTTTTTCTCAAAACTTGGCCAGAATGTTTGGGTGCATGAATTTTTGGATGAGTTCCTAACTGGGTCTATTGGTCAATTCTTAGAAAAACCTTGTGAACATGTTAGAGGCCACATTTATGGCCCAATCGTCACTTAACTTGGCCTGAATGTAAGCCATCATTGGCGACGTGCTGGAGCACGCCGCCTATATATGGAATGCTGAACATTTTTGCACATGCGAGCGGATGTCCTCGGACATTCTTGTTCTAGCTAGAGAATGATTGAGGGAAAATGGACAAGGCGTTCCGAATTCCAGAAGTTTAGCGAGTTACACATTCTCAATGTACGTTATTTCGTTAAATGACGTTATATATAGCTATAGCAAGTATGCAGTATTATTATTATATGTAAAGTTGTTCTTTGTATTAATATGTTTATAAATCTTATGAAAACTATTGGTTATTCGTTTAAAGTATACTATTTTCTCTATTTCTAAAAATAGATTGATAGCATCTGTAGTGGCACGTTATGAAAAATATCAATTTTACTCACACACAGATGATAATCGTGGAATAGTGCAGTGGTTATGGATTTGTTCTGATGTAAACAGTCTCCAGAAATTGAATCCCGTTGCAATCAATTTTTGTTTCTGTGACTTTTTTCTTCTTTGTTTTTACAATAAATATAATACACGAAACATTTAAACAGACAAAAATACTGATCAATAACAAATGTTAATTATTTTTATTTATGATTAGGATCATTGATCAGTTATTGGAGACGTTATAAAAATGCAATCAGAACACCTCGGATAATTCACGAATCATCTCTTGGATGTATGTAGGTAATCGGATCACCTCGGCCATTTCCCTAAATAGAACTTCATTTGAGACAGACATCAAAACAAAGATGGCAGCTCGGTTGACAGCTTACTACAGTACGATGCCAGTAAAATTTCCATTTTGTGGCGGCTTCAAATTTAAATCAACCGATTTTAATTAACCCAGCGCATCAGACACGCAGCTGTCAAACGATGGCAGTGTTTATGTTTTGTGCAAACTATTTAGGCATCTTCTTCTTCCGACTTCTGGCGAACAAAACGATCATGACTCATTAAGTATTATTGCACCAGATATATCCGAGGGATGATTGTCCCGAGGACGGAATTACCCGAGGAGTTCCGATTGATAAAAATGCACTTGCGTGTTGATCTCCAAGGCCATTCTCGTTCGCGCTAGAAAATAGGCGAGCGAAAATGGGCGAGGTGTTTCGAATTTCGTTCTCAACATATGGGTCCTAATTCGGTAAATAGTGTTCTTTTTATTATTTATTTGTATTTATTCTTTGTAACTTCCACGCAAACGAGATTTGTTTACTTTTTCGATTTCTAAACATTAATGTACATCTGACGGTTATACTTGTTAATGAAGACATGTTTGTCCCTTTTTTTAGGTTTGTACTTATTAGTAACCTTATATACCAAAATTAAATTGTTCCAGTAATTTTAATCTTTGATTAATAATTTAAATCAGTCATATCAAAATTTCTAATAAATATTAATTTTCATTGTTGCGTTGCCCTTTGATGCTTTGCATCAATGCTTTTCTTGTAAAAATCTTGAATGAGTGCGTGACTATGTCACGTGGCGTCAAAACAAGGTCACTAGGTCAAATTTTAGAAAACAAAACACTTATGAACATGCTGGAGCCCACATTTATGGCACAATTTTCACTAATCTTAGTGAGAATGTTTGCCTGCATGAAATCTTTGATGCGTTTATAACTGGTTCACATGGGGTCAAAAAGAAGCTGACAATCAAATCTTACAAAAGAAACTTTTGATCACACTTGAGGCCATATTTATGGCCAAATCTTCACCAAACTTGGCTAGATTGTTTGCCTACAAGAAATCTTTGATGAGTTTATAACTGGGTCATGTGGGGTTAGAAAGACAGTTATTAGATGCTAAAAATTGTAATCACCTCAGAGGCCACATTTATGGTCCGATCTGCACCAAAGATTTCTAAAGTAAATAACCAATAACAAATTACTTGACACCAGATATAAGCCTCCTACAAGCCTGTGTCCTCAGGTGAGCGATTAAGAGCTATCATGGCCCTCTTGTTTCATGTTTTGTTTAAATATTTTGCTCAACTTTAATATCCTTTGCCGCTGACTGAAGTGAAGGATTAAATTTAAAATGTTAAAATACATGTGTTAAATAAACACAAAATATCATTCCCCTTAACTTGCATAGACCTTTTGACAAAATATGACTGCATGGCCATCTGTAATGACTTTTAGTAAATGTAATTCACTATGAAACTTCAAGTTAAGCAACACTATGTGCAGACTTTGTAGGTTTATATTATGGTATGGTGTTTTATTATCTGTCCCTCTTCAATCTGTCTTTTAGAGAATTATTTTGCTCTTATTCCCTGAAGTGGGAAGCATATAGCCAACCATTGTTCCTCTGTCAGTATATTTATCCATCTGTCCCTTAGTGGCTGGATAGAATTTGATGAGTAGACGTGCAGTGCACACAATTATTACTCTGTTATATTTGGAGTGATGTCCCTTTGTTCATTTCTTCATTGTTCAGAAAATAACTTGAAAACTACCAAATAGGCTTGTTTTATACTAAGGCTGTCAAGTGATAAGTAGAACTGCTGCGCACAGAACCAAAATTCTAGATATGTTAGTTCTTTCATTTTGTTCTATTTATTCAACTTGTCCATTCATCTAACTTTCCTGTCCAGAGAAAATTGAGTGGAAGTGCAATACACAAGAATATTATATTCTAGCAATGTAAATATTTTAGTAAGCTTCCGTTTCTTGTCCAGAAAAGCAACTTGAAAGCCACTTGCTGCAAAGTTAAAAAAGCTCTTGGCAATTATTGTTTATCCCCATTTCTCTGCCATGACTTTACCTGCATTAATTTGTACACATATATAAGTTTAACATGTAAGGTCCAGCATCTAAATAAGACCTTTAACCTTACATTTATTTTTTATGTTTGCACTCACTATTATTCCTCTTTTGAAAATTTATTCAGGAAGCATAAATTGCTCCTGTCAGTTCCACGTATTACTCACTGGAATTCCTATATATGCATGGATTATCAATATTAATGACTTAACCTGGTAGTGCAGTCAGTAGAGCATTGTCTAAAGGTATGGGATGCCCCGGGTTGAGTCCCCGGCTACGTCATACCAAAGTTGTTAAAATGGTAGTGAAATAGCTCTCCTGCTAACGCTAAAAAAATATAAGGGTAGTTCCATGACTGGTTGGCCTAGTGTCAGGATAATGTGACTGGGCGTGGTATCATGCCAGGAGTTCATGGCCTGCTATACACAGTGAAGTCAGCACCATGTCTACTTGTGGACATCTTCAACAGCTAACTGAAATACTGTTGGTGGGATGATAAACCCAAAATAAACACCAACAGTATTGATGTGTAGCAGTGCATTCAAAGATGAGATAACTGTAAGTGGATTTTTGTTTTTGAGTAAATGGCATTAAAATAATTCTTTTTGATCTTCCAATAAAATGATTTTGTACACAGTTGTTCTTTCAAGTTCATGAGTTTATAATGCTTTTACATAAAATATCCTGTTTATGATTTAATCATGCTTAGACAAAACATCAATGATATATTCAAAATTGTATTTCAGGTTTCTGATGGAAACATCAAGCCTCCAAATTGAAGGATCTCTAGACAGTGACCACAGTAAAATGCAGATGGAAACCATTTGATTGTCTTTCATCTTTCTCAGTTTCCAAAATGCACTGTTTGTTTCTTTGTAAACTCAGTATATCTTGGTATTGCTAGCAACCTTTACACGTAAATTGTTTATGGCATTGAGCGAAACTGCGCTAGTGCGATAGTTTTCTGCTATATGTTGTCATTTTCTTAAACTACATGTTGTCAATGTGGGAATATTGATGCATTGCATGAAAACGGAAGCAAAGTCTAAGAACAGCTTAACTGAACAAACACTTACCGTATTCACTCGTGTAATCGCCGCACTTTTTTACCCGATTTTATTGTTAAGGAGTTGAGGGTGCGGCCATTCTATAGGTGTAAGGCCTTGGGACATTTTTTCTAGAACGATTCTGCCGATTTTTGGGACGCCATGCGTCTAGATGCTCTCTAAGTAGGAGGTTGACGGACGATATGAACGAGATTGCGCCGTTCTATGCTTTTGTCTAACCAATGTGAACATATTCCATAATTTATAAATGACTTCCTAGTTTTATCTCTTGTATCATATTTCTGAAAGTTTGCATCATCAAACTATTTCACCCAGCTGTCATGTTCACACTACCATGCAGATCAAAGGATTTCATAGTATAGCCGATAAAACAACACAGCTTTGATACGAGGCGACAATCTCCTTGACGAGGTGAAAAATGAACAGGAGCGTCGACCAGTCATGCTGTCTCAACAAAAGGGTTAATTGGTAAACTGTGACTTTATTTTTGACACGTTGCGAATGTATCTAGTCTCAGTTGCACTGCTATCCTGTAGCTCGTGGCGGCATGAAATTAATTTCTTTGATCTACGTCACCAAGTCTGGTATGACAGTACACGATATATCGGGGAACAGTGCATGGAGAAATGTAATCGGCAGCTGCTTATAAAAACACATCGTTCACTCCCTCACTGTCAAACTGCTCCGATCGATATCACCTTGACAACAGCTTATCTCAGAGTCAGTCACTTGACCTGTGTAATGAGGCAAGTCTACACAGAAACGCCAAGTAAATTACAGCTTGGTGTATTTAGCAGACTGAAGTTGAAAGTTTGTTTAAGTGTTTACTGACGGATAATAAAATGTATGTGAGACAGTTAATTGTTGACCGACAGAATTCAAAGTTCAATTAAGGTAAGTTATCGGCGGTCGATAATAACCGCTTGTCGGGTCATTGCATATCTGCTAACGAGTTTATGTGATATGTTTTCGCCCCGCTGTATAAACTGTGCGGCCTTCATATTTTTTTCTTCAAATTTTGCGGTCATTTTGGGGGTGCGGCCATTACATTGAATTAGGATTTTTTCTTCAAATTTTACGGTCATTTTGGGGGTGCGGCCATTACACGGGTGCGACCATTACACGAGTGAATACGGTATGTAGCCATAAAGAAAATCAGGTGAGGCCAACATTTTGACATGTGGCATATGTTAAATGAATTGCAATTTTGTAACCACATGTTTCGTACCACTCCATGAAAGTGTTAACATGCATTTGATAATTTTTAAATAATAATAATTAATCATCAACAGCCACCTTTCTGCACGACAAGTTGGTCATTAAATGTTAAAGAAATCACAATTTATTGAAGTTCTTCTTAGTTTTAATCTTTCAATTCTAATTTAATTGTGAATAATGCCTACTGATTAGTGTTAACTTAATGGAATGTGTGAGAATAGGAAAGGTGAAGCCAGAATTGTATAACTATAACATGATGATGATAGGAAATGCATAGATCTATGATAATTACATTTATCAATTTGCAACATTTTCTTATTTAAAATAAATAAAAAGTCCAATTTCATCAAGGACTTGGGTCAGCATACAGGAAATATTATTATTAATATCAATGGCCTGCTGTCTGTCCTTTTTTTGTAAACATGCCTACATTATTGATTGCAAAAAACAGCAAGATGACATCCTTACAGCTAAGATGACAGGTACAAAAGTACAGTTGTTTTTTTTTGTCACTTATGTTCAGCTTTAAGTACTTCTGATGCCACTGTGGCTGTTTCAGCCTTTGATTAATTGTTTTGTTTAGTTACCTTGTTTTTATGTACATTTTGTAAAATAATGCTTATAATTGATATTTTGAAAATATACATACACATATATAATCTGGCACATCTTACAGCCTTAACCATGATGAACTATTTGTATCCCCATAAAAGAGATTGTGATGAAGTTTCATTTCTACAACATTTTTTATAGCCAGAAGCAATCATGTTAATAAGGGTTTAGTTGGTTTGTCTGTACATATAACTATATCATTCCATTTGTATGATTGTCAGTTTTGTCATATTTATTTATTGCCACATCACAGTGATTATGATCACTTATCATTGGTAACATAATCATCATTGTTATTAGCAATATCATCAGCATCTTATAATAGTATCATTAGGCCTAAAAAATGTGTTGTTATGGTGACATGCTCTCCATCCAGGTTTAGGTACCCCACCCCTCAATTATAGACATTTAATATTCCTGGGTAACCGTAGTAGCTCTTCAAACATATGATGCCTTGATTGATAGACAAAATACAAGGTAACAGTTGGAATATGTTATAGTTGTTTACACTAATATAAACTTTTAACATGGTATGACTGGAAGTCAACATTTCCCTAGTAGGCTGAAATAAACAAACAAAAACTTGGTAGGGTCGGGCTTAGTTTTAGGTAGGGTTGGGCAACCTGAACAGAACATTTTTTTTTAGGTCTTATGACCATGGCAAAGTATTCAGGTATCATTAAAATAACAAATTACTCAACATTTTTATGACATACATTGCTGCACATGTGCAAGTGTTTAGGCAAATTTTGATTTGTAAATGTATACACTTAAATGTAAATAATTGTTGTCAATTATATGATTTTAAGTTTTTTACCTTACTATTTTGTCATTGTTGTCAAAACTTTTAAGTTGGCTCTCTTTGTTATTTATTTGTTATTATAAATTATTGCACATATTCATTCATGTTAGAATTTTAATGTTTTGCTGTTCACCATGTCATTTGCAAATCAGAGCATCAGTATAACGGAAAATTATTAATATATCTTTATATTTGTAATTTATTATTAAAATATTGTCACTCACATTTACAAGTTTTGCAGTTTTGGTACATTTTATGTGGGAATCATCCCTGCTGGTTAATGCACACTACGTCAATAATTAACCAACTAACACAAAAGGACTTGTTTCACTGGCATCAGAACTGTCACAATATTGTAATAGTATAATAATAATGGTAACTCACAATATTGGACAGTAACTCACAATATTGGACAGTAACTCACAATAATGGACAATTCACACTATTGGACAATAACTCATCATATTAGACAACTCACACTATTGGACAGTAACTCATCACATTGGACAATTCACACTATTGGACAATAACTCACAATATTGGACAGTAAGTCACAATAATGGACAATTCACACTATTGGACAATAAGTCATCATATTAGACAACTCACACTATTGGACAGTAACTCATCACATTGGACAATTCACACTATTGGACAATAACTCACAATATTGGACAGTAACTCACAATAATGGACAATTCACACTATTGGACAATAACTCATCATATTAGACAACTCACACTATTGGACAGTAACTCATCATATTGGACAACTCACACTATTGGACAGTAACTCATCATATTGGACAACTCACACTATTGGACAATAACTCATCATATTAGACAACTCACACTATTGGACAATAACTCATCATATTGGACAATTCACACTATTGGACAGTAACTCATCATATTGGACAATTCACACTATTGGACAATAACTCATCATATTGGACAACTCACACTATTGGACAATAACTCATCATATTGGACAATTCACATTATTGGACAATAACTCATCATATTGGACAATTCACACTATTGGACAATAACTCATCATATTAGACAACTCACACTATTGGACAATAACTCATCATATTGGACAATTCACACAATTGGACAGTAACTCATCATATTGGACAATTCACACTATTGGACAATAACTCATCATATTGGACAATTCACACTATTGGACAATAACTCATCATATTAGACAACTCACACTATTGGACAATAACTCATCATATTGGACAATTCACACTATTGGACAGTAACTCATCATATTGGACAATTCACACTATTGGACAATAACTCATCATATTGGACAACTCACACTATTGGACAATAACTCATCATATTGGACAATTCACATTATTGGACAATAACTCATCATATTGGACAATTCACACTATTGGACAATAACTCATCATATTAGACAACTCACACTATTGGACAATAACTCATCATATTGGACAATTCACACAATTGGACAGTAACTCATCATATTGGACAATTCACACTATTGGACAATAACTCATCATATTGGACAATTTACACTATTGGACAATAACTCATCATATTGGACAACTCACACTATTGGACAATAACTCATCATATTAGACAACTCACACTATTGGACAATAACTCATCATATTGGACAATTCACACTATTGGACAATAACTCATCATATTGGACAATTCACACTATTGGACAGTAACTCATCATATTGGACAATTCACACTATTGGACAATAACTCATCATATTGGACAATTCACACTATTGGATAGCTCATACTATTGAGCAGTAATTCAAAATAGTTTAAATCATGGACAATAACTTACAACATTGGAGGACTCAAAATTATTGGATAACACTTGGTAATATTGGACAACAATATTGGGCAACTGCTTACTATATTTGACAACAACTCATGATATTGGATGAAAGGCACAATATTGAACAGTTAGTCAACAACTAAATATTGGACAACTCAATATCGGACATCAACTCACAATATTGGCCAACTGGAAATATTGTTCAACTCACAATACTTGAAAACAACTCACAAAATCGGAAAACAATTTGCAATAACGGACAGCTGCTCACAACATTTGACAACAACTCATGATATTAGACAGTCACTCACAATATTGTACAACTAACGATATTGAACTATGACTCACAATAATAACTTACAGTTTCATTTCACAATATTAGACAGTTTCTCACAATTTTTGACAGAAACCTACAGTATTAGACAGACAAGAAGTCATAATTTTGGACAAAAACTTACAATATTGGATGATAACTTACAAAATTGGAAGACACAATACTGGACAACAACTCACAATATTATACATTTCAAAATATTGTTGGAAACAACTAACAAAATTTGACATTTTTTTCACACTATTGGACAACTCACTCTGTCGGACAACTCACACTACTGGACAACAACTCACAATACTGGATAACAACTTACAATACTGGACAACAACTCTCAATACTGGACAACAACTCACAATACTGGACAACAACTCACAATACTGGATAAGAACTCACAATACTGGACAACAACTCTCAATACTGGACAACAACTCTCAATACTGGACAACAACACAATACTGGGTAACAACTCACAATACTGGACAACAACTCACAATACTGGATAACAATTCACAATACTGGACAACAACAATACTGGATAACAACTCACAATACTGGATAACAACACAATACTGGATAACAACTCACAATACTGGATAACAACTCACAATACTGGACAACAACACAATACTGGATAACAACTCACAATACTGGGTAACAACTCACAATACTGGACAACAACTCACAATACTGGACAACAACACAATACTGGATAACAACTCACAATACTGGACAACAACAAAATACTGGGTAACAACTCACAATACTGGACAACAACACAATACTGGACAACAACACAATACTGGATAACAACTCACAATACTGGACAACAACACAATACTGGACAACAACTCACAATACTGGATAACAACTCACAATACTGGACAACAACACAATACTGGACAACAACACAATACTGGATAACAACTCACAATACTGGACAACAACACAATACTGGATGACAACTCACAATACTGGACAACAACACAATACTGGACAACAACACAATACTGGATAACAACTCACAATACTGGACAACAACACAATACTGGATAACAACTCACAATACTGGACAGTTACAATATTGGGCAGTAGCTCTAACAAATTAACAGAATCTAACAGTTTTGAACAGAACGTTAAAGTATTGAACAGTAAATTACAGTATTTGACAATTACTAACTATATAATATTAAACAGTTTCACTACGGGACTAACTATATTGGACACACCAAAATTATTGGACAGTAACCAACAAAATGATCGATACGGTATGTGTATCAGGTGGCAATTTCTTCTGGAATAACATCTTATATATCTAAACAAAGACAGAAACGTAAAATATATTTATGTATTCTTTCAGAAAAATTACAGCAAGCCATGTTACTGAACGCTAATTTTGGTGTTTTCTCGTTATCGTTTTCACAATGGCGGCAATGCAGTCGATTAGCAGAAGTCTCAATAACCTAAGATGTTGTCACTCAACATGTGATAGCTCATTTCTGAAAAAAAATCCCTGCCAAAATCTACAGTGGATTTCTTTTTGCAATATACATTGTCCTACTTAACACAGTGACAACAAGTTTTCGACAGCCGCCATTTTGATAACTAATAAGCTTTACCCTAAGCGCTTTACCGATCTAAGATATCTTACATTGTTTACTAATTTAACTTTCTTATGATAAAATTATTGTAGAGAATTGGAAAATCCTGTTCTGAACGATCAACTGCTCTTGAAAACAAGAATGCCTTACATCTCTGTCAATAGTACAGACGAATGTAACCGAATGTATAACAACTTCCGGCTTTCGGAAAATGAAGTCGATCTAGAATTAAATCTGTTTATCTCACCCTGAATATTTCGAACCGACTTTCGAATATTCAAGAAACATTTTCATAAACAAATAATCACTGTCTTTCTTGTATATATACTTTGTCCATGATCGATTCGTTTTGTCCGGTACAGAAGCGTTCGGTCCGATATATCTATCGAACTTAAAAGACCGGTATTCGATAGACATCGCACACCGGTACGGTGCCCTAGTAATCATTAGTATCGGAAGTTACCAACAATATTAAAGAGTATTTGACAGAGACACTCAATATTGGACAGTTACCATTAGTATTGGACAGAAATCCACAATATTGGACATGAACTCAAATATTGGATAATTACTCACTATATTAAACAGAAATCCACAATATTGAATATGAACTCGCAATATTGGAAGGTAACTCACAATATTGGATAACTATTATATAGGACGGAAATCCACAATATTGGACCATTACTTATTATTTTGACAGTAATAGACATCTTGGTAATTTTATTAATTCTGATAGATGTTTAATGTGTCATGGTATTGTTACAATGTTGGTATTCTGGATGTTTAATGTGTCCTGGTATTGTTACAATGTTGGTATTCTGGATGTTTAATGTGTCCTGGTATTGTTACAATGTTGGTATTCTGGATGTTTAATGTGTCATGATATTGTTACAATGTTGGTATTCTGGATGTTTAATGTGTCATGGTATTGTTACAATGTTGGTATTCTGTTTTTAAACAACTTCACATTTCATTTTATTTTTATTCAGACTGTCCAGAATGTGTCAATATCGTTTGGATGCAAATAAAACTATTTTTTTAAAACAAAGATGTTCTCAGTTATTCAGTTTCCTTTAAACCAAAATGACCATTAGTACTAATTCACTTGTTTCATGACATTTTTAAAAAAAATCTTAATCATTCTGGTTAAATGTGACACCGTAACAAGAAAAATACATGCATGATTGCTGGTTGTTGTTATTCATGAATATTTCACACAACTTTTTATCTGCAGATGAGAAAATGTATTTATATAGCAGCACATGTATATTTCATTATAACGTTTTAAAAGTGTTTTGTTATATGTAGCTGTTGCATGGAAACTGTGTATAAGTGTAGTAACACAAGATGCAACAAGTTAGTTTTTAGCTCCAGTTTTCGAAGAAAAAGAGTGCAGCTATTTCTTCAGCCTCCACTTAGCGTCTGCAACAGCCTGGTTAACCTTTTAAGTGAAGGTCCATCTCTTGAAAACCGCCAAATATATGCACTTCAAACTTGGAATATTGGTTCACTGTTAAAATCGGAACCCATTTAAATAAGTTGATAACCCTTAAACACTGGCAGAGTTTTGTCCTTTTTGTGGGGGTGGGGGTATGAATTTTCATTATACTTCCTCAGCATTGAGAACAAAATTAGAATGCACTGTCTTAAGAAGTTCTTTATGCATTTTTTCTTTGTTGGGTTTATCGTCCCACCAACTGTATTTCAGACAGCTCTTTCAGAAACTATTCTTCACGAGAAAATGTTCAAAATGTCTGCCACTTTTACCTATGATAATTACGGAAACATCTGATGTATCAAAATTTGGCAAGGATATTTTGACCCATTACTCTCCATTATTTATGTTCGTGAGGTAATAGAAGGTCACCATCCTTGCAAACATCAATGAAGTCTTAATTTACTTCACCAATCACAATTTGATATTTATAAATTGTTCGTAAGGTATCATATGCTGATAACGATATGGGATTGGGATTTGCCGGCATTTTTGCCGATACTGTACAGCGACATTTCTATCATAGCACGGGCTCTTATGAGGTGCCCAGGGACTGAATCCGGCCGGTCCACTAGACGAGTCAGGCGTAACGATGTCCCCTTAGCCCCGAGCGTTAGGAGGGAAGCCACTACTACCAACTTTAAAGTCTGGTTTGACCCGGCCGGGGTTTGAACCCGCGACCTCCCGATCCGCAAGCCGACGCTCTACCGCTTGAGCTATGTGCAATTCTAGCTTCCAAATGTCTGGATTGTGTAATTCTAACTTCAGAATGTTTGTGGTATACGCAATTCTAAGACCTAAATGTCTGGTATGTGCAATTTTAACTTCTGAATGTCTGTGGTATGGACAATTCTAACTTCTGAATGTCTGTGATATGAGCAATTCTAACTCCTGAATGTCTGTGATATGGACAATTCTAACTTCTGAATGTCTGTGGTATGGACAAGTCTAACTTCTGAATGTCTGTGATATGGGCAATTCTAACTTCTGAATGTCTGGTATGGACAATTCTAACTTCTGAATGTCTGTGATATGGGCAATTCTAACTTCTGAATGTCTGTGGTATGGGCAATTCTAACTTCTGAATGTCTGTGGTATGGGCAATTCTAACTTTTGAATGTCTGTGATATGGGCAATTCTAACTTCTAAATGTCTGTGATATGGGCAATTCTAACTTCTGAATGGCTGTGGTATGGGCAATTCTAACTTCTGAATGTCTGTGGTATGGGCAATTCTAACTTCTGAATGTCTGTGATATGGGCAATTCTAACTTCTGAATGTCTGTGGTATGGACAATATTCTAACTTCTGGATGTCTGTGGTATGGACAATTCTAACTTCTGAATGTCTGTGTTATGGACAATTCTAACTTCTGAATGTCTATGATATGGGCAATTCTAACTTCTGAATGTCTGTGATATGGGCAATTCCAACTTCTGAATGTCTGTGATATGGGCAATTCTAACTTCTGAATGTCTGTGGTATGGACAATTCTAACTTCTGGATGTCTGTGGTGTAGGCAATTCTAACTTCTGAATGTCTGTGGTATGGGCAATTCTAACTTCTGAATGTCTGTGGTATGGGCAATTCTAACTTCACAGGCCTACATACATATTACCACTGGTTCTACACTGCAGGCCTACATACATAATACCACCGGTTCTACACTGTTTATAGGCCTACATACATATAACCACCGGTTCTACACTGTTTGTACGCCTACATACATATTACCACTGGTTCTACACTGTTTGTAGGCCTACATACATATTACCACTGGTTCTACACTGTAGGCCTACATACATATTACCACTGGTTCTACACTGTTTGTAGGCCTACATACATATTACCACCGGTTCTACACTGTTTGTAGGCCTACATACATATATCCACCGGTTCTACACTGTTTGTAGGCTTACATACATATTACCACTGGTTCTACACTGTATGTAGGCCTACATACATATTACCACTGGTTCTACACTGTAGGCCTACATACATATTACCACTGGTTCTACACTGTTTGTAGACATAAATACATATTTCCACCGGTTCTACACTGTTTGTAGGCCTACACACATATTACCACTTGTTCTACACTGTTTGTAGGCCTACATACATATTACCACTGGTTTTACACTGTTTGTAGGCCTGCATGCATATTTTCTCTGGATCTACACCGTAAAGGACAGCTTTGTTCGTACGTTGTTCATAACCGAAATATTTTTGTCAAACCTGAAGTTGATATTCCTCCGTGTAATAATCAAATTGCAATAAGTTTATCTGTTTAAACTGCGGAATCTGTTGTTTATTGTCTACATTAACTTAGCATATCTTCATCATCCGATTATGTATTATATAGACCAGACATAATTAAAAGCGCCGCTGATAGTTCGTAACTTTTATATTGTATACATCTAACAACTTACTGTTCACACGCAATTAAAAGTATATGGCGTTACTTATTTAAAATCCGAGTTGATGACGTGTATGTTTATTTTGGACTGTGGTATCTTAACCAGGTCTCTTCTTAGTTCGTGTTTTATAAAAAACGAAGGTGGTCTTGAAGAATAATGTTCATATTTACATAATAATTTTATATGTTAATTTCAGCTATGTTAATGTCTTCGTTTTTATTATTTAATTCATCACGGAACTATGAATCCTGCTTATGATATGTCGGTTGTGGTAACTTCAAAATGGCATACAATGATAAAGTTAAATTAAAAATCGGATGTGCGAAACCTGTTTATCAATATTGTTTTATGAATGGCGTGTGAAGACATTCACAGTTCACTGTTTCCTGAGTTTCTGAAATGTTAATTGCATAATTTTGAGATTTGGAAATCGTAAAATTCATAAAGTCGAAACGATTGATCTGGAAGTAAAATTGAGAAACGTTACAATCATGAATTCATGAAGTTGAAATCAATTTCACAATGGTAACTGATGAAGTTGAACTATACGATTTAGATGTCATGTCAAACGTAAAATCGTGAGGTATTTTTTTTCAAATGTTGAATATTTCTTTAATGAATCTCACGATTTCAACGTCTTCAAGTCAAAATTGGGAAATTTACACAATATAACATCAAAATTTTGCACCTTTGTGAATAAATAAAGTTGAGATCGTGAAGTTCACTATATCAACTTTAAACATTACGATTTCAGAATGTTCATACTATAGACCGTGAACTGTGAATGACAGTACATGTCAATTTTGATTGAATAGTGGTTTCTTTTAGAAATACATCGTAATTTTAATTATTCACTGGCTGGCTTGTTCCGGTTGCGAAAAAACAACAACAGATTGACCAAAAAATATCTATAAAACACACATTTACAAGAAGCAAATGCCTGTTCATGAATGAAAGGGAATATCAGGTCTTGGAGTCTCCAGACGAAAGGTGCTACTTTTGATAGCGTTTTGTCTGCCTAAGAGTACTGGCAGACGAGATTTTGTAAACACTGGAAACATTCAGCGGGAAACGTCTCTCTTTTCGCCGAGAGCTCACTGCTTATCCGCAGTCTCGAATTTATTGTGAATGAACGCACATGTTAACATGGTGGTTCTAAACGGTGTAGTAATTGACAGGCATAATTAAACGATCACGGAAATTGCTACCAAAATTGATATGTGAATCTGCTGAAGCCTTTATCTTGACAAAAATGTCGTGATTGCACAGTTGGAATGTTCGGAACAAATTGCTTTTTTAAACTCTGCAGACGACTTATCGTTCTTGCACCTGGTTCGTCTGCTGCTAACATACATAACGACGAAGGTTGATGTAGGCCTATTCAAGAAATAGCCTGTCCGCAAGCGTACACAGTTGTCTGCTTTTACTAGTTTTCCGTTGTTCTTGCGCGCAAAGAGTGAGTAAAACATATTTTCTCAATGAAATCCAAGATGGTGCGAAATGATAAGTGATAAAACAGAAGTCATGTGGAGCGCAGTTCCATAGCGGGAAGACGACATACGGACACGTGTAGTGGAAACTTATTATAAAATGTAAAAAATAAAATACATCAGTTTAACAATTTTTGATAACATCAAAAAATATAAATAAAAAAAATCGAAAATCTTACGTGTTGAAAATTATCGGATTCGACGTAAGAAAACTTTATCGAAACATGGAATATCATTATTGGATTAAGTGCATTGTGCTGCCTCTGGTGTTTGCATTGGAAGCTTTATGCGAGGAACTTAGCAATGAGATCGGTAGCGGGAAGGTATGGACTCTATTTTCTCTACAAACAGGCAATAATTTCTACCAGCTGACTAATATTATAACGTATATACAATATCGCACTTCGTCTGCTCGGGTGGTTAGGGGTCAGACGACTCCGTACAAACCGTCCGCCCGTCCCTAGAGTCTGCCTAATGGCAATGATTGCCCAAACACGTTTCCTGACAATAATAACCCTTATCATGCTACATGTATTACTAAAGCTATACACAATCTTATATTTTGACCTTAAAAATAGATCCAAACGTAACCAATATTACTAGACACTTTGCAGCAAAATTGTAGATCCTGATCAAACAGCCAACAACAGGAACCGACTGTTTTAGGCCCACACTCTCTGCATATGTCCGATCTATATGTGATTAGCAGGTTAAGAGAAAATGCTTACAATATACATCTAATATGTATGTAGGATATATGCCAGTTCATTGATGTAATCACAAAGAAACTGTAGTGCTACCACATTATAAATGTAACATTATACAAGCAAAATATGTATAAGTAGTAGATTATATGGCTACATCATAACGCTACGGTTTTATAGTCAGACGGTATGGAGCTTTTTCTTTTTTCTTTCTTTTTTTTGTCGTTGATGATTTAGCATTCATATGTTGTGTTTTTTTTTCAACATTAAAGATCATATGGTCTTTCGGTAGAAGGTGTAACGATTGGCAGTTAAATCAACATCGGTTTAGTGGTAATATACTAATATGTAATGTAATCATATGCATACACAGTGTCTAACATTTAAATACGTTGACATAAGCTCAGAAAACCCTGGCTTTAGGACAGGAGAGGCGCATTGCAGACGTTACCATGCAATTATATCAATGTTGAATAAACTTTAAAACACATTTCTTCCAAAAGATGTTTATAACATGCCATTTATGTAAACAGCGTGTTCATAGAGATGTGTGCATGACGACTCAGGACATTTGTTGTTGATTCGACAAACAAAATTGTGGTCACTGTGTTCTTATTTTTTTTAGTGTAATTTCTGACGATGGAAAATTAACCGTTTGTACATTTCGTATCAACAAAATACCCACATACCGATTGGCGATCAATATTTTATAAAATGCAAACATCACTCATTTGGCTTGATGACAGGTTTGTTAATGCACTTTACTTAACTACTTAAGGTCCGGAGTTCGAATTCCATGTGATGCATTTTTGATTCAGATTTTATTTAATATTTTTTTGCGAATATATATATAATTTCATTTGTTCCATTTAAATTTGATTGTCTTGTCAGTCTATGAAAATTGTAAACAAATCAAACGTCATGAAGACGGTGTTGTATTGCAGATTGCATTGGACACTTTGTTGAAGAAAAAGTCAAGGCTGGAAAACATGGCTGACTTCAAATTTCCTGCTAAAACCGCCTTATCGATATTATAAATGTTCGGAGTAAATATGTCATTTAACAGGAGGCATACTAAACACTTATTTCTTTTGGATAGTTCCTACCTATCCCCTTTATTCGTTGTACATGTATATGTATGACTTTGAAAATGACAATTCACCTCAATCTGTTGGCTTTCTTTAAAACAAAAACAAAAAAAAAAAATCCGATTTATTCAATAAATGTATGTATATTAATAGATCCTAGGCTAAACCAGTCTACAAATGAAACCTTGAGGTTTTATGATTATATACGTCATAATTAGCAATTTGTATAATCAATCGGCGTGGCCCCGCTACTTGAGCACAATGATATGGAAACACTCACAATACATACACCACTACTTGAGCACAACGGCATGGAAACACTTACAATACATACACCACTACTTGAACATAATGATATGGAAACACTCACAATACATACACCACTACTTGAGCACAACGACATGGAAACACTCACAATACATACACCACTACTTGAGCACAACGACATGGAAACATTCACAAATTATACACAACTACTTGAGCACAACGACATGGAAACACTCACAATACATACACCACTACTTGAGCACAACGACATGGAAACACTCACAATACATACACCACTACTTGAGCACAACGACATGGAAACACTCACAATACATACACAACTACTTGAGCACAACGACATGGAAACACTCACAAATTATACACAACTACTTGAGCACAACGACATGGAAACACTCACAATATATACACCACTACTTGAGCACAACGACAAGGAAACACTCACAATATATACACAACTACTTGAGCAAAATAATATGGAAACACTCACAAATTATACACAACTACTTGAGCACAACGACATGGAAACACTCACAATATATACACAACTACTTGAGCACAACGACATGGAAACACTCACAATATATACACCACTACTTGAGCACAACGACATGGAAACATTCACAAATTATACACAACTTCTAGAGCACAACGACATGGAAACACTCACAATACATACACAACTACTTGAGCACAACGACATGGAAACACTCACAAATTATACACAACTACTTGAGCACAACGACATGGAAACACTCACAATATATACACCACTACTTGAGCACAACGACAAGGAAACACTCACAATATATACACAACTACTTGAGCAAAATGATATGGAAACACTCACAAATTATACACAACTACTTGAGCAAAATGATATGGAAACACTCACAAATTATACACAACTACTTGAGCACAACGACATGGAAACACTCACAATATATACACCACTACTTGAGCACAACGACAAGGAAACACTCACAATACATACACAACTACTTGAGCACAATGATATGGAAACACTCACAATACATACACAACTACTTGAGCACAACGACATGGAAACACTCACAATACACACAACTACTAGAGCACAATGATATGGAAACACTCACAATACATACGCAACTACTTGAGCACAATGATATGGAAACACTCACAATACATACACCACTACTTGAGCACAACGACATGGAAACACTCACAATACACACAACTACTAGAGCACAATGATATGGAAACACTTACAATACATACACAACTACTTGAACACAACGACATGGAAACACTCACAATACACACAACTACTTGAGCACAGCGACATGGAAACACTCACAATACATTCACAACTACTTGAGCAAAATGATATGGAAACACTCACAATACATTCACAACTACTTGAGCACAATGATATGGAAACACTCACAATACATAAACCACTACTTGAGCACAATGATATGGAAACACTCACAATACGTACACAACTACTTGAGCACAACGACATGGAAACACTCACAATACATACACAACTACTTGAGCACAGCGACATGGAAACACTCACAATACATTCACAACTACTTGAGCAAAATGATATGGAAACACTCACAATATATACACAACTACTTGAGCACAACGACATGGAAACACTCACAATATATACACAACTACTTGAGCACAACGACATGGAAACACTCACAATATATACACCACTACTTGATCACAATGAAATGGAAACACTCACAATATATACACCACTACTTGATCACAATGAAATGGAAACACTCACAATACATACACAACTACTTAAGCATAACGACATGGAAACATTCACAATATATACACAACTACTTGAGCACAGCGACATGGAAACACTCACAATACATTCACAACTACTTGAGCAAAATGATATGGAAACACTCACAATATATACACAACTACTTGAGCACAACGACATGGAAACACTCACAATATATACACCACTACTTGATCACAACGACATGGAAACACTCACAATATATACACAACTACTTGAGCACAGCGACATGGAAACACTCACAATATATACACCACTACTTGATCACAACGACATGGAAACATTCACAATACATACACAACTACTTGAGCACAGCGACATGGAAACACTCACAATACATTCACAACTACTTGAGCAAAATGATATGGAAACACTCACAATATATACACAACTACTTGAGCACAACGACATGGAAACACTCACAATATATACACCACTACTTGATCACAACGACATGGAAACACTCACAATACATTCACAACTACTTGAGCAAAATGATATGGAAACACTCACAATATATACACAACTACTTGAGCACAACGACATGGAAACACTCACAATATATACACCACTACTTGATCACAACGACATGGAAACACTCACAATACATTCACAACTACTTGAGCACAACGACATGGAAACACTCACAATATATACACCACTACTTGATCACAACGACATGGAAACACTCACAATATATACACCACTACTTGATCACAACGACATGGAAACACTCACAATACATTCACAACTACTTGAGCAAAATGATATGGAAACACTCACAATACATTCACAACTACTTGAGCAAAATGATATGGAAACACTCACAATATATACACAACTACTTGAGCACAACGACATGGAAACACTCACAATATATACACCACTACTTGATCACAACGACATGGAAACATTCACAATACATACACAACTACTTGAGCACAGCGACATGGAAACACTCACAATACATTCACAACTACTTGAGCAAAATGATATGGAAACACTCACAATATATACACAACTACTTGAGCACAACGACATGGAAACACTCACAATATATACACCACTACTTGATCACAACGACATGGAAACACTCACAATATATACACAACTACTTGAGCACAACGACATGGAAACATTCACAAATTATACACAACTACTAGAGCACAACGACATGGAAACACTCACAATACATACACCACTACTTGAGCACAACGACATGGAAACACTCACAAATTATACACAACTACTTGAGCACAACGACATGGAAACACTCACAATATATACACCACTACTTGAGCACAACGACAAGGAAACACTCACAATATATACACAACTACTTGAGCAAAATGATATGGAAACACTCACAAATTATACACAACTACTTGAGCACAACGACATGGAAACACTCACAATATATACACCACTACTTGAGCACAACGACAAGGAAACACTCACAATACATACACAACTACTTGAGCACAATGATATGGAAACACTCACAATACATACACAACTACTTGAGCACAACGACATGGAAACACTCACAATACACACAACTACTAGAGCACAATGATATGGAAACACTCACAATACATACACAACTACTTGAGCACAATGATATGGAAACACTCACAATACATACACCACTACTTGAGCACAACGACATGGAAACACTCACAATACACACAACTACTAGAGCACAATGATATGGAAACACTTACAATACATACACAACTACTTGAGCACAGCGACATGGAAACACTCACAATACATTCACAACTACTTGAGCAAAATGATATGGAAACACTCACAATATATACACAACTACTTGAGCACAACGACATGGAAACACTCACAATATATACACAACTACTTGAGCACAACGACATGGAAACACTCACAATATATACACCACTACTTGATCACAATGAAATGGAAACACTCACAATACATACACAACTACTTGAGCATAACGACATGGAAACACTCACAATATATACACCACTACTTGAGCACAACGGCATGGAAACACTCACAATACATACACCAATACTTGATCACAATGAAATGGAAACACTCACAATATATACACAACTACTTGAGCACAACGACATGGAAACACTCACAATATATACACCACTACTTGATCACAATGAAATGGAAACACTCACAATACATACACAACTACTTAAGCATAACGACATGGAAACACTCACAATATATACACCACTACTTTAGCACAACGGCATGGAAACACTCACAATACATACACCAATACTTGATCACAATGAAATGGAAACACTCACAATACATACACAACTACTTGAGCATAACGGCATGGATACACCCGCAACAGATACACAACTACTTGAGCACAACGGCATGGAAACACCCGCAACACATACACCATTTCTTGAGCATAATGGCATGGAAACACCCGCAACACATACACCACTACTTGAGTACAACGGCATGGAAACACCCGCAACACACACACCAATACTTGAGCACAACGGCATGAAAACACCCGCAACACATACACCACTACTTGAGCATAATGGCATGAAACACCCGCAACACATGCACCAATTCTTGAGCATAACGGTATGGAAACACCCGCAACACATACACCACTTCTTGAGCATAATGGCATGGAAACACCCGCAACACATACACCAATACTTGAGCACAACGGCATGGAAACACCCGCAACACATACACCACTACTTGAGCACAACGGCATGGAAACACCCGCAACACATACACCACTACTTGAGCACAATGATATGGAAACACCCGCAACACATACACCACTTCTTGAGCATAATGGCATGGAAACACCCGCAACACACACACCAATACTTGAGCACAACGGCATGAAAACACCCGCAACACATACACCACTACTTGAGCATAATGGCATGAAACACCCGCAACACATGCACCAATTCTTGAGCATAACGGTATGGAAACACCCGCAACACATACAACACTTCTTGAGCATAATGGCATGGAAACACCCGCAACACATACACCACTACTTGAGCACAACGGCATGGAAACACCCGCAACACATACACCACTACTTGAGCACAATGATATGGAAACACCCGCAACACATACACCAATACTTGAGCATAACGGCATGGAAACACCCGCAACACATACACAACTACTTGAGCACGACGGCATGGAAACATCCACAACATATTGTTTGTTTATTGGGTTTATCGTCCCACCAACAGTATTTAAGTTATCTGGAGACGATGTCCACTTGAAGCATATATAGTGCTGCATTTCCTGTGTATAGCATGCCGTAAACACCGGGCATGATACCACACCCAGCCACATTATCCTGACACCAGGCAAACCAGTCGTGGAACAACCCTTATATTTGCTTGAGCGTTAGCAAGGGTTGGACCCGGGGCCTCCCGTACCTGGAGCCGCCAAAACTTATTGGTTAGTCATTGTAACATATAACAGTAAGCAAAGTGTCTACACATTTGATAGCAGAATGGTTTTACACGACACGACATACGTTGTATGAACAATTTCTTAAAAGCCTAACATTTAGTATAGAGCAATCACACAGCTTTAACGATACTTGAACCAGTTTATAAATACAGTTTATACACTTCATTTTTTGGTGATTGCATCTCTTAATAAAATGAAGTAACTTCCTGCCGCCACTGTAACAACAAACACCCATTATAACGTATGCAGTAATACTATTTTACCGTCAGAATTACACCAACCACTCCTATTTACGGATGCAGTAATACTATTTTACCGTCAGAATTACACCAACCACTCCTATTTACGGATGCAGTAATACTATTTTACCGTCAAAATTACACCAACCACTCCTATTTACGGATGCAGTAATACTATTTTATCGCCAGAATTACACCAACCACTCCTATTTACGGATGCAGTAATACTATTTGACCGTCAGAATTACACCAACCCCTCCTATTTACGGATGCAGTAATACTATTTTACCGTCAGAATTACACCAACCAGTCCTATTTACGGATGCAGTAATACTATTTTATCGCCAGAATTACACCAACCACTCCTATTTACGGATGCAGTAATACTATTTTACCGTCAGAATTACACTAACCACTCCTATTTACGGATGCAGTAATACTATTTTACCGTCAGAATTACACTAACCACTCCTATTTACGGATGCAGTAATACTATTGTACACAACTACCCCTATAACTACGCAGTAATGCTACTTCTAGCGTCACAAATTTACCAGTCGTTACAACCACCATCTTTGTAACGTGTGCACAGTTTCTTCCGTAACATTTAGGACCACCACCCCGGATCCAGGTATACTACTTTTACCGTCAAAAATAAAGCCCCACCCCTTTAATTACAGCAAACAACACTCTTGAAAAGGCTGCCGTAATACCATTCTCACTGGCTCAATTACAGCACCGCCCATACAACTACAGCAATCACCAACACCTACAAGGATGCAGTAATAATATTCTCACTGGCTCAATTACAGCACCGCACATACAACTACAGCAATCACCAACACCTACAAGGATGCAGTAATAATATTCTCACTGGAACAATTACAGCACCACCACGACAACTACAGCAATCAAAACCCTTCAAAATAATGCCGTAATACGATTTTACTGAAACAATTAAAGCACCACTCCTACAATTACAGCAACGACCACCCCTTAAAGGGATGCTGTAATACCATTTTACTGACACAAATACAGCACCACCCCTACAATTTTAGCAACCACCACCCCTTTAATGGATGTAGCAACACCATTTCTTCCAACACAATTACAAGAACCAGCCCTATAACGGATGTAGCAATACTATTTCTACCAACACCAGTACACCAACTACCCATATAACGGATATAGCAATACCATTTCTACCAACACCATTACACCAACCAACCCTATAATGGATGTAGCAATACCATTTCTACCAACACCAGTACACCAACCACCCCTATAACGGATATAGCAATACTATTTCTACCAACACAATTACACAAACCAACCCTATAATGGATGTAGCAATACCATTTCTACCAACACCAGTACACCAACCACCCCTATAATGGATGTAGCAATACCATTTCTACCAACACCAGTACACCAACCACCCCTATAATGGATGTAGCAATACCATTTCTACCAACACCATTACACCAACCAACCCTATAATGAATGTAGCAATACCATTTCTACCAACACCAGTACACCAACCACCCCTATAACGGATGTAGCAATACCATTTCTACCAACACAATTACACCAACCGATCCTATAACGGATGTAGCAATACCATTTCTACCAACACAATTACACCAACCACCCCTATAACGGATGTAGCAATACCATTTCTACAAAAAACAGTACACCAACCACACGTATTACGGATGTAGCAATACTATTTCTACCAACATAGTTAAACCAACCACCCCTATAATGGATGTAGCAATACCATTTCTACCAACACAATTACACCAACCACCCCTATAATGGATGAAGCAATACCATTTCTACAAAAAACAGTACACCAACCACACGTATTACGGATGTAGCAATACTATTTCTACCAACATAGTTAAACCAACCACCCCTATAACGGATGTAGCAATTCTATTTCTACTGATACCAGTAAACTAACCACCCCTATAACGGATATAGCAATACCATTTCTACCAACACAATTACACCAACCACCCCTATAACGGATGTAGCAATTCCATTTCTACCAACACCAGTACACCAACCACCCCTATAACGGATGTAGCAATTCCATTTCTACCAACACAATTACACCACCCACCCCTATAATGGATGTAGCAATACCATTTCTACCAACACAATTACACCAACCAACCCTATAATGGATATAGCAATACCATTTCTACCAACACAATTACACCAACCACCCCTATAACGGATGTAGCAATACCATTTCTACCAACACAATTACACCAACCACCCCTATAATGGATGTAGCAATACCATTTCTACCAACACAATTACACCAACCACCCCTATAATGGATGTAGCAATACCATTTCTACCAACACAATTACACCAACCACCCCTATAATGGATGTAGCAATACCATTTCTACCAACACAATTACACCAACCACCCCTATAATGGATTTAGCAATACCATTTCTACCAACACAATTACACCAACCACCCCTATAATGGATGTAGCAATACCATTTCTACCAACACCATTACACCAACCACACGTATAATGGATGTAGCAATACCATTTCTACCAACACAATTACACCAACCACCCCTATAATGGATGTAGCAATACCATTTCTACCAACACAATTTCACCAGCCACCCCTATAATGGATGTAGCAATTCCATTTCTACCAACACCAGTACACCAACCACCCCTATAACGGATGTAGCAATTCCATTTCTATCAACACCAGTACACCAACCACCCCTATAACGGATGTAGCAATACCATTTCTACCAACACCAGTACATCAACCACCCCTATAACGGATGTAGCAATTCCATTTCTACCAACACAATTACACCAACCACCCCTATAATGGATGTAGCAATACCATTTCTACCAACACAATTACACCAACCACCCCTATAATGGATGTAGCAATACCATTTCTACCAACACAATTACACCAACCACCCCTATAACGGATGTAGCAATACCATTTCTACCAACACAATAACACCAACCACCCCTATAATGGATGTAGCAATACGATTTCTACCAACACAATTACACCAACCACCCCTATAATGGATGTAGCAATACCATTTCTACCAACACCAGTACACCAACCACCCCTATAACGGATGTAGCAATTCCATTTCTACCAACACAATTACACCAACCACCCCTATAATGGATGTAGCAATACCATTTCTACCAACACAATTACACCAACCACCCCTATAGTGGATGTAGCAATACGATTTCTACCAACACAATAACACCAACCACCCCTATAATGGATGTAGCAATACGATTTCTACCAACACAATTACACCAACCACCCCTATAATGGATGTAGCAATACCATTTCTACCAACACCAGTACACCAACCACCCCTATAACGGATGTAGCAATTCCATTTCTACCAACACAATTACACCAACCACCCCTATAATGGATGTAGCAATACCATTTCTACCAACACAATAACACCAACCACCCCTATAATGGATGTAGCAATACGATTTCTACCAACACCAGTACACCAACCACCCCTATAATGGATGTAGCAATACCATTTCTACCAACACAATAACACCAACCACCCCTATAATGGATGTAGCAATACGATTTCTACCAACACAATTACACCAACCACCCCTATAATGGATGTAGCAATACCATTTCTACCAACACCAGTACACCAACCACCCCTATAACGGATGTAGCAATTCCATTTCTACCAACACAATTACACCAACCACCCCTATTATGGATGTAGCAATACCATTTCTACCAACAACAGTACACCAACCACCCCTATAACGGATGTAGCAATACCAGTTCTACCAACACCAGTACACCAACCACACCTATAAAGGATGTAGCAATACCATTTCTACCGACACCAGAACACCTACCACCCCTATAACGGATGCAGCAATACCATTTCTACCAACACCAGTACACCAACCACCCTTATAACGGATGTAGCAATACCAATTCTACCAACACCAGTACACCAACCACCCCTATAACGGATGTGGTATTGCCATTTCTATCAACACCAGTACACCAACCAACCCTTTAACTGATGTAGCAATTCCATTTCTACCAACACCAATACACCAACCACCCCTATAACGGATGTAGCAATTCCATTTCTACCAACACCAGTACACTAACCACCCCTATAACGGATGTAGCAATACCATTTCTACCAACACCAGTACACCAACCACCCCTATAACGGATGTAGCAATACCATTTCTACCAACACAATTACACCAACCACCCCTATAACGGATGTAGCAATACCATTTCTACCAACACCATTACACCAACCACCCCTATAACGGATGTAGCAATTCCATTTCTACCAACACCAGTACACCAACCACCCCTATAACGGATGTAGCAATACCATTTCTACCAACACAATTACACCAACCAACCCTTTAACTGATGTAGCAATACCAGTTCTACCGACACCAGTACACCAACCAACCCTTTAACTGATGTAGCAATACCATTTCTACCAACACCAGTGCACCAACCAACCCTTTAACTGATGTAGCAATACCATTTCTACCAACACCAGTACACCAATCAACCCTTTAACTGATGTAGCAATACCATTTCTACCAACGCCATTACACCAACCACCCCTATAACGGATGTAGCAATACAATTTCTACCGACACCAGTACACCAACCAACCCTTTAACTGATGTAGCAATACCATTTCTACCAACACCAGTGCACCAACCAACCCTTTAACTGATGTAGCAATACCATTTCTACCAACACCAGTACACCAATCAACCCTTTAACTGATGTAGCAATACCATTTCTAAAGACACCAGTACATCAACCAACCCTTTAACTGATGTAGCAATACCATTTCTACCAACACCAGTACACCAATCAACCCTTTAACTGATGTAGCAATACCATTTCTAAAGACACCAGTACACCAACCAACCCTTTAACTGATGTAGCAATACCATTTCTACCAACACCAGTGCACCAACCAACCCTTTAACTGATGTAGCAATACCATTTCTAAAGACACCAGTACACCAACCAACCCTTTAACTGATGTAGCAATACCATTTCTAAAGACACCATTACACCAACCAACCCTTTAACTGATGTAGCAATACAATTTCTACCAACACCAGTACACCAACAACCCCTATAACTGATGTAGCAATTCCATTTCTACCAACACCAGAACACTTACCACCCCTATAACGAATGCAGCAATTCCATTTCTACCGATACCAGTAAACTAACCACCCCTATAACGGATGTAGCAATACCATTTCTAAAGACACCATTACACCAACCAACCCTTTAACTGATGTAGCAATACCATTTCTAAAGACACCATTACACCAACCAACCCTTTAACTGATGTAGCAATACCATTTCTAAAGACACCATTACACCAACCAACCCTTTAACTGATGTAGCAATACCATTTCTAAAGACACCATTACACCAACCAACCCTTTAACTGATGTAGCAATACAATTTCTACCAACACCAGTACACCAACAACCCCTATAACTGATGTAGCAATTCCATTTCTACCAACACCAGTACACCAACCACCCCTATAACGAATGCAGCAATTCCATTTCTACCAACACCATTACACCAACCACCCCTATAACGGATGTAGCAATACCATTTCTACCAACACCATTACACCAACCACCCCTATAATGGATGTAGCAATACCATTTCTACCAACACCATTACACCAACCACCCCTATAATGGATGTAGCAATACCATTTCTACCAACACAATTACACCAACCACCCCTATAATGGATGTAGCAATACCATTTCTACCAACACCAGTACACCAACCACCCCTATAATGGATGTAGAAATACCATTTCTACCAACACCATTACACCAACCACCCCTATAACGGATGTAGCAATACCATTTTTACCAACATAATTACACCAACCAACCCTATAACGGATGTAGCAATACCATTTCTACCAACACCAGTACACCAACCACCCTTATAACGGATGTAGCAATACCATTTCTACCAACACAATTACACCAACCACCCCTATAATGGATGTAGCAATACCATTTCTACCAATACCATTACACCAACCACACGTATTACGGAATTAGCAATACCATTTCTACCAACACCAGTACACCAACCACCCCTATAACGGATGTAGCAATACCATTTCTACCAACACCAGTACACCAACCACCCCTATAACGGATGTAGCAATACCATTTCTACCAACACAATTACACCAACCAACCCTATAACGGATGTAGCAATACCATTTCTACCAACACCAGTACACCAACCACCCCTATAACGGATGTAGCAATATCATTTCTACCAACACCAGTGCACCAACCACCCCTATAACGGATGTAGCAATACCATTTCTACCAACACAATTACACCAACCAACCCTATAATGGATGTAGCAATACCATTTCTACCAACACCAGTACACCAACCACCCCTATAACGGATGTAGCAATACCATTTCTACCAACTCAAGTACACCAACCACCCCTATAACGGATATAGCAATACTATTTCTACCAACACAATTACACCAACCACCCCTATAACGGATGTAGCAATACCATTTCTACCAACACCAGTACACCAACCACCCCTATAACGGATGTAGCAATTCCATTTCTACCAACACCAGTACACCAACCACCCCTATAACGGATGTAGCAATACTATTTCTACCAACACCATTACACCAACCACCCCTATAACGGATGTAGCAATACCATTTCTACCAACACCAGTACACTAACCACACGTATTACGGATGTAGCAATACCATTTCTACCAACACCAGTACACCAACCACCCCTATAACGGATGTAGCAATTCCATTTCTACCAACACCAGTACACCAACCACCCCTATAACGGATGTAGCAATACTATTTCTACCAACACCATTACACCAACCACCCCTATAATGGATGTAGCAATACCATTTCTACCAACACCAGTACACCAACCACCCCTATAACGGATGTAGCAATACCATTTCTACTAACACCAGTACACCAACCACCCCTATAACGGATGTAGCAATACCATTTCTACCAACACAATTACACCAACCAACCCTATGACTGATGTAGCAATACCATTTCTACCAACACAATTACACCAACCACCCCTATAACGGATGTAGCAATACCATTTCTACCAACACCAGTACACCAACCACCCCTATAACGGATGTAGCAATTCCATTTCTACCAACACCAGTACACCAACCACCCCTATAACGGATGTAGCAATACTATTTCTACCAACACCATTACACCAACCACCCCTATAATGGATGTAGCAATACCATTTCTACCAACACCATTACACTAACCACCCCTATAACGGATATAGCAATACCATTTCTACCAACACCAGTACACGAACCACGCCTGTAACTGATATAACAATACTATTTCTACCAACACCAGTACACCTACCACCCCTATAACGGATGTGGTATTATCATTTCTACCAACACCAGTACACCAACCAACCCTATAACGGATGTAACAATACCATTTCTACCAACACCAGTACACCAACCAACCCTTTAACTGATGTACATGTAGCAATACCATTTCTACCAACACCATTACAAGAACCACCAATATTACACCAAATAACAGTAGTACATAGTTACGTAATAACATTGCTGTGTTACAACATTAGTTCCGTCAGGAAAGAGGGCATACCAGACAATCTTCTTTCTTAATGTTTCTCTCAGTTTGTCTTAATCCATTCTACTTTAAAATGTGTGAAGTAATTTAATTTTAGGAAATACTAAACTTTGTTTTTCGTATACATAATCCACACAAAAATGGTTCCATACAAAATAAACAATAACATACTGAGAAAGTTTTTTTTAATAAAAGTTTGTCTTATAATCATATGAACTATTCATTCCCCACACCTACGTATAATCATCAAATCAAAACAGGACACGTTTTTTTTTATATCCCCGCATGCGTATTAGAAATCATCAAGATTAACAAGGGCTAAATAACCCCTTATCCCAATTACGTTTGTTCTTTATTTATATCGAACTTTTCAGCACTGGTAAGGCAAGCAACTGTTTGGGGATGATGGAACTGATTCAGAAGCTGATGAACATGAGTCCGTTTGATATCTTGGTGCAGATTGGTTATCGTGATAAATGTTCTCGAGCAGAGATAGCCAGGTGAAAAAATATCGAACAACTATCTTAGAATAATCTGTCAGACGGGACAATTTTAGAAGATCGGATTCTGTTTTTGAACTTTTTCAAGTATTTTGGTATTAATGATGGGAGATGGTCCAGCCTTGTTTTGGTTGGTATCTTCCACTTTTAATCCCAACTAGCCAAAGTTTGGTCATAACGAGGGATAGCAACGATTGATCGATTCTTTCTGTGTGTGTTCACCGGTTACGAATTCTGTGACAGTTAATCGTTCTTGCCTTAAATATATGGTAAATGTTGAATAATGTTAATATTTATTCACTGTGTGCCTACTTCTTGAAATCACCAGTTAAAGTACTAATAATCGATTTTAAATCTGACATTCTTTGCCATCTTCTACGAGAAGACAAGGATGCCAAGACATATGGCTGAATCCGCCATTTTAGTCATTTTCTGTCAGAAGACAAAGATGCCAATACATATTTCTGGATCCGCCATTCTTAGTCATCTTTTATCAGAAGACAAGGATGACAAGACATATTGCTGGAACCGCCATTCTTAGACATCTTCTATCAGTAGGAAAAGATGCCAAGACATTTTTAAGCGATTCTGCGAAATTGGATATATCATTTCGTGTTATAACATCCCATTATCGTCTCGGCATCAGTTGAAATCTGATAACGTACACGCCACTTGAAAATGTATTTTGCCACTGGAAATGCCTTTGTTGATATAATAAATTTATATCAAAGAAAAGGAATTCCATTTGTTCGTATATACTGAATGAAATCATCCTCTTGTCTACCGAAATGTTGTCCTTTATGCGTCCGCTGACCAATAAGTTCAATACACGGCCTTGTGGTATACATGGATCAAGGAATAGTTCTACTTGGGCAAGATTCTTGTATACGATTAGTAAAATCTTATTATTATTAACAAAAGACCATTATATTTAAATAAATTGGAAAGAAAATACATTTTTTCTCTTTGGAAGCCGCTTCTCTATCAGCCCGAACAGACTTCTAAACCATTTGTATTTCATATTCCAGTGGATAAACAATAGAACATCTGCTAATACATTTTAAAGCTGATAAATTCTAAGTCACAGCGTTTGATGACAATGTTCAATTTTCAGCAAGGTCAACCAAATAATAGTTCAATTTATTTTTAAATTTCTCAAAGAGATTTTTTTTTTTAATTCCCAAGAGTTAAATATTTATGTCGACAAATCCGAAATCGGACATTTAATCAAGTTTATATTTCGTGTAATTTGTTTTATATAGCACCATTTTTTTTATTTTTTTATGGTGCACATTTTGCATGCAACATCTGAGCTCTATAATTCTGGTAACAGCGGTCCCTTGATCTGAACTTTAAGTCTTGTAACATTGGTTATATTCGAGTCCTTGATCTGAACTCTAGGTGTTATAAAAATGGTTATATATGGTCCATTGATCGGAGCTGTACAACTGATAACATTGGCCATATACGGTCCCTTGGTCTTATCTCTAACTCTCATAACATCGGTCATTAACGGTCCCTTGGTCTGATCACTAAGTCTTATATCAATGGCCATATATGCTCATATGCTCACTTGGTCTGATCTCTTAATCTTGTAACATTGGTCATATACGGTCCCTTGGTCTGATGTCTAAATCTTATACATTGGTCATATACGGTCCCTTGGTCTGATATCTAAATCTTATAACAGTGGTCATATACGGTCCCTTGGTCTGATCTCTAACTCTTATAACATCGGTTATTAACGGTCCCTTGGTCTGATATCTAAACCTTATACATTGGTCATATACGGTCCCTTGGTCTGGTCTAAATCTTATAACAGTGGTCATATACGGTTTTTGGTCTGATCTCTAAATCTTATACATTGGTCATATACGGTCCCTTGGTCTGGTCTAAATTTTATAACAGTGGTCATATACTGTCCCTTGGTCTGATCTCTAAATCTTATACATTGGTCATATACGGTCCCTTGGTCTGGTCTAAATCTTAAAACAGAGCTAATATACGGTCCCTTGTTCTGACCTCTAAATCTTATACATTGATCATATGCGGTCCTTTGGTCTGATCATTAAGTCTTGTGACTTGGTCATATACGGTGCCTTGGTCTGATCACTAAGTCTCATATCATCGTTCATATGCGATCCCTTGATCCGAGCTCTAAGTCTCATATTATCGTTCATATGCGATCCCATTATCTGAGCTCTAAGTTTCATATTATCGTTCATATGCGATCCCTTTGTCTGAGCTCTAGGTCTCATATCATCGTAAATATGCGATCCCTTGATCCGAGCTCTAAGTCTCATATCTTCGTTCATATGCGATCCCTTTATCTGAGCTCTAAGTCTCATATTATCGTTCACATGCAATTCTTTGATCTGAGCTCTAAGTCTTATATCATCGGTCATATGCGGTCCCGTGGTCTGATCACTATGTCTTATAATATTGGCCTTATACGGTTCCTTGATCTAAACTCTAAGTCTTATAACATTAGTCAAATAGGTTTCTTGATATAAGCTCAAAGTCTGATTACAAAACAGGAGCATAGAAGCATAAAATAGGTCCCGATCACATAATTTCAACAAAAGCCTGCTTTAGATAAAACAAGTGTAATAGACAATATATTATTTAGAAAACACAATGTATGCGTTAAATTCCTTCAAGGACACGTGCGTACAAATCTTAAAGAAAATTCGCCATCTCATTTAGAATTTATGGATATTTTAAATATTATTTTTCTTATCTGAAATTGACACAAAAGGGTCACTTTTTCAGAAGTTAGAAAGTCCATAATATGTAATGACAAATCCTCTTTACTGAAAGTGTTTTTCGATTTGACAGTTTTTTTAAACAACTGATAACATTTGACAAAGTAACCAGATATAATTTTATTGGTTTGACTCAATATTAGATGAATAGATACTAAACCTAACACAATTGAACTACGGATTTACCCTATCTTCTGCTTAGTATTACATTTAAATATAAGTGTTTCAACTCAGCACATTTGATGTTCAGTTATCGACAGGAGAAAAAGTACATTTTGTTAAATTAGTAATTCTCAAGCAACGTAAAATGGTTTAGGTTTGCTCTAATTTGTTCGTACTTTCTTTAAATGCACTGAACCTCAAATGTTAAGAACAGTTTACGTCACATAGTTGTTTCATTTCAAGTTTTAGTCTGTTTATTATTTAATTAGCTCTTGCAATCTGATTTACTACGCACACATTTTTTTTTGTGTGAAAAACAACATATAATATACAAGAATGTCTCATTCTGCCAGATATTGCTTCAGAGGGATCCACGAACACATATGCTGACAATTGCGCTATGTTAGCCAGATAAACTTTGTCATGCTTAATCGTTTGATGTCAGTTGCCTAAATTATCTTTTTAGTATCGTTTTAGACCTGAATAAATACAGTAAAACCTCTCTAATAGGGATCACCTGTGGTTCTTTATTAAAGTGTCCCACTTAGCGAGGTGTCCCTCTTAGAGAGTTTAATATTATATATATTATCTTTATATGGTATTAATATTTAAGTGTATATATTGTGTTATAGTTTGTTTTCAATTTCCTTTTTATGTTTTACAGTATATTTTATATCAGAATTTCGTCATTTTAGTGTAGTTGCGTAAATATATTACTCGAGATTCGTCAGCAAATAGTGCAGACCCTGAGCGAAAATCGGAGGGCGCTAATCTGGATATAACTATATGTCTTAGTCCGATCAGGTTGTGCTTAGCAGGTTAAAGAGTTAAATGCATAACATTACATCGTAGGCCATTCTTCTTGGCACTTTGGAGATCTTTATTGCAAACCCACACAATAAGCGAAAACGCAGTGTCTCCGGCGTCGGTAAAATAAACACAGTAATTAGTAACCACCTCCGACAATACCCGTACTCGTTCACTAATTACAAAAACACTCAATGGTAGGATTAGCTCTGAAAATGATGGATTTAAATTCCAAGTATATATGTAAAAAGAAAAAAAGACAACGTTTTAAGCTTCCCCAAGGTTAAGGGGCGGGGGGGGGGGGGGGGGGGGGGGGGGGGCATGTAGCCGCCGTAGCGTTCGTCCGTCTGTCCAAAAGTCCGTCCGTCCGAAACATATTGACATACAGACTTCAGACTCAGAGGTTGAAAAGATCTTAATGGGTAGAAGTACAGTGCGTAGGAACTCCACTTACGTTTGTTTTAGCTGCTTTAAATGTAAAGGAAGGCAATACTGCATAGATTTCACTTCAACTTGTTAAGCCTTTGGTGAGGAGTAAAGTGCAGCACTCAAAACCGTTAACTATTATAGTGACCTCCCTTGGTTTGCTTTCCTGTTCAGAAAATAACTCGAAAACTACTGGACGAACTCACTTCAGACTGGTATATATTGGGACCTGGTGATGCACCGCCCAAGGATCATAACTCTAGGCCTACCTATTTTAGTTTTCAGTTACATTCCATTGTTTTTTTCGACCTTCTGTCCATTCGACTTGCTTGCCCAAGGAGTAACTAAATAACTACTGTATGGATTCACTTCAAACAAGGTATATAGGTACCCGGTGATGGGTAGAAGGGCACACAAAACCTTACTCTACCTGCTTTATTATTCTGTAATTTATGTTATTTTCTTCTCCTAAAAACACACATTAAAAATATATTTACTTGAGACAGGGTGTTCGCACATACAATGTATTAAAATGTTAATATGTGTGTGTGTTTGTTTTGTTTGTTTAAAGTTCTATTATAATTCTATAGTTCTATATAAATGTCATAATGATGATATTTTAATACCAATACCAATACTACTACTAATAATAATAATATAATAATAATAATAATAATAATAATAATAAATAATAATAATAATAATAATAATAATAATACCAATTTAATATAAATAAATAAATAAATAAGGTAAATAATGATATCACTAATTATCACTCGTTTTGGATGGCACGTGGCGCCTTCCAAACGGTGCCTTATCAAGCATTAGGAACCCTGGTTAACTTGCTGATCAGCCTAAGGCAAATAGAGTAGATTCAGATTAACCAACTCACGCCTTGGTTATTCACAAACGTGTCGTTTAAACGATAGTACTGGTTATTATCAGTCTGCATGGCTAGTCGTGAGAGAAATTGGCTCTAGTGCCACAGGGCGTCCGCAATCAGATGTCCTTGAAACACGTGCATTTTATCAAATTAATGACACGAAAACACGCCACAGGGAAATCCTTCTCGCGTGGGTGGATTGTCGATAAGACGAGATGGAGAAGCTGAATCATTTTAAAACGGAAAAAAAGTTCCATGTGAATATCTGCGATTAGAGTAAACATCCTATTACTGCGCACTTAGTGCATGGGCAATGCAAAAAAGGGGACCGCTTCACACATACACGTGTATAAACACAGACCTCGGTGCACGACGCGTTCTATTCATGTTTCTAATCCTGGTGAATATCAATGTCACTATATTTTTTTATTTTGCTGACTGAAAGTGCGGGACATGCCTCAGCGGAAGCCAAAATGGATTATCCGGAAATGTCTGCGATGATTGAACTGCGGTTTTATTTACATTGGATTGTCTGCATCGCCATTACAGCATGCTTAAACGATGTGGCAGCCATTTCATTTATTTATGGGTGTGCCCCTCAAGAATGGAAATGAAAAATCAACAAAGCAATGCCTAAGGCAAAGACTGAGGGTATAGATCTGTCTGATTATAAGATGATGCCGGCATTCGCGGTGCACGTTCTGCAACAACATATCAACATTTTACATCTTGACAAAAACAACTCATCTTTGAATTGTCACAATTTATTTAATCGATTTTATGTGGCCGTTTGATTACCAAATCCTCCTTTTAATGAACATCTATAAACATGTCCTACTCTAATTAGATAAAGATAATGGAAACGACGAGTGTGTATACTTTTATTACAACAAAAGGTATAATGCATTTTATTCAACTAGCAAATTAGAATAAAAATATTAAAGCGCTTTAATAATCTTTATAATATTCTTTTCTATTCAACATTGCCACGAAATTGCAATGACATAAACAACAACAACAACAACAACAACAACAACCCATTTCGTTATTCCACGCATTTGTCAACAAACGTCTAAGAACGTGAATTATTGCACCACGATTTATGTATATAGAACCTAGACATACAAATGTGTTAATCAGTGGAAGCGCTTTCAAGCATTATGTGCAGGGACTATTGTCAAACATCGCTAAATATTAAATGTTCAAGACGAAGGCTGTGGTGTCTTTATGTGTTCGTTTATTTGGTAACAAATACAGTTGATATATCTGTTTATATATTTTTAAAGTGCAAATAAAAAAAAATTGCAATACGGAAGCACAAATACTCCCCCACCCCCTCTCCCCCTCCCAACCCACCCCGTCTAATAACACCATCTTTTATATAGCATATACATACACACACACATATATGAATATATAAAGTTCGGCGGTATCGTACAAATGGCCGAGCTATTTCTATTGTCCGGATATCGCCGAATAGTTACGAATGTGTATTAGAACCAAGTGTTTTACCACAGACACTTGATCGCATTGATGATTGACCGTGAGCATGTTTTATTTGTTGTTCTTTTTGTGTATCCAGCAATCGAAATCGTCTGTTTCTATTTTAACCAATTATTACGGCATGTATTTAAGAATTCGATCATAACTTAAAAAGAGATTCACGAATTCTTTATGCAGACTGACTTAGGATTTCGCAGCAGCCATTTGGTAAACTGACATTTAATTATTACACTTTTTCTCTCCAAACAACAGTTCATAGCTGTGCGGAACAGTCAAACTTTTCCTAGACAAGATTCTGCTGCCATACCGTGAATTACTCTCTTTTAACTGTAGATTCATCTTCGCCGCGCACGAGCGCGGCGTCTGTATGTAATCGTTGCTGGAAAAATCCGTTGTATGGCGCCATGTTGTTCTTTGGAGTGCGGCGCTTTCTTGCATTTCGATTATTATTCAACTTTGGTGCATTTCAGAATAAAATAGAATGAGTATGTATGATATGTTTTTTTTTAAAATACATTTGCTACGACGATATACTATGTACAAGTCAAAGTGTATGATCTATTCTGTGATTTTTTCGGACCTTTTCCTATGCAGAAAGTAAGTTACTTCATACGATCTTCAGACATGAAAATTTGATGGCATTGTTAATCTTTTAAAGGTGGTAACCGAGAGTTTGGATCCAATTTCTTTTCACAAACATCCAAATAAACTAAAGTTACACTAAACGATCCTGCAAAATGCTGATTATTGTTGTACTACATTTAAGTGAAATGAAAAGCATAACACTGAACTCGTCATTGCAAACATGTATTGTATAAACACATGGTCATGTCCTACGACAATAAAAACACGTGGTCGTGTCCTTCGTCAATAGAAACCTGTGGTCATGTCCTACGTCAATAGAAACCTGTGGTCATGCCCTACGCCAATAGAAATCTGTGGTCATGTCCTACGTCAATAGAACGCTGTGGTCATGTCCTTCGTCAATAGAAACCTGTGGTCGTGTCCGACGTCAATAGAAAAACATGGTCATGTCCTCCGTCAATAGAAACCTGTGGTCATGTCCTGCGTCAATAGAAATATGTGGTCATGTCCCATATCAATAGAAACACTTGGTCGTGTCCTTTGTCGATAGAAACCTGTGGTCATGTCCTACGTCAATAGAACGCTGTGGTCATGTCTTTCGTCAATAGAAACCTGTGGTCGTGTCCGACGTCAATAGAAAAACATGGTCATGTCATACGTCAATAGAAATCTGTGGTCATGTCCTACGTCAATAGAAATCTGTGGTCATGTCCCATATCAATAGAAACACTTGGTCGTGTCCTTTGTCGATAGAAACCTGTGGTCATGTCCTACGTCAATAGAACGCTGTGGTCATGTCCTTCGTCAATAGAAACCTGTGGTCGTGTCCGACGTCAATAGAAAAACATGGTCATGTCATACGTCAATAGAAATCTGTGGTCATGTCCTACGTCAATAGAAATCTGTGGTCATGTCCCAAATCAATAGAAACACTTGGTCTTGTCCTTTGTCGATAGAAACCTGTGGTCATGTCCCAAATCAATAGAAATCTGTGGTCATGTCCCAAATCAATAGAAATCTGTGGTCATGTCCCAAATCAATAGAAATCTGTGGTCATGTCCCAAATCAATAGAAACATGTGGTCGTGTCCTTCGTCAATAGAAACCTGTGGTCGTGTCCTTCGCCAACAGAAACATGTGGTCATGTCCTAGGTCAATAGAAACAAATGGTCATGTCCTAAATCAATAGAAACACTTGGTCGTGTCCTTTGTCAAGAGAAACATGTGGTCATGTCCTACGTCAATAGAAATCTGTGGTCATGTCCTACGTCAATAGAACGCTGTGGTCATGTCCTTCGTCAATAGAAACCTGTGGTCGTGTCCGACGTCAATAGAAAAACATGGTCATGTCTTCCGTCAATAGGAACACGTGGTCATGTCCTAAGACAGTAGAAAAACGTGGTCATATACTACGACAATAGAAACACGTGTTCATGGTTCCTCCATCTATACTTTCAATCATACACATTCTCTGGCTTCTATAAACGTGTATTTTAATTTTATACGATCACACGAACTGCCTGCCTTGCTGTATAAGTATTGCATTTTCGTTTCGTTTTAAGAAATATATTTCATATATTAAATACAAATTACTGAATGTTGGTTACGATCCGGGGGAAAGAGGTATATGTCCAGACTCAATAACCACTTGGCCATATAAATATTCCAAGCTGAACAATTATACGGTTTTCCGATATAAATATTATCACACAGAAATCCAGTCATAGCAGGGTATTTTGTCTTAAAAAAGCACAGAGCTAGTACCCCGATAGCATTGGCAACTTTCGGTAGGTATGTTTAAATACAAATGTTTGTTTTAATAAGAAAAAAAGCTCTGTTACCCCATCTGATATTTTATTTCTTTTAATTGAAACGTCTAGACGTGTAATCATTAACGGGTCTTCATTGTAAGGTATTTCCAGCATGCAAAATTGTATTACCTGCTCATCGTACGACATCATGCATCACGCATCATGCTGGTGCATTCGATGTGAAGCTGCAAATCAGTATTCAAAGTTACAAGGTCTTCTACAAAAACAAAAATGCATTAACTATATCTTCAGTCTCCTAAACAACATTATCGTCATTAATCACTGTGTTTTCTCTTTATCGCGTTTAATCTTGTAGTGCGCGCAGAAGGAACGAAATGACTTCCGGACTACACATGAACATTTGTAACGGCCCTGATAAAATCGCGACACGATTCGTAATAAATACCCCAGATAAGCTGATAAGCATTGACGATTAAATGTGTTTAAAGAGATAGAAGCCGTGTCTAGAGAAATTACGAAGAGAAATAACTAACCTGGTGTCGTGCTAAGAACATAATAAAAATAACAATATATATAAGACTCAGACATTACATGCCTTCAGTAGTAAACAGACTCGAACATTACATGCCTTCTGTAGTAAACAGACCCGAACATTACATGCCTTCTGTAGTAAACAGTCTCGAACATTACATGCCTTCTGTAGTAAGCAGACTCGAACATTACATGCCCTCTGTAGTAAACAGACTCGAACATTACATACCCTCTGTACTAAACAGACCCGAACATTACATGCCTTCTGTAGTAAACAGACTTGAACATTACATGCCCTCAGTAGTAAACAGACTCGAACATTACATGCCTTCTGTAGTAAACAGACTCGAACATTACATGCCTTCTGTAGTAAACAGACTCGAACATTACATGCCTTCTGTAGTAAATAGACTTGAACATTCATTACATGCCTTCTGTAGTAAACAGACTCGAACATTACATGCCTTCTGTAGTAAATAGACTCGAACATTACATGCCTTCTGTAGTAAACAGACTCGAACATTACATGCCTTCTGTAGTAAATAGACTTGAACATTCATTACATGCCTTATGTAGTAAACAGACTCGAACATTACATGCCTTCTGTAGTAAACAGACTCGAACATTACATGCCCTCTGTAGTAAACAGACTCGAACATTACATGCCTTCTGTAGTAAACAGACTCGAACATTACATGCCTTCTGTAGTAAACAGACTTGAACATTAAATGCCTTCTGTAGTAAATAGACTCGAACATTCATTACATGCCTTCTGTAGTAAACAGACTCGAACATTACATGCCTTCTGTAGTAAACAGACTCGAACATTACATGCCTTCTGTAGTAAACAGACTCGAACATTAAATGCCTTCTGTAGTAAACAGACTCGAACATTTCATTCCTTCTGTAGTAAACAGACTCGAACATTACATGCCCTCTGTAGTAAACAGACTCGAACATTACATGCCTTCTGTAGTAAACAGACTCGAACATTACATGCCTTCTGTAGTAAACAGACTTGAACATTAAATGCCTTCTGTAGTAAATAGACTTGAACATTCATTACATGCCTTCTGTAGTAAACAGACTCGAACATTACATGCCTTCTGTAGTAAACAGACTCGAACGTTACATGCCTTCTGTAGTAAACAGACTCGAACATTACATGCCCTCTGTAGTAAATAGACTTGAACATTACATGCCTTTTGTAGTAAACAGACTCGAACATTACATGCCTTCCGTAGTAAACATACTTGAACAGTACATGCCTTCTGTAGTAAACAGTCTCGAACATTACATGCCCTCTGTAGTAAACAGACTCGAACATCACATGCCTTCTGTAGTTAACAGACTCGAACATTACATGCCTTCTGTAGTAAACAGACTCGAACATTACATGCCTTCTGTAGTAAACAGACTCGAACATTACATGCCTTCTGTAGTAAACAGTTTCGAACATTACATGCCTTCTGTAGTAAACAGACTCGAACATTACATGCCTTCTGTAGTAAACAGACTTGAACATTAAATGCCTTCTGTAGTAAACAGACTCGAACATTACATGCCTTCTGTAGTAAATAGACTTGAACATTCATTACATGCCTTCTGTAGTAAACAGACTCGAACATTACATGCCTTCTGTAGTAAATAGACTCGAACATTACATGCCTTCTGTAGTAAACAGACTCGAACATTACATGCCTTCTGTAGTAAATAGACTTGAACATTCATTACATGCCTTCTGTAGTAAACAGACTCGAACATTACATGCCTTCTGTAGTAAACAGACTCGAACAGTACATGCCTTCTGTAGTAAACAGACTCAAACAGTACATGCCTTCTGTAGTAAACAGTCCCGAACATTACATGCCCTCTGTAGTAAGCAGACTCGAACATTACATTCCTTTCGTAGTAAACAGACTCGAACATTACATGCCCTCTGTGGTAAACAGACTCGAACATTACATGCCTTCTGTAGTAAACAGACTCGAACATTACATGCCTTCTGTAGTAAACAGACTCGAACATTACATGCCTTATGCAATAAACAGTCTCAAACATTACATGCCTTCTGTAGTAAACAGACTCGAACATTACATGCCTTATGCAATAAACAGTCTCAAACATTACATGCCTTCTGTAGTAAACAGACTCGAACATTACATGCCTTCTGTAGTAAACAGACTCGAACATTACATGCCTTCTGTAGTAAACAGACTCGAACATTACATGCCTTATGCAATAAACAGTCTCAAACATTACATGCCTTCTGTAGTAAACAGACTCGAACATTACATGCCTTATGCAATAAACAGTCTCAAACATTACATGCCTTCTGAAGTAAACAGACTCGAACTGTACATGCCCTCTGTAGTAAATAGACTTGAACATTTATAACATGCCTTCTGTAGTAAACAGACTCGAACATTACATACCTTCCGTAGTAAACAGCCTCGAACATTAAATGCCTTCTGTAGTAAACAGTTTCGAACATTACACGCCTTCTGTAGTAAACAGACTCGAACATTACATGCCTTCTGTAGTAAACAGACTCGAACATTACATACCTTCCGTAGTAAACAGCCTCGAACATTAAATGCCTTCTGTAGTAAACAGACTCGAACATTACATGCCCTCTGTGGTAAACAGACTCGAACATTACATTCCTTCCGTAGTAAACAGACTAGAACATTACATGCCCTCTGTAGTAAACAGACTCGAACATTACATGCCTTCTGTAGTAAACAGACTCGAACAGTACATGCCTTCTGTAGTAAACAGACTCGAACAGTACATGCCTTCTGTAGTAAACAGTCCCGAACAAATACATGCCTTTTGTAGTAAACAGACTCGACCATTACATGCCTTCCGTAGTAAACAGACTCGAACATTACATGCCTTCCGTAGTAAACAGACTCGAACATTACATGCCTTCTGTAGTAAACAGTTTCGAACATTACACGCCTTCTGTAGTAAACAGACTCGAACATTACATGCCTTCTGTAGTAAACAGACTCGAACAGTACATGCCTTCTGTAGTAAACAGACTCGAACAGTACATGCCTTCTGTAGTAAACAGACTCGAACATTACACGCCTTCTGTAGTAAACAGACTCGAACAGTACATGCCTTCTGTAGTAAACAGACTCGAACAGTACATGCCTTCTGTAGTAAACAGACTCGAACATTACACGCCTTCTGTAGTAAACAGACTCGAACATTACATGCCTTCTGTAGTAAACAGACTCGAACATTACATGCCTTCTGTAGTAAACAGACTCGAACATTACACGCCTTCTGTAGTAAACAGACTCGAACATTACATGCCTTCTGTAGTAAACAGACTCGAACAGTACATGCCTTCTGTAGTAAACAGACTTGAACAGTACATGCCTTCTGTAGTAAACAGACTCGAACATTACACGCCTTCTGTAGTAAACAGACTCGAACAGTACATGCCTTCTGTAGTAAACAGACTCGAACAGTACATGCCTTCTGTAGTAAACAGACTCGAACATTACACGCCTTCTGTAGTAAACAGACTCGAACATTACATGCCTTCTGTAGTAAACAGACTCGAACATTACATGCCTTCTGTAGTAAACAGACTCGAACATTACATGCCTTCTGTAGTAAACAGACTCGAACATTATATACCTTCTGTAGTTAACAAATTAGAACATGATATGCCTTCTGCAGTTAACATATTGGAAAAGTGTATGCCTTCTGCACTTAACCAATTGGAACATTGCATGTCTTCCTTAGTAAACAGACTCGACCATTACATGCCTTCCGTAGTAAACAGACTCGAACATTACATGCCTTCCGTAGTAAACAGACTCGAACATTACATGCCTTCTGTAGTAAACAGTTTCGAACATTACACGCCTTCTGTAGTAAACAGACTCGAACATTACATGCCTTCTGTAGTAAACAGACTCGAACAGTACATGCCTTCTGTAGTAAACAGACTCGAACAGTACATGCCTTATGCAATAAACAGTCTCGAACATTACATGCCTTCTGTAGTAAACAGACTCGAACATTATATACCTTCTGTAGTTAACAAATTAGAACATGATATGCCTTCTGCAGTTAACATATTGGAAAAGTGTATGTCTTCTGCACTTAACCAATTGGAACATTGCATGTCTTCCTTAGTAAACAAATTGGAACATTTCATGTCTTCCGTAGTAAACAAATTGGAACATTGCATATCTTCTGTAGATAAAAAATTCGAACAGTGCATACATTCTGCAGTAAACAGACTCTTCGTGCTTTTTTGCAGTAAATAGATTCGAACACATAATGCCTTCTGCATTTAACAGGTGCGAACACTTAATGCCTTCTGTAGTAAACAGGCTCGAGCATTGCATGGATCTGCACTACTTGCACCTGATCTATTGCTGCATCGGCAGTGGCGTTGAGACGAAACCTTTCCATTCTTCCCTGGTTAACGTTATCATAAGTTGCTTCTCTCAGCCAGTAGAGGGTGTTATCAATCCACAACAATGGCCCTCGTCACTTATCACCCGCCAAGCCGCAGCCGCCTACTGTCATCACCCCTCATCAACGGCTGCCTCGGGACAGCGGTTCATTGTGATGTTATACACACCGATGCTTTTTGATCGACCGGCAGCACCGACATGGCGTAACGCCGGTATCAATCCGCCATCAGTTGGTCTCGCTTAATTCGGCAATGTTAGTCTTTCGCAGACTCACTTGCCGCCAAAATTACTTCAACAGACGTCCAAGAAACTCGTTTGTTATTGTAACTCTTCGTTTACACTGGAAGTTATTCAAAAGAAATGAGCCAGGGACTGTGCTGGCTTGTTAGCGGTATACAAATTGCATCTGACGTAATGGACCGGTTATCATGTCGATATATATTAAAGACCCATTTTTTTAACAGTGACAGTTAAGTTAAACTAGTAACATCAACAAGCACGTGTTATTTGATAGGCGGCACGTGTACAACATTGCAGAACAGATGATGTTGTCTTGTCACGAACAATTGTTCATGCTTATATTCCACATGTATAGTTTTTATATTGTTTTTTTTATTAAATCAGATATGTTGTATTTATTTGTTGTTTTTACAACATTTTAATATGTTTATTTATTTATTTATTTATTTGGTTCGTTATTTATTTGTTTTGTTAGTTAGTTAGTTGGGTTTAATCATCTCACCAACAGTTTTTCAATTTTCTGGAGACGGTGTTCACATGAAGCAGATATAGTGCTGCCTTCACTGTGTATAGCATGCCGTGAAAACCTGGCCTGATACCATACCCAGTCACATTATCCTGACACCTGGCCAAGCAGTCGTGGAACTACCCTTATATTTGCTTGAGCTTTAGCAAGGGAGCTATACGACTACCATTTTAACGACTTTGGTACGTCTTGGCCCGGGATCAAACCCGGGGTCTCCCGTACCTGGAATCGACGCTCTACCGATAGCGCCACTAGGTCCGGTGGATACCTCATATATGTAAGTGTTCATGCAGATCCTCCTGGAAGTATGTAAGGTTTATTATATGTCGTAATTAATACATTTTATAACATGACTTGAACCATGGTAAGGTTTTTCAAATGTATGTTTATGTCTACACTTGAACTGGGTTGACCACCCTATTTTAATTAGACGAATGAGACATTATATTGGCGTACGGTGAAAATTCCTTAAAGACGTTTTCGCGAGTTTTGACGGCGCATCCTTCGTGCGCATCGTTGATTGCCTCTTGATTGTCTCCCTTACGAGAATACTCTCTACAAAGGAGAAAGTTGCACAGTATTCAGATACTACATGTACTCGTATACGAATTTTAGAAATGGGTCGTCAATGTCGTCTTAACGGAAAATTCGTGCGAAAATCTAAGGCCGACAAGGTTAGAAGAATTACAAGAAGGATTTAAGAGGTTCGATTTATCACGACAACCCGAATCATCGGTGTTATACCACTTATTTAACGAGAAAGTAAATGGGAAAGTCAGGGTCACTTCTGCAAACAGAACTGTACAAAATGTATTCAATTTTTTATGCCCAAACTAATTCCAAACATGTATATGTAATAAGGACAACAACAAATATTCATAGTTTCTGCAAATATATGACATTTCTAAAAAAAGCATAACCATAGACACTATTTTCATTATTTGTGACATAAAATCCTGTAAAGCATGAATATTTACATAATGTTTAATGATTGTTTAATCTGTGTTGTTTCAAACATTATGGTTTTTGTGTAATTTTTGTTCAAATATAGGAGCTTGGTGCAATTTTATCATAATTTTAAAAAAATATACTTTTTGACCTTTTTTGTTTCATACTGTTACTATGGAAACGACCAACATTTTGAAAAAACCCGGCACGATGACCCATTATTTTCTTTTTCTTATTCAATTTAACAGTGCATTATGTTTAAGCTTGCAATGAAAATGTAGAAAGAAGTTTTTCAGTATTGTCATTTATTTGCAGAAACTATGATTAATTTTTGTCATTTTTGCCAATGTTTGAACACGCAAATGCTAGTTTCCTTTATTGAAGATTATTATATTGTTATATGTAACATACAGCAGTAAAATAAAATGCAATTGGCAAGTGATTTCATGTTTTTTGTGTAAACAATGCTCTTTAGGATAATTTTACAAGTCCTTCATTTATTATAGATATTTTAACCATTTTCGGTCTGACGGTTGCCATGGAAACGGCTATTTTGCAAAACAACAACAACAACACGATAACATGCTTTTTTCTTTTCATTTTTAAACTTATCATAAAACTTTACATCATATATGAAAAAATAAAAAAAAATATTCTAGAAAGAACTATTTTTTATGAAACTGTAGAAAACGTCCTTAATAGCAAATGTACACATGTTACCAAATAAAAATTGCGGCTTCATGTTTTGAAATTCAATCAAGTTAAGTCATTGATGCGACGCATTAAGGCGACGCAAAAACTGGAAGACATAAACAGGTTACACCAATATGGGAACAAGTAAGAAGACATATTTGAAAAGCTATGGTTTTTATTTGATAGCTTTCAGTAACTATAAATCACCGAAAATGGCATGTAAAATGTTACATTCTGAAACCATAGAATGGTTAAAAACAAAAACAAAATATAAAAAAGAGACCTCGGCACCGTTAAGTAGGTTTTTACATAATAAATATGTAGAAGGGAAAAAAGGACAAAATAATTAAAATTAAAAATATAACTAATGAGTACAAGCTGAAAATGCACGTGTGCAGCAGCCTTACATTACACAAATCATTATTGTTCAGGTAGTATTTTTCAGACACGTACTTTGTTGTTGTTGTTTTTTTTTTTTGTTGTTTTTTTATTTCTCAGTATCTTATTGTTTATTATCAAAGTTGTTTTGCATAGAAACAATTTTGTATCTGAGTAAGGTACACAAAGAACAAATTGTAGTGTTTCCTAAAATTAACGCACTTCTCGTATTTTAAAGTGGAATAGATGAAAACAAAATATGAGAGAAACAGTAGACAGAACGACCTGCCATGTCATTTGTCCAGATGGAAATAATGTTGTTACAAAGCAAAGTTATTACGTAATTATGTGCTAATGTGGTTATAATTACCCATTGACATAACGTTAAAAATATAACTTAACTTAACTTAACAAAAGTTGCTGTTAAATAAAAGGCAGTATGTCATTCAATATAAGACTGAAATACTACAAAATATCAAATGACTTGTCATGATAATCAAGATTTTAATATTATTCAAAATGGATACATTTGAGTGTAAGTAAGTGGTCACGTAAGTAATGATTAGTTTAAACATATTCTGTATTTGCAAAATATTTTTGAAAGAAAAACAATGGGCAAGGACTAAAATTTTCTATCGTGTCTTGGGTTTGACATTCCGATCCCCGAGTCCATAACTCTTGTTACCTTTTGACTAAGAATATTTCAAGCATGTTATAAATGCTTTCTGTGTATGTTGGACTTGTATTAATGATCATTCTTATCGAAAACATTCTGTTTAAAAAACTTTACGGGTCTAGGGTTTGGATTTTGAACACTTCGATCCCAATGCTATAACCTTAACATCTTTTCCAAGAACCCATCACACATGTTACAAACTTTTTTTGGCTATGGACTGTTTCGTTGCTAATTGATAATCTTACTTTGTTAACATGCAATCCGATCATCGAATGATGTACCGAAAAGAATTCCTAGATACTTATACGCAAGTATGAATATGTAAGGGTGCACGAGAATCCAATTACAATTACGTTTAAGGTTTAGACACTTTACAGATAAAAAGAAACAAACCAAGATCTTTCGTTTTCTGTCATGTTTGTGTGAAAGTTACAGGCATACTAACATACATATAGAAATATATAAAAATAATAAATAATAAAAAGAAGGCCGTTTACAGAATTAAGACCCGTATGTTATCAGGATTAAGAAAGCCCATATAAAAGTCTTCCCCATGTGAAAATTTCTGTGAGCATTCCAAATTAAAAAAGCGTCGAGCTCCAGCGCGTAGCCAATAAATATTTAAACAAAACAAAGTTCACAAACAACAAAACGAATCAAAACATTCAACAACTAAAAAAACACAACAACAACAAACCTACAAAAGAGGTTTTTCCCAACATTTGTGACATTGCTTTTAGAGTGTCCCTCTTATATGTCATATCTACACTTAGCCTAATGTCAAACAGTGATTTTCTTGGTTAACCTGTTTATTCTCACATTCAAGGCCATATGTTGTTGGTTATAATTGGCAGCAGATTTGTTTTAAAATCAGATATTATTTCGTGAAGTGTTCATCATAAGAAATGTGTATTTATAAAACGTGTAAAAAATCAACAAAATTTATGATAACACACGTTTATGTTTATGAAGTTTGTGTGTTCATATTATAAAATGAAGAATGATATTCGTGTAGATGGGAATATGTGTAAAGGGTTTTTCTTTGAGAAACTGTATAACAACATATCCCCGCCGCTGCTAATAGCTGTTTTTTTATTTTTAAGACAATACATTTATAAAGATTTGAACCCATCCGTTTGACAAAAGTTCTGTTGTTACGTATGTTCAATAACACTTTTGAAAACGCGATTTGTACGCGTGCTTTCAATGGTTCGATAATATTTTTCGTCATACGGGTAGGGAATGACCATAAAACATATTTCCGGACAGTACACAGACCAGACAGTTCTCCACATATCGTTATGTCCATGAGACATATTTCCGGACAGTACACAGACCAAACAGTTCTCCACATATCGTTATGTCCATGAGACATATTTCCGGACAGTACACAGACCAAACAGTTCTCCACATATCGTTATGTCCATGAGACATATTTCCGGAGAGTACACAGACCAAACAGTTCTCCACATATCGTTATGTCCATGAGACATATTTCCGGAGAGTACACAGACCAAACAGTTCTCCACATATCGTTATGTCCATGAGACATATTTCCGGACAGTACACAGACCAAACAGTTCTCCACATATCGTTATGTCCATGAGACATATTTCCGGACAGTACAGACCAAACAGTTCTCCACATATCGTTATGTCCATGAGACATATTTCCGGACAGTACACAGACCAGACAGTTCTCCACATATCGTTATGTCCATGAGACATATTTCCGAACAGTACACAGAGCAGACAGTTCTCAATATATCGTTATATCCATCAGACATATTTCCGGAGAGTACACAGACCAAACAGTTCTCCACATATCGTTATGTCCATCCGACATATTTCCGGACAGTACACAGACCAAACAGTTCTCCACATATCGTTAGGTCCATGAGACATATTTCCGGAGAGTACACAGACCAAACAGTTCTCCACATATCGTTAGGTCCATAAGACATATTTCCGGACAGTACACAGACCAGACAGTTCTCCACATATCGTAATGTCCATTCCAGAGAGTACACAGACCAGACAGTTCTCCACATATCGTTATGTCCATGAGACATATTTCCGGACAGTACACAGACCAGACAGTTCTCCACATATCGTTATGTCCATAAGACATGTTTCCGGACAGTACACAGACCAGACAGTTCTCCACATATCGTTATATCCATAAGACATATTTCCGGACAGTACACAGACCAGACAGTTCTCCACATATTGTTATATCCATAAGACATATTTCCGAACAGTACACAGACCAGACAGTTCTCCACATATCGTTATATCCATAAGACATATTTCCGGACAGTACACAGACCAGACAGTTCTCCACATATCGTTATATCCATAAGACATATATCCGGACAGTACACAGACCAGACAGTTCTCCACATATTGTTATGTCCATAAGACATATTTCCGGAGTGTACACAGACCAAACAGTTCTCCACATATCGTAATGTCCATTCCAGAGAGTACACAGACCAGACAGTTCTCCACATATCGTTATGTCCATGAGACATATTTCCGGACAGTACACAGACCAGACAGTTCTCCACATATCGTTATGTCCATAAGACATGTTTCCGGACAGTACACAGACCAGACAGTTCTCCACATATCGTTATATCCATAAGACATATTTCCGGACAGTACACAGACCAGACAGTTCTCCACATATTGTTATATCCATAAGACATATTTCCGAACAGTACACAGACCAGACAGTTCTCCACATATCGTTATATCCATAAGACATATTTCCGGACAGTACACAGACCAGACAGTTCTCCACATATCGTTATATCCATAAGACATATATCCGGACAGTACACAGACCAGACAGTTCTCCACATATTGTTATGTCCATAAGACATATTTCCGGAGTGTACACAGACCAAACAGTTCTCCACATATCGTTATGTCTATAAGACATATTTCCGGAGAGTATACAGACCAAACCGTTCTCCACATATCGTTATGTCCATAAGACATATTTCCGGAGAGTACACAGACCAAACAGTTCTCCACATATCGTTATGTCCATCAGACATATTTCCGGACAGTACACAGACCATAAAGTTCTCCACATATCGTTATGTCCATAAGGCATATTTCCGGACGGTACACAGACCATACAGTTCTCCACATACCGTTATGTCCATAAGACATATTTCCGGAGAGTACACAGACCAAACAGTTCTCCACATATAATTATGTCCATGAGACATATTTCCGGACAGTACACAGACCAAACAGTTCTCCACATATCGTTATGTCCATGAGACATATTTCCGGAGAGTACACAGACCAAACAGTTCTCCACATATTGTTATGTCCATAAGACATATTTCCGGAGAGTACACAGACCAAACAGTTCTCCACATATCGTTATGTACATGAGACATATTTCCGGACAGTACACAGACCAAACAGTTCTCCACATATCGTTATGTCCATAAGACATATTTCCGGACAGTACACAGACCAAACAGTTCTCCACATATTGTTATGTCCATAAGACATATTTCCGGAGAGTACACAGACCAAACAGTTCTCCACATATCGTTATGTCCATCAGACATATTTCCGGACAGTACACAGACCAAACCGTTCTCCACATATCGTTATGTCCATAAAACATATTTCCGGACAGTACACAGACCAAACAGTTCTCCACATATCGTTATGTCCATAAGACATATTTCCGGAGTGTACACAGACCAAACAGTTCTCCACATATCGTTATGTCCATGAGACATATTTCCGGACAGTACACAGACCAAACAGTTCTCCACATATCGTTATGTCCATGAGACATATTTCCGGACAGTACACAGACCAAACAGTTCTTCACATATCGTTATGTCCATGAGACATATTTCCGGACAGTACACAGACCAGACAGTTCTCCACATATCGTTATATCCATGAGACATATTTCCAGACATTACACAAACCAGACAGTGCTCCACATATTGTTATATCCATAAGACATATTTCCGGACAGTACACAGACCAGACAGTTCTCCACATTTCGTTATATCCATAAGACATATTTCCGGACAGTACACAGACCAGACAGTTCTCCACATATTGTTATGTCCATAAGACATATTTCCTGAGTGTACACAGACCAAACAGTTCTCCACATATCGTTATGTCCATAAGACATATTTCCGGAGAGTACACAGACCAGACAGTTCTCCACATATCGTTATGTCTATAAGACATATTTCCGGAGAGTATACAGACCAAACCGTTCTCCACATATCGTTATGTCCATAAGACATATTTCCGGAGAGTACACAGACCAAACAGTTCTCCACATATCGTTATGTCCATAAGACATATTTCCGGAGAGTACACAGACCAGACAGTTCTCCACATATCGTTATGTCCATAAGACATATTTCCGGAGAGTACACAGACCAGACAGTTCTCCACATATCGTTATATCCATAGGACATATTTCCGGAGAGTACACAGACCAGACAGTTCTCCACATATCGTTATGTCCATAAGACATATTTCCGGAGAGTACACAGACCAGACAGTTCTCCACATATCGTTATGTCCATAGGACATATTTCCGGAGAGTACACAGACCAGACAGTTCTCCACATATCGTTATGTCTATAAGACATATTTCCGGAGAGTACACAGACCAAACAGTTCTCCACATATCGTTATGTCCATCAGACATATTTCCGGACAGTACACAGACCATACAGTTCTCCACATATCGTTATGTACATGAGACATATTTCCGGACAGTACACAGACCAAACCGTTCTCCACATATCGTTATGTCCATAAGACATATTTCCGGACAGTACACAGACCAAACAGTTCTCCACATATTGTTATGTCCATAAGACATATTTCCGGAGAGTACACAGACCAGACAGTTCTCCACATATCGTTATATCCATAGGACATATTTCCGGAGAGTACACAGACCAGACAGTTCTCCACATATCGTTATGTCCATAAGACATATTTCCGGAGAGTACACAGACCAGACAGTTCTCCACATATCGTTATGTCCATAGGACATATTTCCGGAGAGTACACAGACCAGACAGTTCTCCACATATCGTTATGTCTATAAGACATATTTCCGGAGAGTACACAGACCAAACAGTTCTCCACATATCGTTATGTCCATCAGACATATTTCCGGACAGTACACAGACCATACAGTTCTCCACATATCGTTATGTACATGAGACATATTTCCGGACAGTACACAGACCAAACCGTTCTCCACATATCGTTATGTCCATAAGACATATTTCCGGACAGTACACAGACCAAACAGTTCTCCACATATTGTTATGTCCATAAGACATATTTCCGGAGAGTACACAGACCAAACAGTTCTCCACATATCGTTATATCCATAGGACATATTTCCGGAGAGTACACAGACCATACAGTTCTCCACATATCGTTATGTCCATAGGACATATTTCCGGAGAGTACACAGACCATACAGTTCTCCACATATCGTTATGTCCATAAGGCATATTTCCGGACAGTACACAGACCATACAGTTCTCTACATACCGTTATGTCCATAGGACATATTTCCGGAGAGTACACAGACCAAACAGTTCTCCACATATCGTTATGTCCATGAGACATACTTCCGGAGAGTACACAGACCAAACAGTTCTCCACATATCGTTATGTACATGAGACATATTTCCGGACAGTACACAGACCAAACAGTTCTCCACATATCGTTATGTCCATGAGACATATTTCCGGAGAGTACACAGACCAAACAGTTCTCCACATATTGTTATGTCCATAAGACATATTTCCGGAGAGTACACAGACCAAACAGTTCTCCACATATCGTTATGTCCATGAGACATATTTCCGGAGAGTACACAGACCAAACCGTTCTCCACATATCGTTATGTCCATAAAACATATTTCCGGACAGTACACAGACCAAACAGTTCTCCACATATCGTTATGTCCATAAGACATATATCCGGAGTGTACACAGACCAAACAGTTCTCCACATATCGTTATGTCCATGAGACATATTTCCGGACAGTACACAGACCAAACAGTTCTCCACATATCGTTATGTCCATGAGACATATTTCCGGACAGTACACATACCAAACAGTTCTCCACATATCGTTATGTCCATGAGACATATTTCCGGAGAGTACACAGACCAAACAGTTCTCCACATATCGTTATGTCCATAAGACATATTTCCGGACAGTACACAGACCAAACAGTTCTCCACATATCGTTAGGTCCAGGAGACATATTTCCGGAGAGTACACAGACCAAACAGTTCTCCACATATTGTTATGTCCATAAGACATATTTCCGGACAGTACACAGACCAAACAGTACTCCACATATCGTTATGTCCATGAGACATATTTCCGGACAGTACACAGGCCATAAAGTTCTCCACATATCGTTATGTCCATAAGACATATTTCCGGAGAGTACACAGACCAAACAGTTCTCCACATATCGTTATGTCCATGAGACATATTTCCGGAGAGTACACAGACCAGACAGTTCTCCACATACCGTTATGTCCATAAGACATATTTCCGGACAGTACACAGACCAAACTGTTCTTCACATGTCATAAAGTACATAAGATATATTTCCGGACAGTACAGACCAAACTGTTCTCTTTTTTCGAATTGACAAAAAATTACCTTACGTTCTATACTAAACTGGGGGCGCAAAATGTTGGATTGAATGAGAATTCAATCACTTCTGTGGGAAGTTGGATATCACTGGAGTGGTAACGACCGATGTCGCACGCTACAGTTTCAAGTATTTTCCAGAGTATCTATTAAGCTTAATGTATTACACCGCAAAAAACCTTTGTCCAGACTGGAATTTAATTGAATGTCTCCAAAAATAATGCATCTGTTTATTTCTACCATTATATCTCTACCTATGTTTTTAAAATGAACGCACATATTCATCAATGGACTTTAATAAGCCTACCCACATTACCACAAGTTACATATTGTACATGGTGCAAATAATACTAGCCCTCATAACATTGTTTCAGTGTCAACATTTCTTGTGTCTGTTTGCAGGGACCACGAGTAGTGTCGCTGAAGATTCGTTCCGACGTAGTTTATCGATTTGCCGAGACAGTGATCTCATCAACAGTCGTCAATGATGACGTCAGGTCGCACGAGGCAGAATTTGACGTCAGTTTACCCGACGCAGCATTTATATCAAATTTTACACTGTAAGTAACATCTTAGTTCAAACTATTTCCAGAAAAGACAAAATACATATTTAAAGGTGTTGACAGTTTGCTTATATTTGATACATGTAACAACATTCAACGTGGCTCAGAAAGGAAACATGTAGTTGCTATGACGAGTGCGGATTTGTGCTGCTCTCTTCACACAGATCTAGGGCATCAACGAAGAGCATTTTGCAGGATCTTTTCAGTTTACAATAACTTCTTTGGATATTAAAAAAACACTAAACTTTCGGACACCACCTTTAAAGTCAAGTAAATTATTGTATTGCAGGCGCATAATGTTTGTACAGTTTCTATGTGGTAGGCCTACAGGAAATGTTTACGACATTTATCTTAATTGAAATAGGTCTGCGTGCGTTGCGTCAACACACGGTCAAAATGACCTGTGTGAATGCACTCGGTGTATTGTGGGTAAAGTAGTTCTTCAACATGGCTGTTATGAATACGGAAGTGATTGCTAAAATGAACAAAACAAGTACGAAGAGATACAACAGATTATTTTGGCATTTTTTATACATTCTAATAGTTAAAATATGTTTCATGCAAACATTTTGAACTAAATTTTGTAAACGGTCCAGACTTCAACGTAGTGACGTCACACGCTATGTATAGAATGGACATATTACTGTTTAACGAAAGCGAAAGTAGCAAAACTTGCTCATCGTATTTTTTTCCATTTATCTATAAACATTAAGACATTTTAAAGTTTCTGGACATAGAATAAGCCTTAGAATATGGTTGTTAAGTCATTTATCTTAATTCAATGAATATTATAATCGAACGTATTTCCTACGCGGAACTATTTTTTATGTAGGCACAAATCTCAAATTTTGGGTGAATTACGAGTCGTAGTATAGAGAGGACTTTAACGTAGTGACGTCACACGCTATGTATAGAATGGTCTGCGTGTCGCAATTTACAAGGGCTGATCCAAAAGTTCGTGGAATTTTACCCTTTAAGACGAAAAGCGCATCACAATTAAGAGCATTAAAGAGGATATGCGACAGTTTGCCAATATCAAATAACATTAACAATTATATCTGCAAAAGATCATGCTTAAGTTAAATAAAGGCGATTTTGAATACTACTTCATTTGTAAAACCGGTACAAATAGCGAAATTCGAGCGGAATATCCGGATGTTGATATAGCGTGATCTCAAAAGTAAATGAACTCAAGTGGAATTCTGTCCTTTTATTTCGCGTTGTCGGCAAAATTGACTCGAACATATGTATCCACTGTAACAATCCAAAATGTGCAATCAACCTGACATTTATAATACTTTAAGTAAGACCTACGTTCAATTCGGAACAGCTTGGTTTTAAACAGTTTATAAAAGTAATGCAAAATCGATTTATTGTCTTCTAAATAAGACTTACATTTTTGTTAAATCTACTAAACACTATTCTAAATAGAGACGTTTTAAAATTATATCAAAATCACTAATAAGAATACGATTGCGAATACACAAAATACAAGGAGACCATATATAATTGTCCTGTCAGTGCAGTAGGCCTACATCGCGCTTAAATGACGTCGCTGACGTTGAAATAAAACAGGTCCCTTTGCTGCATCATCATGCTCTTGTTTTTCTGCTGTGCATTTCTGTCAATTGATAGTGTCACAATATGTGTAAATATCGATAGTGTTTGCGGCGGTCTAACAAACATACAGCACAGATGACTATTGTCGCTCGATATTAAAAGTAGTATCCGACAGTTTAGACCAAAGATTTTTTCTGAAATAACAAAATAAGTCATTGTTAACTGAAAAGACCCTTCAAAATGCTTTTCATTGATGCACATCTTTGTGAACAACTAAGCATACTTCCACACTTCTAACTGCAGACAGGTATTCCCTATCTGAGCCATGCTGCAGAGATAGCTATTTTTAAACTAAGAAAACCGCGTGTCAACTTACATTTGAGTACGAATTATATTGTCATTCGTGTAGTCCGCTCTGACGTCGATATCTATTTAAGCAGAGATCACTATCGTGCTTATTGATAGATTTGGACAGAACGAATTTTTAGAGTGCTTTTCGACGCTTTATATAGTAGCGTACAATATAGGCGGAGTTTAAAATCGCCGTTACTTAAACTAGAGTATTTTATGGAGTAATTATGCCTAAATACCCCAAAGCGTGGGAAAATATTGTAAAGTGCATATGTTGTAGGCAGACTAGTGGATACCACCTTTAAGTGATATGCGGTTGTACGATTTGTAGGTGTTGTGTCTATTGGTATATTTTAATAAAAGCATTATTTATACCTGAAAAGCGAGAGTGACTCGAATGTACGCGTTGACATGTTATTGCGAAGGAACGTTTGGTGCATTTCTAATCGTCAAGACAGAAGTTTATGGTAGTTTGTGGTTTTGTTATTAATGAACACGGCGTGCTCCGGGGTATGAAACCTTGCTTGCTCATAATCGGTGTAACTCAGTTTCAGTGCATCTATTTTAATTGAGGAACATCTTATAGCTGTTGCCTCATAAGTTTACATATAGCATACAAACTTCGTTAGAAAAAGACTTTTGAAATGGGACAATAATTCCGCAAGCATTCTGCCTGGTGTAACCGAATTGCTAACCACTTTACGGTAACCGGTATATCGAAATCAAGCTCTCTCATTTAAGTCCACCGCGCTCCATGTAACTTAAAAACGTATTTAAAAATCCCTCCCAAGGAACATAACAATCGTTTCAAATGACCTCTAATTATTGAATTTTCCCGTTCTGTGAACTGAAAGGTTCTGTCAGCCAATTTCGGTCATAGCCTATACGAGGAAACCGTGCACTATCGAAATTGCTGCCATAAATAAGTTACATTGTACTCTTGTTGAACTTTTTACCTTCTTTGGCGCCGCTCTATGATTTTAATGGGGACAATAATGCAGCAGGCATTAACAGCTCAATGATTTTAATGGGGACAATAATGCAGCAGGCATTAATAGGGATTCGCATCTCATTTTGCGCGATCTTTCTAAGAAAGCAACCGATCGTTAATTCTACACATTAAATAAGCATGTTTCTCGTATGCTTTTATATCTAACAATTGGATGAACGAAAATTACGCATAACAACAAGTATTAATAAGTTTAAATTATTTTGAAAATATACAGACGAATTGAAATTATGATGACATAGTAAAATAAGAATACCGACCGAAAGTGTGCAACACATAGCACCAAGCCAACAGAACCGAGTATACGTAACTCAGCCTTGCACAGTGTTAAAAATAAGCGTGTTTAAAAAAGCGTTTCCCTGACACAGAGACTTGTGTCACTCAAACGCTTAAAAGAAAAATCGTCTGCGAAAAGGTTAAGGGGTGGGGGCAGCGCTGTGCAAGACAACTAAAATTAATGTGAAAATTCGCCGGAAATGATGTAAAAATAGAATATTGTAAATATGGCATTCAACAAAAGAAAATGTTTTCGCAATTGGGAATTGGCTTATATACCATTCGCGAATTTTCAGACCATTTCTGTGTTAAGTGCGCAGGCACAAAGTACATAGTAACCAAAACAGTACAACCAACAGTTTAAATCATAACAAAACTTAAATGACGAAGAAATTTGACACATTCATCTATGAAAATGAGTGCAGTCTGCCCTTGAATACGAATTAGTGCAGTCATGTAACATAAAAAAAAGAATCTATAATTGATGTTGGTTACATTTTAATTGTGATTTTTGTCACAGTTCTTACGTTTATCAATTGTATCTTATGTGGTTGCTGTTCAAGAAACAAACGAAACCAATTAGCTTTATAGATTATGTATCAATATGGTCATTTTACTGCCGAAATAGCATAAATATAACCGTCAAAAATACTGTCGCTTCTCAAACCTGTCACGTCACCCCATAGACATTTCCAAAACCAATAATAAATAATAAGGTCGCCGTTCTCGGCTACCCAATTATGTGCAAGCGGTATATAGTGCTACTGATAACAAGAATTCTTTAAAATTAGTGGGTTTGACAACTAAACAAACTTAATTAAATTATTTCTGAAAAGATTATGTTGAGTTTAATGCCAATACCCCGTGGTTGGTGTATGGATGGGTGGCCGTTGGCGTGCATCGGTCTGCCTTACCGTATGATGCCTTTGCGCAAACAGGAAATAAAGATCGTTCGGATTCGGAATACACAGCTCGGAAACGCGTAGGCTACCTTTGACCGTAATGTAAGTCTGTGGCGCCTCTCTATTACGACTGGATATCTTCATTTCCATTGTCTTTAAACTGAGATAGAAACATCTTCTTCCTTCACGTATCTCAACAATAATTGGAGATATCTTTATTCAATTAGTGTTGTGTCAAACAAAAAAAGCGAAATGGGTACATTGTACAAAAAGCTACCTTCTTCTGATAAAAAAAAATGAAAAACTGGGTATGGGAATATGTCTGAAGATAGAACTTATCATCACACCATGCACGTTATCTCAAAACATCACGAGAGGATGTGGGGTGCTATTGTTCCTCTCCAGGATACCCAGTCATCTGTTAACATAATGTCCATTATCGCTGATCTCTTCTCGTGCTAAACGCCGATTGATAAAGATTTAGCCAAATAGTTTATTACAGATCAGGCAACTCCGCTGGGAACTCAGCTTAACAACATCTGTACTTACTGCAGCAGTTATTTTCAGTGTGTCTTGTTAGCTTTGCATGAAACATGCTAAGTTAATTTCTTAGAATTTTGCATATGTTTAATAATTAATGAATCATAAAAAGGGTCAGCCACAGTTATTGATAGGAGTTTGTACCTATTCATGCACTATATGGTATTCCCTCCCATTTGTCAAACAATGCAACATTAAATAGTCACCATTATCTGAAGGGTAAAATATTGTGTGAAACTTATCAACATAATTTAAAAACTAAACTAGAAATTATAATGCCTTTACAGATAGCATAACCCTGCCATCAAAGTATCAGATCTTAACAATGAAATCACAGCAGTTGCTATCACGGTATCATGACAAAACAATGGTTGCTACAGCATCACAACGTAACATTGTTCGTCAATGACGAATAATAGAACAATTGTTGACAGCATAAAAAACTTTACAAGGGTCGTCATAACGAAACAATGGACGACATAGCATTATACCGAAACCATGGATGACATAGCATTATAGCGTAACAATGGTCGCAAAGCATTATAGCGTAACAATGGTTGACATAGCATCATAACGTAACAATGGTTGACATAGCATCATAACGTAACAATGGTTGACATAGCATTAAAGCGTAACAATGGTTGACATAGCATCATAACGTAACAATGGTTGACATAGCATCATAACGTAACAATGGTTGACATAGCATCATAACGTAACAATGGTTGACATAGCATTAAGGCATAACAATGGTTGACATAGCATCATAACGTAACAATGGTTGACATAGCATTAAAGCGTAACAATGGTTGACATAGCATCATAACGTAACAATGGTTGACATAGCATCATAACGTAACAATGGTTGACATAACCTCATAACGTAACAATGGTTGACATAGCATCATAACGTAACAATGGTTGACATAGCATTAAAGCGTAACAATGGTTGACATAGCATCATAACGTAACAATGGTTGACATAGCATCATAACGTAACAATGGTTGACATAGCATCACGTAACAATGGTTGACATAGCATCATAACGTAACAATGGTTGACATAGCATCATAACGTAACAATGGTTGACATAGCATCATACGTAACAATGGTGACGTAGCATCATAACGTAACAATGGTTGACATAGCATCATAACGTAACAATGGTTGACATAGCATCATAACGTAACAATGGTTGACATAGCATCATAGCGTAACAATGGTTGACATAGCATCATAACGTAACAATGGTTGACATAGCATCATAACGTAACAATGGTTGACATAGCATCATAACGTAACAATGGTTGACATACCATCATAACGTAACAATGGTTGACATACATCATAACGTAACAATGGTTGACATAGCATCATAACGTAACAATGGATGACATAGCATCATAACGTAACAATGGTTGACATAATCATAACGTAACAATGGTGACATAGCATCATAACGTAACAATGGTTGACATAATCATAACGTAACAATGGTTGACATAGCATCATAACGTAACAATGGTTGACATAGCATAAACGTAACAATGGTTGACATAGCATCATAACGTAACAATGGTTGACATAGCATCATAACGTAACAATGGTTGACATAGCATCATAACGTAACAATGGTTGACATAGCATCATAACGTAACAATGGTTGACATAGCATCATAGCGTAACAATGGTTGACATAGCATCATAACGTAACAATGGTTGACATAGCATCATAACGTAACAATGGTTGACATAGCATCATAACGTAACAATGGTTGACATAGCATCATAACGTAACAATGGTTGACATAAAATCATAACGTAACAATGGTTGACATAGCATCATAACGTAACAATGGTTGACATAATCATAACGTAACAATGGTTGACATAGCATCATAACGTAACAATGGTGACATAGCATCATAGCGTAACAATGGTTGACATAGCATCATAACGTAACAATGGTGACATAGCATCATAACGTAACAATGGTTGACATAATCATAACGTAACAATGGTTGACATAGCATCATAACGTAACAATGGTTGACATAGCATTAAAGCGTAACAATGGTTGACATAGCATCATAACGTAACAATGGTTGACATAGCATCATAACGTAACAATGGTTGACATAGCATTAAAGCGTAACAATGGTTGACATAGCATCATAACGTAACAATGGTTGACATAGCATCATAACGTAACAATGGTTGACATAGCATCATAACGTAACAATGGTTGACATAGCATCATAACGTAACAATGGTTGACATAGCATCATAACGTAACAATGGTTGACATAGCATCATAACGTAACAATGGTTGACATAACAATAATCCGTAACAATGGTTGACATAGCATCATAACGTAACAATGGTTGACATAACCTCATAACGTAACAATGGTTGACATAGCATCATAACGTAACAATGGTTGACATAGCATCATAACGTAACAATGGTTGACATAGCATCATAACGTAACAATGGTTGACATAGCATCATAACGTAACAATGGTTGACATAGCATCATAACGTAACAATGGTTGACATAGCATCATAACGTAACAATGGTTGACATAGCATCATAGTAACATGGGACATAGCATCATAACGTAACAATGGTGACATAGCATCATAACGTAACAATGGTTGACATAGCATCATAACGTACAATGGTTGACATAGCATCATAACGTAACAATGGTTGACATAGCATCATAACGTAACAATGGTTGACATAGCATCATAACGTAACAATGGTTGACATAGCATCATAACGTAACAATGGTTGACATAGCATCATAACGTAACAATGGTTGACATAGCATCATAACGTAACAATGGTTGACATAGCACCATAACGTAACAATGGTGACATAGCATCATAACGTAACAATGGTTGACATAGCATCATAACGTAACAATGGTTGACATAGCATCATAACGTAACAATGGTGACATAGCATCATAACGTAACAATGGTGACATAGCATCATAACGTAACAATGGTTGACATAGCATCATAACGTAACAATGGATGACATAGCATCATAACGTAACAATGGATGACATAGCATCATAACGTAACAATGGATGACATAGCATCATAACGTAACAATGGTTGACATAGCATCATAACGTAACAATGGATGACATAGCATCATAACGTAACAATGGTTGACATAGCATCATAACGTAACAATGGATGACATAGCATCATAACGTAACAATGGTTGACATAGCATCATAGCGTAACAATGGTTGACATACCATCATAACGTAACAATGGATGACATAGCATCATAGCGTAACAATGGATGACATAGCATCATAACGTAACAATGGTTGACATACCATCATAACGTAACAATGGATGACATAGCATCATAACGTAACAATGGTTGACATACCATCATAACGTAACAATGGATGACATAGCATCATAGCGTAACAATGGATGACATAGCATCATAACGTAACAATGGATGACATAGCATCATAACGTAACAATGGATGACATAGCATCATAACGTAACAATGGATGACATAGCATCATAACGTAACAATGGATGACATAGCATCATAACGTAACAATGGATGACATACCATCATAACGTAACAATGGATGACATAGCATCATAACGTAACAATGGATGACATAGCATCATAACGTAACAATGGATGACATAGCATCATAACGTAACAATGGATGACATAGCATCATAACGTAACAATGGATGACATACCATCATAACGTAACAATGGATGACATACCATCATAACGTAACAATGGATGACATAGCATCATAACGTAACAATGGTTGACATAGCATCATAACGTAACAATGGATGACATAGCATCATTACGTAACAATGGTTGACATAGCATCATAACGTAACAATGGTTGACATAGCATCATAACGTAACAATGGATGACATAGCATCATTACGTAACAATGGTTGACATAGCATCATAACGTAACAATGGTTGACATAGCATCATAACGTAACAATGGTTGACATAGCATCATAGCGTAACAATGGCTGACATAGCATCATAACGTAACAATGGTTGACATAGCATCATAACGTAACAATGGTTGACATAGCATCATAACGTAACAATGGATGACATAGCATCATAACGTAACACTGGTTGACATACCATCATAACGTAACAATGGTTGACATAGCATCATAACGTAACAATGGTGGTTGACATAGCATCATAGCGTAACAATGGTTGACATAGCATCATAACGTAACAATGGTTGACATAGCATCATAGCGTAACACTGGTTGACATAGCATCATAACGTAACAATGGTTGACATAGCATCATAACGTAACAATGGATGACATAGCATCATAACGTAACAATGGTTGACATAGCATCATAACGTAACAATGGATGACATAGCATCATAACGTAACAATGGATGACATAGCATCATAACGTAACAATGGTTGACATAGCATCATAGCGTAACAATGGTTGACATAGCATCATAGCGTAACAATGGTTGACATAGCATCATAACGTAACAATGGATGACATAGCATCATAACGTAACAATGGTTGACATAGCATCATAGCGTAACAATGGTTGACATAGCATCATAGCGTAACAATGGTTGACATAGCATCATAACGTAACAATGGTTGACATAGCATCATAACCTAACAATGGTTGACATAGCATCATAACGTAACAATGGATGACATAGCATCATAGCGTAACAATGGATGACATAGCATCATAACGTAACAATGGTTGACATAGCATCATAACGTAACAATGGTTGACATAGCATCATAACGTAACAATGGTTGACATAGCATCATAGCGTAACAATGGTTGACATAGCATCATAGCGTAACAATGGTTGACATAGCATCATAACGTAACACTGGTTGACATAGCATCATAACGTAACAATGGTTGACATAGCATCATAACGTAACAATGGTTGACATAGCATCATAACGTAACAATGGATGACATAGCATCATAGCGTAACAATGGTTGACATAGCATCATAGCGTAACAATGGCTGACATAGCATCATAACGTAACACTGGTTGACATAGCATCATAACGTAACAATGGATGACATAGCATCATAGCGTAACAATGGTTGACATAGCATCATAACGTAACAATGGATGACATAGCATCATAACGTAACAATGGTTGACATAGCATCATAACGTAACACTGGTTGACATAGCATCATAACGTAACACTGGTTGACATAGCATCATAGCGTAACAATGGTTGACATACCATCATAACGTAACAATGGATGACATAGCATCATAACGTAACAATGGTTGACATACCATCATAACGTAACAATGGATGACATAGCATCATAGCGTAACAATGGTTGACATAGCATCATAACGTAACAATGGTTGACATAGCATCATAACGTAACAATGGTTGACATAGCATCATAACGTAACAATGGTTGACATAGCATCATAACGTAACAATGAATGACATAGCATCATAACGTAACAATGGTTGACATAGCATCATAACGTAACAATGGTTGACATAGCATCATAGCGTAACAATGGCTGACATACCATCATAACGTAACAATGGTTGACATACCATCATAACGTAACAATGGATGACATAGCATCATAGCGTAACAATGGTTGACATAGCATCATAACGTAACAATGGTTGACATACCATCATAACGTAACAATGGATGACATAGCATCATAACGTAACAATGGATGACATAGCATCATAACGTAACAATGGATGACATAGCATCATAACGTAACAATGGTTGACATAGCATCATAACGTAACAATGGATGACATAGCATCATAACGTAACAATGGATGACATAGCATCATAACGTAACAATGGATGACATACCATCATAACGTAACAATGGATGACATACCATCATAACGTAACAATGGATGACATAGCATCATAACGTAACAATGGTTGACATAGCATCATAACGTAACAATGGATGACATAGCATCATAACGTAACACTGGTTGACATAGCATCATAACGTAACAATGGATGACATAGCATCATAACGTAACAATGGTTGACATACCATCATAACGTAACAATGGATGACATAGCATCATAGCGTAACAATGGTTGACATAGCATCATAACGTAACAATGGTTGACATACCATCATAACGTAACAATGGATGACAGAGCATCATAACGTAACAATGGTTGACATAGCATCATAACGTAACAATGGTTGACATAGCATCATAGCGTAACAATGGCTGACATACCATCATAACGTAACAATGGTTGACATACCATCATAACGTAACAATGGATGACAGAGCATCATAACGTAACAATGGATGACATACCATCATAGCGTAACAATGATTGACATAGCATCGTAGCGTAACAATGGTTGACATAGCATCATAACGTAACAATGGTTGACATAGCATCATAACGTAACAATGGTTGACATAGCATCATAGCGTAACAATGGTTGACATACCATCATAACGTAACAATGGTTGACATAGCATCATAACGTAACAATGGTTGACATAGCATCATAACGTAACAATGGTTGACATAGCATCATAACGTAACAATGGTTGACATAGCATCATAGCGTAACAATGGTTGACATACCATCATAACGTAACAATGGTTGACATAGCATCATAACGTAACAATGGTTGACATAGCATCATAACGTAACAATGGATGACATAGCATCATAACGTAACAATGGTTGACATAGCATCATAACGTAACAATGGTTGACATAGCATCATAACGTAACAATGGTTGACATAGCATCATAACGTAACAATGGTTGACATAGCATCATAACGTAACAATGGATGACATAGCATCATAACGTAACAATGGATGACATAGCATCATAACGTAACAATGGATGACATAGCATCATAACGTAACAATGGATGACATAGCATCATAACGTAACAATGGTTGACATAGCATCATAACGTAACAATGGTTGACATAGCATCATAACGTAACAATGGTTGACATAGCATCATAACGTAACAATGGTTGACATAGCATCATAACGTAACAATGGATGACATAGCATCATAGCGTAACAATGGCTGCCATAGCATCATAACGTAACAATGGTTGACATAGCATCATAACGTAACTGTGGTTGACATAGCATCATAACGTAACAATGGATGACATAGCATCATAACGTAACAATGGTTGACATAGCATCATAACGTAACAATGGATGACATAGCATCATAACGTAACAATAGATGACATAGCATCATAACGTAACAATGGTTGACATAGCATCATAACGTAACAATGGTTGACATAGCATCATAACGTAACAATGGTTGACATAGCATCATAGCGTAACAATGGTTGACATAGCATCATAACGTAACAATGGTTGACATAGCATCATAACGTAACAATGGTTGACATACCATCATAACGTAACAATGGATGACATAGCATCATAGCGTAACAATGGATGACATACCATCATAGCGTAACAATGGTTGACATAGCATCATAACGTAACAATGGTTGACATAGCATCATAACGTAACAATGGTTGACATAGCATCATAACGTAACAATGGATGACATAGCATCATAACGTAACAATGGTTGACATACCATCATAACGTAACAATGGTTGACATAGCATCATAACGTAACAATGGTTGACATAGCATCATAACGTAACAATGGTTGACATAGCATCATAGCGTAACAATGGTTGACATACCATCATAACGTAACAATGGTTGACATAGCATCATAACGTAACAATGGTTGACATACCATCATAACGTAACAATGGTTGACATACCATCATAACGTAACAATGGTTGACATAGCATCATAACGTAACAATGGTTGACATAGCATCATAACGTAACAATGGTTGACATAGCATCATAGCGTAACAATGGTTGACATAGCATCATAACGTAACAATGGTTGACATAGCATCATAACGTAACAATGGTTGACATAGCATCATAACGTAACAATGGATGACATAGCATCATAACGTAACAATGGTTGACATAGCATCATAGCGTAACAATGGATGACATACCATCATAACGTAACAATGGTTGACATAGCATCATAACGTAACAATGGATGACATAGCATCATAACGTAACAATGGATGACATAGCATCATAACGTAACAATGGTTGACATAGCATCATAACGTAACAATGGTTGACATACCATCATAACGTAACAATGGTTGACATAGCATCATAACGTAACATTGGTTGACATACCATCATAACGTAACAATGGTTGACATAGCATCATAACGTAACAATGGTTGACATAGCATCATAACGTAACAATGGTTGACATAGCATCATAACGTAACAATGGTTGACATAGCATCATAACGTAACAATGGTTGACATAGCATCATAACGTAACAATGGTTGACATAGCATCATAACGTAACAATGGATGACATAGCATCATAACGTAACAATGGTTGACATAGCATCATAACGTAACAATGGTTGACATAGCATCATAACGTAACAATGGTTGACATAGCATCATAACGTAACAATGGTTGACATAGCATCATAACGTAACAATGGTTGACATAGCATCATAACGTAACAATGGATGACATAGCATCATAACGTAACAATGGTTGACATAGCATCATAACGTAACAATGGATGACATAGCATCATAACGTAACAATGGTTGACATAGCATCATAACGTAACAATGGATGACATAGCATCATAACGTAACAATGGTTGACATAGAATCATAACGTAACAATGGTTGACATAGCATCATAACGTAACAATGGATGACATAGCATCATAACGTAACAATGGTTGACATAGCATCATAACGTAACAATGGTTGACATAGCATCATAACGTAACAATGGTTGACATAGCATCATAGCGTAACATTGGTTGACATAGCATCATAACGTAACAATGGTTGACATAGCATCATAACGTAACAATGGTTGACATACCATCATAACGTAACAATGGTTGACATAGCATCATAACGTAACAATGGTTGACATAGCATCATAACGTAACATTGGTTGACATAGCATCATAACGTAACAATGGTTGACATAGCATCATAGCGTAACATTGGTTGACATAGCATCATAACGTAACAATGGTTGACATAGCATCATAACGTAACAATGGTTGACATACCATCATAACGTAACAATGGTTGACATAGCATCATAACGTAACAATGGTTGACATAGCATCATAACGTAACAATGGATGACATAGCATCATAACGTAACAATGGTTGACATAGCATCATAGCGTAACAATGGTTGACATAGCATCATACCGTAACAATGGCTGACATAGCATCATAACGTAACAATGGTTGTCATAGCATCATAGCGTAACAATGGTTGACATAGCATCATAACGTAACAATGGATGACATTGCATCATAGCATAACAATGGCTGCTATTGCATCATACCGTAGCAATGGTTGACATAGCATCATACCGTAACAATGGCTGACATAGCATCATAACGTAACAATGGTTGACATAGCATCATAGCGTAACAATGGTTGTCATACCATCATAGCGTAACAATGGCTGCGATTGCATCATACCGTAGCAATGGTTGACATAGCCTCATAACGTAACAATGACTGCCATAGCATCACACCGTAGCAATGGTTGACATAGCATCATAACGTAACAATGGTTGACATAGCAGCATAACGTAACAATGGTTGACATAGCATCATGGCTTTACAATTGTTGACATAGTATCATAGCGTAACAATGGTTGACATGGCATCATAGCATAACAATGGCTGCCATAGCATCATAATGTAACAATGGCTATCATAGCATCATACCGTAGCAATTGTTGACATAGTCTCATAACGTTACAATGGTTGACATTGCATCATAACGTCACAATGGCTGCCATAGCATCATAACGTAACAATGGTTGACATATCATCATAACGTAACTATGGTTGACATAGCATCATAACGTAACAATGGTTGACATACCATCATAACGTAACAATGGTTGACATACCATCATAACGTAACAATGGTTGACATAACATCATAACGTAACAATGGTTGACATACCATCATAACGTAACAATGGTTGACATAGCATCATAACGTAACAATGGTTGACATACCATCATAACGTAACTATGATTGAAATAACATCATAACGTAACAATGGTTGACATAACATCATAACATTACAATGGTTGACTTAGCATCATAACGTAACAATGGCTGACATACCATCATAACGTAACAATGGATGACATAGCATCATAACGTAACAATGGTTGACATACCATCATAACGTAACAATGGTTGACATAGCATCATAACGTAACAATGGTTGACATACCATCATAACGTAACTATGGTTGACATAACATCATAACGTAACAATGGTTGACATAACATCATAACGTAACAAGGGTTGACATACCATCATAACGTAACAATGGTTGACATACCATCATAACGTAACAATGGTTGACATAGCATCATAACGTAACAATGGTTGACATACCATCATAACGTAACAATGGTTGACATAGCATCATAACGTAACAATGGTTGACATACCATCATAACGTAACAATGGTTGACATACCATCATAACGTAACAATGGTTGACATAACATCATAACGTAACAATTGTTGACATACCATCATAACGTAACAATGGTTGACATAGCATCATAACGTAACAATGGTTGACATAACATCATAACGTAACAATGGTTGACATACCATCATAACGTAACAATGGTTGACATACCATCATAACGTAACAATGGTTGACATACCATCATAACGTAACAATGGTTGACATACCACCATAACGTAACAATGGTTGACATAACATCATAGCATAACAATGGATGTCATAGCGTCATAGCGTTACAATGGTTGGCAGAGCATCATAGCGTAACAATGGTTGTCATGGCATCATAACGTAACAATAGCTACTATAGCACTATAACGTAACAATGACTGCCATAGCTTTATAACGTAACAATGGTTGCTATAGCATCATAACGTAACAATGGATGACATAGCATAATAAATTAACAATAGCTGATGTAACACCATAACGTAACAATGTTTGACATAACATCATAACGTAACAATGGTTGACATAGCATCATAACGTAACAATGGTTGACATAGCATTAAAGCGTAACAATGGTTGACATAACATCATAACGTAACAATGGATGACAAAGCATCATAAATTAACAATGGTTGACATAGCATCATAGCGTAACACTGGTTGACATAGCATCATAACGTAACAATGGTTGACATAGCATCATAACGTAACAATGGATGACATAGCATCATAACGTAACAATGGTTGACATAGCATCATCACGTAACAATGGTTGACATAGCATCATAGCGTAACAATGGTTGACATAGCATCATAACGTAACAATGGATGACATAGCATTATAACGTAACAATGGTTGACATACCATCATAACGTAACAATGGATGACATAGCATCATAACGTAACAATGGTTGACATAGCATCATAACGTAACAATGGTTGACATACCATCATAACGTAACAATGGATGACATACCATCATAACGTAACAATGGATGACATAGCATCATAACGTAACAATGGTTGACATAGCATCATAGCGTAACAATGGTTGACATAGCATCATAACGTAACAATGGTTGACATACCATCATAACGTAACAATGGATGACATACCATCATAACGTAACAATGGTTGACATACCATCATAACGTAACAATGGATGACATAGCATCATAACGTAACAATGGTTGACATAGCATCATAACGTAACAATGGTTGACATAGCATCATAGCGTAACAATGGTTGACATAGCATCATAACGTAACAATGGTTGACATACCATCATAGCGTAACAATGGTTGACATAGCATCATAACGTAACAATGGTTGACATAGCATCATAGCGTAACAATGGTTGACATAGCATCATAACGTAACAATGGTTGACATACCATCATAACGTAACAATGGATGACATAGCATCATAACGTAACAATGGTTGACATAGCATCATAACGTAACAATGGTTGACATATCATCATAACGTAACTATGGTTGACATAGCATCATAACGTAACAATGGTTGACATACCATCATAACGTAACAATGGTTGACATACCATCATAACGTAACAATGGTTGACATAACATCATAACGTAACAATGGTTGACATACCATCATAACGTAACAATGGTTGACATAGCATCATAACGTAACAATGGTTGACATACCATCATAACGTAACTATGATTGAAATAACATCATAACGTAACAATGGTTGACATAACATCATAACATTACAATGGTTGACTTAGCATCATAACGTAACAATGGCTGACATACCATCATAACGTAACAATGGATGACATAGCATCATAACGTAACAATGGTTGACATACCATCATAACGTAACAATGGTTGACATAGCATCATAACGTAACAATGGTTGACATACCATCATAACGTAACTATGGTTGACATAACATCATAACGTAACAATGGTTGACATAACATCATAACGTAACAAGGGTTGACATACCATCATAACGTAACAATGGTTGACATACCATCATAACGTAACAATGGTTGACATAGCATCATAACGTAACAATGGTTGACATACCATCATAACGTAACAATGGTTGACATAGCATCATAACGTAACAATGGTTGACATACCATCATAACGTAACAATGGTTGACATACCATCATAACGTAACAATGGTTGACATAACATCATAACGTAACAATTGTTGACATACCATCATAACGTAACAATGGTTGACATAGCATCATAACGTAACAATGGTTGACATACCATCATAACGTAACAATGGTTGACATACCATCATAACGTAACAATGGTTGACATACCATCATAACGTAACAATGGTTGACATACCATCATAACGTAACAATGGTTGACATACCACCATAACGTAACAATGGTTGACATAACATCATAGCATAACAATGGATGTCATAGCGTTATAGCGTTACAATGGTTGGCAGAGCATCATAGCGTAACAATGGTTGTCATGGCATCATAACGTAACAATAGCTACTATAGCACTATAACGTAACAATGACTGCCATAGCTTTATAACGTAACAATGGTTGCTATAGCATCATAACGTAACAATGGATGACATAGCATAATAAATTAACAATAGCTGATGTAACACCATAACGTAACAATGTTTGACATAACATCATAACGTAACAATGGTTGACATAGCATCATAACGTAACAATGGTTGACATAGCATTAAAGCGTAACAATGGTTGACATAACATCATAACGTAACAATGGATGACAAAGCATCATAAATTAACAATGGTTGACATAGCATCATAGCGTAACACTGGTTGACATAGCATCATAACGTAACAATGGTTGACATAGCATCATAACGTAACAATGGATGACATAGCATCATAACGTAACAATGGTTGACATAGCATCATCACGTAACAATGGTTGACATAGCATCATAGCGTAACAATGGTTGACATAGCATCATAACGTAACAATGGATGACATAGCATTATAACGTAACAATGGTTGACATACCATCATAACGTAACAATGGATGACATAGCATCATAACGTAACAATGGTTGACATAGCATCATAACGTAACAATGGTTGACATACCATCATAACGTAACAATGGATGACATACCATCATAACGTAACAATGGATGACATAGCATCATAACGTAACAATGGTTGACATAGCATCATAGCGTAACAATGGTTGACATAGCATCATAACGTAACAATGGTTGACATACCATCATAACGTAACAATGGATGACATACCATCATAACGTAACAATGGTTGACATACCATCATAACGTAACAATGGATGACATAGCATCATAACGTAACAATCGTTGACATAGCATCATAACGTAACAATGGTTGACATAGCATCATAGCGTAACAATGGTTGACATAGCATCATAACGTAACAATGGTTGACATACCATCATAGCGTAACAATGGTTGACATAGCATCATAACGTAACAATGGTTGACATAGCATCATAGCGTAACAATGGTTGACATAGCATCATAACGTAACAATGGTTGACATACCATCATAACGTAACAATGGATGACATAGCATCATAACGTAACAATGGTTGACATACCATCATAACGTAACAATGGTTGACATAGCATCATAGCGTAACAATGGTTGACATAGCATCATAACGTAACAATGGTTGACATACCATCATAACGTAACAATGGATGACATAGCATCATAACGTAACAATGGTTGACATACCATCATAACGTAACAATGGTTGACATACCATCATAGCGTAACAATGGATGACATAGCATCATAACGTAACAATGGTTGACATACCATCATAACGTAACAATGGATGACATAGCATCATAACGTAACAATGGTTGACATACCATCATAACGTAACAATGGTTGACATAGCATCATAGCGTAACAATGGTTGACATAGCATCATAACGTAACACTGGTTGACATACCATCATAACGTAACAATGGTTGACATACCATCACAGCGTAACAATGGTTGACATACCATCATAACGTAACAATGGTTGACATACCATCATAACGTAACAATGGTTGACATAGCATCATAGCGTAACAATGGTTGACATAGCATCATAACGTAACACTGGTTGACATAGCATCATAGCGTAACAATGGTTGACATAGCATCATAGCGTAACAATGGTTGACATAGCATCATAGCGTAACAATGGTTGACATAGCATCATAGCGTAACAATGGTTGACATAGCATCATAACGTAACACTGGTTGACATACCATCATAACGTAACAATGGTTGACATACCATCATAGCGTAACAATGGTTGACATAGCATCATAACGTAACAATGGTTGACATAGCATCATAACGTAACAATGGTTGACATAGCATCATAGCGTAACAATGGTTGACATATCATCATAACGTAACACTGGTTGACATAGCATCATAACGTAACAATGGTTGACATAGCATCATAGCGTAACAATGGTTGACATAGCATCATAACGTAACAATGGTTGACATACCATCATAACGTAACAATGGATGACATAGCATCATAACGTAACAATGGTTGACATACCATCATAACGTAACAATGGTTGACATACCATCATAGCGTAACAATGGATGACATAGCATCATAACGTAACAATGGTTGACATACCATCATAACGTAACAATGGATGACATAGCATCATAACGTAACAATGGTTGACATACCATCATAACGTAACAATGGTTGACATAGCATCATAGCGTAACAATGGTTGACATAGCATCATAACGTAACACTGGTTGACATACCATCATAACGTAACAATGGTTGACATACCATCATAGCGTAACAATGGTTGACATAGCATCATAACGTAACAATGGTTGACATACCATCATAACGTAACAATGGTTGACATAGCATCATAGCGTAACAATGGTTGACATAGCATCATAACGTAACACTGGTTGACATAGCATCATAGCGTAACAATGGTTGACATAGCATCATAGCGTAACAATGGTTGACATAGCATCATAGCGTAACAATGGTTGACATAGCATCATAGCGTAACAATGGTTGACATAGCATCATAACGTAACACTGGTTGACATACCATCATAACGTAACAATGGTTGACATACCATCATAGCGTAACAATGGTTGACATAGCATCATAACGTAACAATGGTTGACATAGCATCATAACGTAACAATGGTTGACATAGCATCATAGCGTAACAATGGTTGACATATCATCATAACGTAACACTGGTTGACATAGCATCATAGCGTAACAATGGTTGACATAGCATCATAGCGTAACAATGGTTGACATAGCATCATAGCGTAACAATGGATGACATAGCATCATAACGTAACAATGGTTGACATAGCATCATAGCGTAACAATGGATGACATAGCATCATAACGTAACTATGGTTGACATAGCATCATAGCGTAACAATGGCTGACATAGCATTATAGCGTAACAATGGTTGACATAGCATCATAGCGTAACACTGGTTGACATAGCATCATAGCGTAACAATGGTTGACATAGCATTATAGCGTAACTATGGTTGACATAGCATCATAGCGTAACAATGGCTGACATAGCATTATAGCGTAACAATGGTTGACATAGCATCATAACGTAACAATGAATGACATAGCATCATAGCGTAACAATGGTTGACATAGCATCATAGCGTAACAATGGTTGACATAGCATCATAACGTAACAATGAATGACATAGCATCATAGCGTGACAATGGTTGACATAGCATCATAGCGTAACAATGGTTGACATACCATCATAACGTAACACTGGTTGACATAGCATCATAACGTAACAATGGTTGACATAGCATCATAGCGTAACAATGGATGACATAGCATCATAACGTAACAATGGTTGACATAGCATCATAACGTAACAATGGATGACATAGCATCATAACGTAACAATGGTTGACATAGCATCATAGCGTAACAATGGATGACATAGCATCATAACGTAACAATGGTTGACATAGCATCATAGCGTAACAATGGATGACATAGCATCATTACGTAACAATGGTTGACATAGCATCATAACGTAACACTGGTTGACATAGCATCATTACGTAACACTGGTTGACATAGCATCATTACGTAACAATGGTTGACATAGCATCATAGCGTAACAATGGTTGACATAGCATCATAGCGTAACAATGGATGACATAGCATCATAACGTAACAATGGTTGACATAGCATCATAGCGTAACAATGGATGACATAGCATCATTACGTAACAATGGTTGACATAGCATCATAACGTAACACTGGTTGACATACCATCATAACGTAACAATGGTTGACATACCATCATAGCGTAACAATGGTTGACATAGCATCATAACGTAACAATGGATGACATACCATCATAACGTAACACTGGTTGACATACCATCATAACGTAACAATGGTTGACATCCCATCATAACGTAACAATGGATGACATACCATCATAACGTAACAATGGTTGACATACCATCATAACGTAACAATGGTTGACATACCATCATAACGTAACAATGGTTGACATAGCATCATAGCGTAACAATGGTTGACATAGCATCATAACGTAACAATGGATGTCATACCATCATAACGTAACAATGGTTGACATAGCATCATAGCGTAACAATGGTTGACATAGCATCATAACGTAACACTGGTTGACATACCATCATAACGTAACAATGGTTGACATACCATCATAGCGTAACAATGGTTGACATAGCATCATAACGTAACAATGGATGACATACCATCATAACGTAACAATGGTTGACATACCATCATAACGTAACAATGGTTGACATACCATCATAACGTAACAATGGTTGACATACCATCATAACGTAACAATGGATGACATAGCATCATAACGTAACAATGGTTGACATAGCATCATAGCGTAACAATGGTTGACATAGCATCATAACGTAACAATGGATGACATAGCATCATAACGTAACAATGGTTGACATAGCATCATAACGTAACAAGGGTTGACATACCATCATAACGTAACAATGGATGACATAGCATCATAACGTAACAATGGTTGACATAGCATCATAACGTAACAATGGTTGACATACCATCATAACGTAACAATGGATGACATAGCATCATAACGTAACAATGGTTGACATAGCATCATAACGTAACAATGGCTGCCATAGCATCATAACGTAACAATGGATGACATAGCATCATAACGTAACAATGGTTGACATACCATCATAACGTGACAATGGTTGACATAGCATCATAACGTAACAATGGATGACATAGCATCATAACGTAACAATGGATGACATAGCATCATAACGTAACAATGGTTGACATACCATCATAACGTAACAATGGTTGACATACCATCATAACGTGACAATGGTTGACATAGCATCATAACGTAACAATGGATGACATAGCATCATAACGTAACAATGGATGACATAGCATCATAACGTAACAATGGTTGACATACCATCATAACGTAACAATGGTTGACATAGCATCATAGCGTAACAATGGTTGACATAGCATCATAACGTAACACTGGTTGACATAGCATCATTACGTAACAATGGCTGACATAGCATCATAACGTAACAATGGATGACATAGCATCATAACGTAACAATGGTTGACATAGCATCATAACGTAACAATGGATGACATAGCATCATAACGTAACAATGGATGACATAGCATCATAACGTAACAATGGTTGACATACCATCATAACGTAACAATGGTTGACATAGCATCATAGCGTAACAATGGTTGACATAGCATCATAACGTAACACTGGTTGACATAGCATCATTACGTAACAATGGCTGACATAGCATCATAACGTAACAATGGATGACATACCATCATAGCGTAACAATGGTTGACATACCATCATAACGTAACAATGGTTGACATAGCATCATAACGTAACAATGGTTGACATACCATCATAACGTAACAATGGTTGACATAGCATCATAACGTAACAATGGTTGACATACCATCATAGCGTAACAATGGTTGACATAGCATCATAACGTAACAATGGTTGACATAGCATCATAACGTAACAATGGTTGACATAGCATCATAGCGTAACAATGGTTGACATACCATCATAGCGTAACAATGGTTGACATAGCATCATAACGTAACAATGGTTGACATACCATCATAGCGTAACAATGGTTGACATAGCATCATAACGTAACAATGGTTGACATAGCATCATAACGTAACAATGGTTGACATAGCATCATAACGTAACAATGGTTGACATACCATCATAGCGTAACAATGGTTGACATAGCATCATAACGTAACAATGGTTGACATAGCATCATAACGTAACAATGGTTGACATACCATCATAGCGTAACAATGGTTGACATACCATCATAGCGTAACAATGGTTGACATAGCATCATAACGTAACAATGGTTGACATAGCATCATAACGTAACAATGGTTGACATAGCATCATAACGTAACAATGGTTGACATACCATCATAACGTAACAATTGTTGACATAGCATCATAACGTAACAATGGTTGACATACCATCATAACGTAACATTGGTTGACATAGCATCATAGCGTGACAGTGGTTGACATAGCATCATAACGTAACAATGGTTGACATACCATCATAACGTAACAATGGTTGACATAGCATCATAACGTAACAATGGTTGACATAGCATCATAACGTAACAATGGTTGACATAGCATCATAACGTAACAATGGTTGACATAGCATCATAACGTAACAATGGTTGACATAGCATCATAACGTAACAATGGTTGACATAGCATCATAACGTAACAGTGGTTGACATACCATCATAACGTAACAATGGTTGACATAGCATCATAACGTAACAATGGTTGACATACCATCATAGCGTAACAATGGTTGACATAGCATCATAACGTAACAATGGTTGACATACCATCATAACGTAACAATGGTTGACATAGCATCATAACGTAACAATGGTTGACATACCATCATAACGTAACAATGGATGACATAGCATCATAACGTAACAATGGTTGACATAGCATCATAACGTAACAATGGTTGACATAGCATCATAACGTAACAATGGTTGACATAGCATCATAGCGTAACAATGGATGACATACCATCATAACGTAACAATGGTTGACATAGCATCATAACGTAACAATGGTTGACATAGCATCATAACGTAACAATGGATGACATAGCATCATAACGTAACAATGGATGACATAGCATCATAACGTAACAATGGATGACATAGCATCATAACGTAACAATGGTTGACATAGCATCATAACGTAACAATGGATGACATAGCATCATAACGTAACAATGGATGACATAGCATCATAACGTAACAATGGATGACATAGCATCATAACGTAACAATGGATGACATAGCATCATAACGTAACAATGGTTGACATAGCATCATAGCGTAACAATGGTTGACATAGCATCATAGCGTAACAATGGCTGACATAACATCATAGCGTAACAATGGTTGACATACCATCATAACGTAACACTGGTTGACATAGCATCATAACGTAACAATGGTTGACATACCATCATAACGTAACAATGGTTGACATAGCATCATAGCGTGACAGTGGTTGACATAGCATCATATAGTAACAATGGATGACATACCATCATAACGTGACAGTGGTTGACATACCATCATAACGTAACAATGGTTGACATAGCATCATAACGTAACAATGGTTGACATACCATCATAACGTAACAATGGTTGACATACCATCATAACGTAACAATGGTTGACATACCATCATAACGTAACAATGGTTGACATAGCATCATAGCGTGACAGTGGTTGACATACCATCATAACGTAACAATGGTTGACATAGCATCATAGCGTGACAGTGGTTGACATAGCATCATATAGTAACAATGGATGACATAGCATCATAACGTAACAATGGTTGACATAGCATCATAACGTAACAATGGTTGACATAGCATCATAACCTAACAATGGTTGACATAGCATCATAACGTAACAATGGATGACATAGCATCATAGCGTAACAATGGTTGACATAGCATCATAACGTAACAATGGTTGACATAGCATCATAACGTAACAATGGTTGACATAGCATCATAGCGTGACAGTGGTTGACATAGCATCATAACGTAACAATGGTTGACATAGCATCATAACGTAACAATGGTTGACATAGCATCATAACGTAACAATGGTTGACATAGCATCATAACGTAACAATGGTTGACATAGCATCATAACGTAACAATGGTTGACATAGCATCATAACGTAACAATGGTTGACATAGCATCATAACGTAACAATGGTTGACATAACATCATAACGTAACAATGGTTGACATAGCATCATAACGTAACAATGGATGACATAGCATCATAACGTAACACTGGTTGACATACCATCATAACGTAACAATGGTTGACATAGCATCATAGCGTGACAGTGGTTGACATACCATCATAACGTAACAATGGTTGACATAGCATCATAACGTAACAATGGTTGACATAGCATCATAACGTAACAATGGTTGACATAGCATCATAACGTAACAATGGTTGACATAGCATCATAACGTAACAATGGTTGACATAGCATCATAACGTAACAATGGTTGACATAGCATCATAACGTAACAATGGTTGACATAACATCATAACGTAACATTGGTTGACATAGCATCATAGCGTGACAGTGGTTGACATACCATCATAACGTAACAATGGTTGACATAGCATCATAACGTAACAATGGTTGACATAGCATCATAACGTAACAATGGTTGACATAGCATCATAACGTAACAATGGTTGACATAGCATCATAACGTAACAATGGTTGACATAGCATCATAACGTAACAATGGATGACATAGCACCATTACGTAACAATGGTTGACATAGCATCATAACGTAACAATGGATGACATAGCATCATAACGTAACAATGGTTGACATAGCATCATAACGTAACAATGGTTGACATAGCATCATAGCATAACAATGGATGACATAGCATCATAACGTAACAATGGATGACATACCATCATAACGTAACAATGGTTGACATAGCATCATAACGTAACAATGGTTGACATAGCATCATAACGTAACAATGGTTGACATAGCATCATAGCATAACAATGGATGACATAGCATCATAGCATAACAATGGATGACATAGCATCATAGCATAACAATGGTTGACATAGCATCATAGCATAACAATGGATGACATAGCATCATAGCATAACAATGGATGACATAGCATCATAGCATAACAATGGATGACATAGCATCATAGCATAACAATGGATGACATAGCATCATAGCATAACAATGGATGACATAGCATCATAGCATAACAATGGATGACATAGCATCATAGCATAACAATGGATGACATAGCATCATAGCATAACAATGGATGACATAGCATCATAGCATAACAATGGATGACATAGCATCATAGCATAACAATGGATGACATAGCATCATAGCATAACAATGGATGACATAGCATCATAGCATAACAATGGTTGACATAGCATCATAACGTAACAATGGTTGACATAGCATCATAGCATAACAATGGATGACATAGCATCATAGCATAACAATGGATGACATACCATCATAACGTAACAATGGTTGACATAGCATCATAGCATAACAATGGATGACATAGCATCATAACGTAACAATGGTTGACATAGCATCATAACGTAACAATGGTTGACATAGCATCATAACGTAACAATGGTTGACATAGCATCATAGCATAACAATGGTTGACATAGCATCATAGCATAACAATGGTTGACATAGCATTATAGCGTAACAATGGTTGACATAGCATCATAGCGTAACAATGGATGACATAGCATCATAACGTAACAATGGATGACATAGCATTATAGCGTAACAATGGCTGACATAGCATCATAACGTAACAATGGCTGACATAGCATTATAGCGTAACAATGGTTGACATACCATCATAACGTAACAATGGTTGACATAGCATTATAGCGTAGCAATGGCTGACATAGCATCATAACGTAACAATGGTTGACATAGCATTATAGCGTAACAATGGTTGACATAGCATCATAACGTAACAATGGCTGACATAACATCATAACGTAACAATGGCTGACATAGCATCATAACGTAACAATGGTTGACATACCATCATAACGTAACAATGGCTGACATAGCATCATAACGTAACAATAGTTGACATACCATCATAACGTAACAATGGTTGACATACCATCATAGCGTAACAATGGTTGACATACCATCATAACGTAACAATGGTTGACATACCATCATAACGTAACAATGGTTGACATACCATCATAGCGTAACAATGGTTGATATACCATCATAACGTAACAATGGTTGACATACCATCATAGCGTAACAATGGCTGACATACCATCATAACGTAACAATGGCTGACATACCATCATAACGTAACAATGGTTGACATACCATCATAACGTAACAATGGCTGACATAGCATCATAACGTAACAATGGCTGACATAGCATCATAACGTAACAATGGCTGACATAGCATCATAACGTAACAATGAATGACAGAGCATCATAACGTAACAATGGTTGACATAGCATCATAACGTAACAATGGATGTCATAGCATCATAACGTAACAATGGCTGCCAAAGCATCATAACGTAACAATGGATGTCATAGCATCATAGCATAACAATGGTTAACATGGTATTGTAACGTAACAATGGCTGCCATAGCAACATAACGTAACAATGGCTGCCATAGCATCATAACGTAACAATGGCTGCCATAGCATCATAACGTAACAATTGTTGACATAGCATCATAACGTAACAATGACAATGAATGTTTAAGGGGCTAAATTAATAATTACTTCATTTAGCGGTTTATTAATAACATGTAGTTGGAACAGGCTGCACATATTAATGTTGACTTTATCCTCCTAGGGGATTTTAACTGTGTTAGTATACCTTCGTTTTTTATCAAATCTTAGATACTGTTAGTACTACTTTTGCCGCGCCGGATACAGAAATATTTTTAAAATTGTTAGGTCGGCAACTTCCTGTGTAATGCAGTCACTTATTACCCTCTTGCTTATTTATAAATCGTATTCACGTCATAGCATAATAACGTAACAATTGTTGACATAGCATCATAACCTAACAATGGCTGACATAGCACCATAACGTATCAATGACTGTCATAGCATCATAACGTAACAATAGTTGACATAACATGATAGCGTAACAATTGTTGACATTGCATCATAACGTAACAATGACTGTCATAGCATCATAACGTAACAATGGTTGACATAGCATCATAACGTAACAATTGTTGACATAGCATCATAACCTAACAATGGCTGACATAGCACCATAACGTATCAATGACTGTCATAGCATCATAACGTAACAATGGTTGACATACCATCATAACGTAACAATTGTTGACATAGCATCATAACCTAACAATGGCTGACATAGCACCATAACGTATCAATGACTGTCATAGCATCATAACGTAACAATAGTTGACATAGCATCATAACGTAACAATGGCTGTCATAGCATCATAACGTAACAATGGATGTCATAGCATCATAACGTAACAATGGCTGCCATAGCTTCATAACGTAACAATGGTTGCCATAGCATCATAACGTAACAATGACTGCCATAGCTTATTATCGTAACATTGGTTGACATAGCATCATAACGCAAAAATGGCTACTATAAACAATGACTGCCATAGCTTCATAACGTACCAATAGTTGGCAAAGCATCATAACGCAACAATGGCTACTATAGCACCATAACGTAGCAATGACTGCCACAGCATCATAACGTAACAACGGACGTCACGGCATCATAACGTAACAACAACGTCACGGCATTATAACGTAACAACAACGTCACATCATCATAATATAACAACGGATGTCACTGCATCATAACGTAACAACGAACCTCACAACATCATAATTAACAACAGCGTCATGGCATCATGACGCAACAACAACGCCATGGCATAATAACGTATCGACAACGTCACGGAATCATAACGTAACAACAACGTCACGGCATTAGAACGTTACAATGATCATCACAATATAACGTGTATCAGTTGTTGTTTCGGCAGCATAACAAAACAATGATTTGCCTCATGATAATAACAATATCTGTTACAACATCTTAACGTAACGAGGATTTTGCAGCATCATGACGAAACAATGATCGCCACAACATAATTATGAAACAATGGTTGTCATAGCAGCATTACGTAACAATAGTGGACATAGCGTCATACCGTATCATTTCCTTTACAGCGTTATAACAGAATAATGGTCGTTACTGCATAGTAACCTAACACAAGTTGTCTCAGCAGAGTGTTGGCGTAATGCGGGATTTCACAGCGTCAGAAAGGAAAACTGTTGTCACAGTATCATGACGTAACAATGGTTGACAGTCTCATAATGTATCAATTTTCGTCACAGAACAATGATCGTAACTGCATGATAACCTAATATAAAGTGTCACAGAATCGTGTTGGCGTCATAACGGAACAATTATTGTCAAAGAATCATAAGGTAACAATGAATGCCGCGGCGGGACTTTTATCAGTAGAACATAACATAACGCAACAATGGCGATCACAGCCTTCTTTACAAACATTTGTTGTTGCAAGATTACGCCGTAAGAAATGACGTTATATCTTCGTCACATCGGTATATATCGTTGTCCGGTGAGAGTCCAAACAGCCTTATAACGTAATAATGGTTGTCACAGAGGCATAACGTGATACTGGTTGCCATCACACAATGGTTGACATATCTTCATAACGAAACAATGGTGGTTTTCACGTCATATCTTCGCTCTGACTATAATTCTGTTTCAATTGATGCGACATCAAATATATTGATTGATTAAACACCATAGTTTAGGGTACTTGGGGATGCATGATGACCATAACCCTTTAAAGTCTTTCTAAATTTTCGACAATTTTATTACAACATCAAAAGGAGACTGTGTAATCCATGGATACTCGATGTAATTACTTCAAATGTTCATAGTCCACTTAAGACACGGTGGAATTTCCGCTATATATAGACTCCGATCCTGACAAAAAGCCTTATTTTCCCATGACGGTAAAATAGTAGAATGTTCCGGATAATAATGTGAGTTATCTGACAAATTTTCGCCAAACTGACGGACTTAACCTAATGAAAGGTCAGAAAGACACAAGTAATGTAGTATTCCTGAAACAATGGCAAATTGTGGAGATGATATGCCGTACATAATTTTGTGCTCGATGAGCCGACCCTCCTCTAACTAAAAGCCTATGCATTCAGTGTAGTGGACGAAAGCATAAGGTTAAGGTTCGTGAACCACGACTGACTGACCCACTTTATTAGGTCACACCAATCTTCAAGCAGGGTTGTTGTTCGTACCTCAGTGTAACACCTCTGTTTTGGGCTCAATAACAAGAATCGTGCCAAAACGGACAAACGATATTTAACCCACACTGATTTTAAGGACCACAATTATAATATATAATTAAACTTTGTTTCTGTCTGAAAATCAAGGATAACTTGAGTTATTTAGCAATAACTATCGACATATTTTCTGTACTTTTTACGCCAGGCAGATAACTACGCGAATGTGAAATGGAATACAGCATATTTATACCATAAACGTAGATACAAAAACTAAATGAATTACATGGTGACATCAATTAATTCAACAATATTCAAATAATTTATATTTATCTCACTTATTTTTCATACGCTAAGTGTGTTTAACAGATTTGAAGCTTCTATTTTCAAATTCCTGACCAACGTTTTATCTGACGTCATACAGAGTCAGGTGTCCTTAAAAAATCTGAGCCAGTCACTGAGGTAAATGTAATAAACCGACAGTGTAAAAGAATGAGGTCACACGGGAATTTGGATTATTTAGTCTTTCGCGTTCTTAAAAGGGGCTAAATTAATAATTACTTCATTTAGCGGTTTATTAATAACATGTAGTTGGAACAGGCTGCACATATTAATGTTGACGTTATCCTCCTAGGGGATTTTTAACTGTGTTAGTATACCTTCGTTTTTTATCAAATCTTAGATACTGCTAGTACTACTTTTGCCGCGCCGGATACAGAAATAGTTTTAAAATTGTTAGGTCGGCAACTTCCTGTGTAATGCAGTCACTTATTACCCTCTTGCTTATTTATAAATCGTATTCACGCCTACTAGTCATGTCTGTGACGTACTCATTGATATTTTTTTCTTTGTTATTTCAGTACAATAGATAATGTTTACTATCCTGCAATTGTAAAAGAAAAGGAGTCAGCAAAGAAAGTTTACGATAAAGCGAAGAAAAAAGGCCAGACGACAGGTCATGTCGCAACAAAGTAAGTATTGATAAGTATTTTGGTAATATACGCCGACACAATTATGGTCAATATAGCTACGCTCAACTTTCATTTCTGGAAGTAGACCGCGGACAAATTTCTTGAAGCGGTACATTTCATTCCGTCGTAAATATCATTCGAATCATCTTCGGCCCTTTCCGTACACATTCGGAAAAGAACCTCGATGGTTAAAGTATTGACAGACCGGGATACTCGGTACGTGCTTCGGTCTTCCTACATCGTAAAGGAGACCCTGCATAAGTAAAGAGAGTTAATATGCCACCTAGAATTAACGCAATCAAATTATCAAAATTGATTATTAAGAACAATACATTGATTATACACATCAGACTTTTACAGTTACGCGCAAGTTGTCACCTCAAATCAGGGCTATAACACACGAATCGGTACTGTAATGTACGCGCGTTTTCTAAAAGTAGCATTTTACTTATTTGTATCCAACACCTTTTACACACGTGTACTGTCTTAGTTCGCATCATATAGACAGTGTTTACAATGTCAGTTTTTACATCAAGTAACAAACAGTAGATGTAATTTAACATACTTGTTCCAGTATTTCACATAATCTAGTTTGTGATTGTTGTACATAGATCTCGGCGAAGAAATAAAATAGCTGGATATAAACCTCTCTGTACCACCCTCTCTCTCCACCATCTTTTCCAACATTTTGCTGTAACGGTGCCATTTAGCAGCGTGTTATTATTACAGAGTGTGTACAATGACCTTTGGGTATTGGGTGTCATCTTTCCCCCATATTACTTCCGAGGCCTACTTCTGAAAGTAAAATAGACGCGGTGATCCGAATGCACACATATCTCCCCACATAAAGTTGACAGTCGACTTGGATTCAAGCCATAGAACCGTCGGCATGTTGAATGTTTTAATTTCTTGTTTACTGTTATTTAGAATAGTTTGTTGCTAGTAATGTATTTACTTCCGGAACATATACATATAAACATTAAAAACAAACATGCTCGTGGGGTGTTCAATGCATACCGGAAAGATATTCTTATATACATTTACAATAAATATACATGAATATAGCAACATAAGTGATAATAATTATGCTGTTTTATTAGACATTGTATATAGTTGCGTATTGCGGTAAAAATATGAATATAAAACATTATTAGAGCTTTTTTGTATTTGCACTTATATAATAAAATACTGATACATTTATTATTTTCAAATTTGAACAAGTATTGTATATTACTCTTTGCGAACAATAAATGTTGAGTTGCTTATGGCAAGACTGTTCCAACTGTCGCCAGACTGTTTAGATTTGTCATTGACAATACACTGCAATGTCACTTGTGACCAGACTGTTTAGATTTGTCATTGACAATACACTGCAATGTCACTTGTGACGAGACTGTTTAGATTTGTCATTGACAATACACTGCAATGTCACTTGTGACCAGACTATTTAGATTTGTCATTGACAATACACTGCAATGTCACTTGTGACCAGACTGTTTAGATTTGTCATTGACAATACACTGCAATGTCACTTGTGACCAGACTGTTTAGTGTGCCATTGACAATACACTGCAATGTCACTTGTCGCCAGACTGTTAAGATTTGTCATTGACAGTACACTGCAATGTCACTTGTGACCAGACAGTTTAGATTTGTCATTGACAATACACTGCAATGTCCCTTGTCGCCAGACTGTTTAGATTTGTCATTGACAATACACTGCAATGTACCGGACCTGGTAGCGCAATCGGTAGAGCGTCGGCTCCAGGTACGGGAGGCCCCGGGTTCGACCCCGGGCCGCGACATACCAAAGTCGTTAAAATGGTGGTGGTATAGCTCCCTTGCTAACGCTCAAGCAAATATAAGGGTATTTCCACGACTGAATGGCCCGGTGTCAGGATAATGTGACTGGGTGTGGTATCATGCCATGTGTTCACGGCGTGCTATACACAGTGAAAGCAGCACTATAACTGCTTCAAGTGGACACCGTCTCCAGGTAACTGAAATACTGTTGGTGGGACAATAAACCCAATAAACATATACTGCAATGTCACTTGTCGCCAGACTGTTTAGAGTGGCATTGGCAGTATACTGCAAAATTTCTTGTCGCCAGACTGTTTAGAGTGGCATTGGCAGTATACTGCAAAATTTCTTGTGATCAGACAGTTTAGATTGTCATTGTCAAGATACTGTCGTGTTGCTTGTGACCAGACTGTTAGGATTGTCATTGGCAATATAATGTCGAGTTGCTTGTGACCAGACAGTTAAGATTGTCATTGGCAAGATACTGTCGAGTTGCTTGTGACCAGACTGTTCAGATTGTCATTGGCAATATACTATCGAGTTGCTTGTGACCAGACTGTTTAGATTGTCATTGGCAATATACTATCGAAGTGCTTGTGACCAGACTGTTTACATTGTCATTGGCAATATACTATCGAGGTGTTTGTGACCAGACTGTTTAGATTGTCATTGGCAATATACTATCGAGGTGCTTGTGACCAGGCAGTTAAGGTTGTCAATGGCAAGATACTATCGAGTTGCTTGTGACCAGACTGTTTAGATTGTCATTGGCAATATACTATCGAAGTGCTTGTGACCAGACTGTTTACATTGTCATTGGCAATATACTATCGAGGTGCTTGTGACCAAACGGTTAAGATTGTCATTGGCAATATACTGTTGAGTTGCTTGTGACCAGACTGTTTAGATTGTCATTGGCAATATACTATCGAGCTGCTTGTGACCAGGCAGTTAAGGTTGTCATTGGCAAGATATTGTCGAGTTGCTTGTGAACAGACTGTTAAGATTGTCATTGGCAATATACTGTCGAGTTGCTTGTGACCAGACAGTTAAGATTGTCATTAGCAAGATACTGTCGAGTTGCTTGTGACCAGACTGTTTAGATTGTCATTGGCAAGATACTGTCGATGTGCTTATGACCAGACTGTTAAGATTGTCATTGGCAAGATACTGTCGAGTTGCTTGTGACCAGACAGTTAAGATTGTCATTGGCAATATACTGTCGTGTTGCTTGTGACCAGACAGTTAAGATTGTCATTGGCAATATACTGTCGTGTTGCTTGTAACCAGACAGTTAAGATTGTCATTGGCAATATACTGTCAAGTTGCTTGTGACCATACAGTTAAGATTGTCATTGGCAATATACTGCCTAGTTGCTTGTGACCAGACTGTTTTGAGTGTCATTGGCAAGATACTGTCGAGTTGCTTGTGACCAGACAGTTAAGATTGACATTGGCAAGATACAGTCGAGATGCTTGTGACCAGACTGTTTAGGTCGTTATTGGCAATATACTGTTGAGTTGCTTGTTACCAGACTGTTCAGATTGTCATTGGCAATATACTGTCGTGTTGCTTGTGACCAGACGATTTAGATTGTCATTGGCAATATACTGTCGTGTTGCTTGTCGCCAGACTGTTTAGAATGTCATTGGCAATATAATGCAAAGTTGCTTGTGACCAGACTTTTTTAGATTGTCATTGGCAAGATATTGTCGAGTTGCTTGTGACCAGACTGTTAAGATTGTCATTGGCAATATACTGTCGAGTTGCTTGTGACCAGACAGTTAAGATTGTCATTGGCAAGATACTGTCGAGTTGCTTGTGACCAGACTGTTTAGATTATCATTGGCAATATACTATCGAAGTGCTTGTGACCAGACTGTTTACATTGTCAGTGGCAATATACTATCGAAGTGCTTGTGACCAGACTGTTTACATTGTCATTGGCAATATACTATCGAGTTGCTTGTGACCAGACTGTTTAGATTGTCATTGGCAATATACTATCGAAGTGCTTGTGACCAGACTGTTTACATTGTCATTGGCAATATACTATCGAGGTGTTTGTGACCAGTCGGTTAAGATTGTCCTTGGCAATATACTGTCGTGTTGCTTGTGACCAGACTCTTTAGATTGGCATTGGCAATATACTGTCGAGTTGCTTGTTACCAGACTGTTCAGATTGTCATTGGCAATATACTGTCGAGGTGCTTGTGACCAGACTGTTAAGATTGTCATTGGCAATATACTATCGAGGTGCTTGTGACCAGGCAGTTAAGGTTGTCATTGGCAAGATACTGTCGAGTTGCTTGTGACCAGACTGTTAAGATTGTCATTGGCAATATACTGTCGAGTTGCTTATGACCAGACAGTTAAGATTGTCATTGGCAAGATACTGTCGAGTTGCTTGTGACCAGACTGTTAAGATTGTCATTGGCAAGATACTGTCGATGTGCTTGTAACCAGACTGTTAAGATTGTCATTGGCAAGAAACTGTCGAGTTGCTTGTGACCAGACAGTTAATATTGTCATTGGCAATATACTGTCGTGTTGCTTGTGACCAGACAGTTAAGATTGTCATTGGCAATATACTGTCGTGTTGCTTGTGACCAGACAGTTTAGATTGGCATTGGCAATATACTGTCGAGTTGCTTGTGACCATACAGTTAAGATTGTTATTGGCAATATACTGCCTAGTTGCTTGTGACCAGACTGTTTTGTGTGTCATTGGCAATATATGCCTAGTTGCTTGTGACCAGACTGTTTTGAGTGTCATTGGCAAGATACTGTCGAGTTGCTTGTGACCAGACAGTTAAGATTGACATTGGCAATATACAGTCGAGTTGCTCGTGACCAGACTGTTTAGGTCGTTATTGGCAATATACTGTCGAGTTGCTTGTTACCAGACTGTTCAGATTGTCATTGGCAATATACTGTCGTGTTGCTTGTGACCAGACGATTTAGATTGTCATTGGCAATATACTGTCGTGTTGCTTGTGACCAGACTGTTTAGGTCGTTATTGGCAATATACTGTCGAGTTGCTTGTTACCAGACTGTTCAGATTGTCATTGGCAATATACTGTCGTGTTGGTTGTGACCAGACGATTTAGATTGTCATTGGCAATATAATGCAAAGTTGCTTGTCGCCAGACTGTTTAGATTATCATTGGCAATATAATGCAAAGTTGCTTGTGACCAGACTTTTTTAGATTGTCATTGGCAATATACTGTCGAGTTGCTTGTGACCAGACTGTTAAGATTGTCATTGGCAAGATACAGTCGAGATGCTTGTGACCAGACTGTTTAGAGTGTCATTGGCAATATACTGTCGAGTTGCTTGTGACCAGACTGTTTAGATTGTCATTGGCAATATACTATCGAGGTGCTTGCGACCAGACTGTTTACATTGTCATTGGCAATATACTATCGAGGTGCTTGTGACCAGACTGTTTAGATTGTCATTGGCAATACACTATCGAGGTGCTTGTGACCAGACTGTTAAGATTGTCTTTGGCAAGATACTGTCGAGTTGCTTGTGACCAGACAGTTAAGATTGACATTTGCAAGATACTGTCGAGTTGCTTGTGACCAGACTGTTTAGATTGTCATTGGCAAGATACTGTCGAGTTGCATGTGACCAGACCGTTTAGGTCGTCATTGGCAATATACTGTCGAGTTGCTTGTGACCAGACTGTTCAGATTGTCATTGGCAATATACTGTCGTGATGCTTGTGACCAGACGATTTAGATTGTCAGTGGCAAGATACTGTCGTGTTCCTTGTCGCCACACTGTTTAGAGTGCAATTGGCAATATACTGCAAAGTTGCTTGTGACCAGACTTCTTAGATTGTTATTGGCAATATACTGTCGTGTTACTTGTGACCAGACTCTTTAGATTGGCATTGGCAATATACTGTCGAGTTGCTTGTTACCAGACTGTTCAGATTGTCATTGGCAATATACTGTCGAGGTGCTTGTGACCAGACTGTTAAGATTGTCATTGGCAAGATACTGTCGAGTTGCTTGTGACCAGACTGTTTAGAGTGTCTTTGGCAAGATACTGTCGAGTTGCTTGTGACCAGACTGTTTAGATTGTTATTGGCAATATACTATCGAAGTGCTTGTGACCAGACAGTTAAGATTGTCATTGGCAAGATACTATCGATGTGCTTGTGACCAGACTGTTTGGAGTGTCATTGGCAAGATACTGTCGAGTTGCTTGTGACCAGACTGTTTAGAGTGTCATTGGCAATATACTGTCGTGTTGCTTGTGACCAGACGATTTAGATTGTCATTGGCAATATACTGTCGTGTTGCTTGTCGCCAGACTGTTTAGAATGTCATTTGCAATATACTACAAAGTTGCTTTTGCCAGACTGTTTAGAGTGTCATTTGACAATATAATGCAAAGGTGTTTGTCGCCACACTGTTTAGAGTGCAATTGGCAATAAACTGCAAAGTTGCTTGTGACCAGACTTTTTTAGATTGTTATTGGCAATATACTATCGTGTTGCTTGTGACCAGACTGTTTAGTGTGTCATTAGCAATATACTGTCGAGGTGCTTGTGACCAGACTGTTTAGAATGTCATTGGCAAGATACTGTCGTGTTGCTTGTGACCAGACTGTTTAGAGTGTCATTGGCAGTATACTGCAAAGTTGCTTGTCGCCAGACCGTTAAGATTTATCATTGGCAATATACTGTCGAGTTGCTTGTGACCAGACTGTTAAGAGTGTCATTGGCAATATACTGTCGAGTTGCTTGTGACCAGACTGTTTACAATGTCATTGGCAGTATACTGCAAAGTTGCTTGTCGCCAGACCGTTGAGAATGTCATTGGAAATATGCTGCAAAATAGTTTCCCGTCAGTCTGTTTAGAGTGTCATTGGCAATATACTGTCGAGTTGCTTGTGATAAGACTGTCTAATCTAGTAGACACTCATAAGGTTCGAGAAGTGACAAACTTTTGGTGTTGAACCTCTGTCATTGGGCCGAGATTAGGGCTGTCACTTACAAGGTAGAACGTAGATCCTTTCATTTTATTGCGTTGGAAAATTTGTTTCGTTATATTATATTTTTCAGACCGAGAGGTGCCAATACATTCCGCGTGAGTATTAACGTAGCTGCCCAATCCGAGGCCAAATTTATTCTAACGTACGACGAGTTGCTCCAACGACGTCGAGGCCAATACGAGCACACAATATTTGTCGATCCACAGCAAATTGTCGATGAACTGTTAATAGAAGTGTACTTATTTGAATCCAGAGAAATCACCGCTCTACGCATACCACCAATCCTAAGTCAGTTACAAGCAACAAATTATGGATACGAAAGTGAGTAGTGTAATTATGTATTAATATATATTTGTTTTAATAAAACATTTTATCATTCTCGTTGACAAACAGAAATGTATTCCATTATTACAAATGATTCGTACAACGCTCAAAACACTGTTAATAGGAAAGGACTAAGTAATGCTAAATAATAGAGACTCTTCGGCGACAATCATGTGTCCGCAACTGGGCAAAGCAGAGCCGAGTAAAAGCTCCAGTCCTATTTAACACAAATTTCACCTTCATGCTGCGGTTGCATGACTTTGCATGACTTTGCATGATTAAGGTTACACCACTTGTATCCGATACTGAAGACGAAATCATCGTTTCGCTGCTGCAAGGTCAAGGACTGAATGCAGCCTATCTAGATAGCCCATTTAGTAGACGACTGTGTGTATTCATGCCCCCCCCCCCTACGAGTAACAACTCTCAGTCCCATCTCAACCGAATCTCAAAAGCTGACCAAAAATTGAACTTGGTATCAGCATCTGCCGTCCAGCTCCCAACATGTTTCCATCTTTGTTTTCTTGTCAAGCAAGTCGTCCATAAGTTACATTTGTGGCTAGTTATTGATTACGATATAATAAAACAAAATCAGCATAGCAAATTGAGCCTTATACGTTTCCCTCGCTGGTACAGAGTTGTACATAGCGACCCTGCGAGCTATCTTTCGTATTGAAAAGCAGATTGTTACCTTTTTCAAGCAATGAACATAAAGTAATAACTACATGTAGTATTGTTGGTTATAATGTAGAGACAAACCATAGATAACATTACTTAAATTAGCCGACTGCGTTTGCTAAAAGCCATTGAATATTCTTCTTCTTCTTCTTCTTCTTCTTCTTTTTCTTCTTCTTCTTAATCTTCTTTTTCTTCTTCTTGTAATGATTCTTTTATCATATCTACCTGGATCTCTTTTTTATATGGCAGCCACAAATCCCTTTGCGGAAGTTGAACGACCCTCGCCAAAGACTGCTTATATTCGCTACAACCCTTCACCGGAGCAGCAGAAAGACGCGTCATTTAAGGGCATATCGGGTCTGTTCACTGTCAAATATGACGTCCAGAGATCTTTTGACGCTGGAGACATGTTCGTAAGTTTGTCTCAAATAGAATCGTTATTATGTATATAGTTCTTGATAAAGTGTTAAGTGATTTGAATTTGCACTGATTGTTTTTAAAGTTCAGACCGAAACATATGCATTGAAGTCTTAATCGCAATGGAAACTTTATGACCCCATATCAACGACAAATTAAATCAGTAGATTGCATGCAATTTTTCTTATTTACCGGAACTGCGTCCATTTGTCGTGCAATTCATCTTTAAACATTTTATCCAAGATAGCTTAACGCTTTTTGAAAAGCTCGCAAATAGTTACTATATAATTAGTATGACATTATTTTCCAGATTGTCAACGGCTACTTCACACACTTCTTTGCTCCCATTGGTCTAGCCCCTCTTAAGAAAAGGATTGTCTTTGTCCTCGATGTGAGCGGCTCCATGAGCTTTTCCCGCAAATTGGAGCAAGTGAAGGAAGCCATGACACAGATTTTACAAGATCTCCACGAAGAAGATAGCTTCAACATCGTGGTATTCGAGTCCAGCACTCAAACCTGGTCACCCACTCTAAGGAGAGCCACACGAGAAAATATCAACTCCGCTACTGAAATGGTGCATTCTTTATTGGCAGATGGAGGTTAGCTGAACATATTTTTACACTAGTGTACACAAATGTGACGCTCAGAGGGCGCGTACATTACTGAGCTCTTACGAAAATGGACTTGACTTTTATGCAGTCTGTCTTCCTGGTGATTTCAAGATCCACTGGGACAGAAAATCTTTCATGTGAGAAGGTTTCTGGACATTTTGCAGTATGTTTGCTTGTCATCATAACCGTGGAAGAGTTTGATTGATGAACACAATTACAATTTTCAGGCCAAGAGAATCAATAATTTTAAGAATGGTACAAGTCAGTATGTAACACAGTCACCCCTCATCATACGATCTTTGCAAAACAATGCATTCTGACATTAAGAAACAACAACACTTTAAGAGTCATGACAACATGTCTATGGTGTTACTTCTTCAGCGTGTGACACCCTAAGTTGTCCTTTCATTTTGTGTGTTGTTATCAATAGGCTGAGTATTATATTACATTAATTATTTGACCATCAATTGTCCCCTGATCTATGTCTATTGTTGTCATCTATTGTCAGGGACCAACATAAACAGAGCGTTGGAAGACGGTCTGAAGATGCTGCAGCACTCTAACGAGATCGACAGCGAGACACCTATCATGATCTTTCTCACCGATGGTGATCCTACTGTAGGCGAGGTTAACAAAGACACCATCTTGAGCAATATTGAAACAAAGAACCGACAGGACGTTCAAATATTCAGTCTTGCCTTTGGTGACGATGCGAATTACGAATTTCTTAAGAAGATTTCCGCCAGGAACAACGCTTTTGCGCGGAAGATCTATCCAGATTCAGATGCGTCGCTGCAGTTGACGAATTTCTATGAAGAAATATCCACAGTCACTTTGTCAAAGGTGTCCTTTACGTATCTGGACGATCGAGTCAATTTAACGTCCCTGACACAAACCCAGTTTCCTAGTTTCTTCGAAGGTTCAGAATTGGTCGTCTCGGGGCGGCTGAATGAAGACCATCCAGATTTCAACATGCTAACAATGGCTGTTGTCGGTAGTGGTAATCAAGGAATTATAGAAATGACATCATCGTTTGATGTCAGAAACAAATACAAGCCATCATCACATGAATTTAAATCTAATTTTGATTTTGAAATGATAACAGAAAAGATGTGGGCATATCTGACGATCAATAAATATTTAGAAGAGATGCTCAGAACAGAGAATAGAATACTTAAAAAGGAGATAAAACTGGAAGCGATAGAGTTAGCTCTAAAGGTAAGTACTGTTATCATCTTTGCAATCATAATTGTGATATATAACTGTGAAATATAACTGGCATACATAACTGTGATACATATATGTAATAAACTAACAACATGTTGTGAAAGTTTTAAAATCGTTACCTTTAAGAGCTGTATTTAGAGATTGGGATGGCATTTGCCATTGTACATATCGTTCTGTATTATACATTTTAGACAGTGTATTAATGGATGGCTCTTTCTATTGTACATATCGTTCTGTATTATACATTTTAGATAGTGTATTAATGGATTGCACTTTCCATTGTACATATCGTTCTGTATTATACATTTTAGTTTAGTTTTTGTATTTTAATATACATTACAGCGACCATTTACGATCATTATAGTAACATCCAGCTTGTTGGTGGAGGAAGACCCCAGACACATGTCTGGATAGAACCACCGGCGCACCGCAAATCAGCTGGAAGACCTTCTGACATTAAGTCCTTCGCCCCGAACGGGACTCGAATCCACGTGGTGAGAGGCTAAGCAGTCAGAGGAGTTACAAATCGGTGACTCTACCACTAATCCACGGGCGCCCCACTATTCATTTTAGTGTATTAAGACTACGGAAAATGTGTATAAAGGCAAGGAAAGATTCATCGTTATGACATGCCTTATTTCGTTTCTGAAATCGGTTTATTATGTTTTCTTGCAAACAATTGTTCCCTAAATGTACATACTACTTTATATCTTGTACGTAGATAATGATTGGTCCGTTTAAATCTATGGATGAGTATAGCAAAATAAATGTAGATGTAAACCAGCGATTACCGCCTTGGAATGTTCAGTCCCCAAAAGGACGGACTGGGGTAATAAAAACCTTGTTTACAGAGCTGTCCGACTTGCACCCATAAACAGTGTAAATAAAACTTTTCCGTAAAAGTACACGTACTACAACAATAAGCATTTAGGATCCTATGACCTTTTTATTGATTGTACACTGATTTGAGACAATATAGTATATAGGTACACTTATATCTGTACAAAACAGACATTCTGATTTTACGTGGTCTCATCTGATTCATGATTATTTCAGTACAACTTTGTAACGCCTGTGACATCAATGGTCGTAATTAAACCGGAGAAAGAACTGGAGGACAACAAAACGGTGTCGGAGTTTCAGGATGGTAGGAAACACATACAAATAGGCATGTTGTTCACAATGAGAACACATCATATCTGCTTTAATTAAATACTGATTTTGGATAACTAAAGGACTGTTGGTGGGAAGCAAACAACAAAAAATTAAATAATCATGGACGCTTTATAAATTAAATAAATATGATTTTTTGGCAACGGTAAACATTTCCAGACGTTATTTATTTCTTTTAAATATTTTATACAATACTTATTTAAAGTGTACATAACATGTATATATAAAAGCATTAACATTGCAAATGAAGATAAAATTCCGTCTTCTGTGTTATAATTTCATTCAAGAGTACCTATGTTTTGAACTTTGCTCAAAGGTCTTTGCTATACTGCAGTTGTTTATACATTGTATGCAACATTACCTTTATGACGCTAGGTTAACGGTTATTCCAAAGGATATTAATACAATAGTTTAAAACGTCTTCATAATGAAAATAGATAGCATATGTGTATTTCATGGCATTATCCATATGTCAGATGACGCTAATGCCCTCAAAGACAATGTCGGTAACTCTGCATTGACCCTTCCTAATGGCACGGCGCCGTCCTCAGTTCAGCCACTTACTGGAAAAAGAACCGTAGGTAAGTTGAAAATGCTGTTTTCATGTGTGAATTATTTTGTCTTGTTGAATTATTTATATAACCTGCTTGTTGATAGGTAAGTGTTGCCTTTAAAATAGGCATTTAAAAATTGTAAAAGAAGGCTACCGCTGTAAATCTGAATGGAAGCCATCGAACTTATGCATGCCACGAGAGTGATCTTACATGCCATGAGAGTGATCTTACATGCCACGAGAGTGGTCTCACATGCCATGAGAGTAATCTTACATGCCACGAGAGTGGTCTCACATCTCACATGCTATGAGAGTGGTCTCACATCTCACATGCCACGAGAGTGATCTTACATGCCACGAGAGTGGTCTCACATGCCATGAGAGTGGTCTCACATGCCATGAGAGTGATCTTACATGCCACGAGAGTGGTCTCACATGCCATGAGAGTGGTCTCACATGCCACGAGAGTGGTCTCACATGCCACGAGAGTGATCTTACATGCCACGAGAGTGATCTTACATGCCATGAGAGTGATCTTACATGCCACGAGAGTGGTCTCACATGCCACGAGAGTGATCTTACATGCCACGAGAGTGGTCTCACATGCCATGAGAGTGATCTTACATGCCACGAGAGTGGTCTCACATGCCATGAGAGTAATCTTACATGCCACGAGAGTGGTCTCACATCTCACATGCTATGAGAGTGGTCTCACATCTCACATGCCACGAGAGTGATCTTACATGCCACGAGAGTGGTCTCACATGCCATGAGAGTGGTCTCACATGCCATGAGAGTGGTCTCACATGCCACAAGAGTGATCTTACATGCCACGAGAGTGGTCTCCCATGCCTTGAGAGTGGTCTCACATGCCATGAGAGTGGTCTCACATGCCATGAGAGTGGTCTCACATGCCACGAGAGTGGTCTCACATCTCACAAGCTATGAGAGTGGTCTCACATGCCATGAGAGTGGTCTCACATGCCACGAGAGTGGTCTCACATGCCACGAGAGTGATCTTACATGCCACGAGAGTGGTCTCACATGCCGTGAGAGTGGTTCTAACATGCCATTAGAGTGATCTTACATGCCACGAGAGTGGTCTCACATGCCATGAGAGTGGTCTCACATGCCATGAGAGTGATCTCACATGCCACGAGAGTGGTCTCACATGCCATGAGAGTGGTCTCACATGCCATGAGAGTGATCTCACATGCCACGAGAGTGGTCTCACATCTCATATGCCACGAGAGTAATCTTACATGCCACGAGAGTGGTCTCACATGCCATGAGAGTGATTTCACAGTCTCACATGCCACGAGAGTGATCTTACATGTCACGAGAGTAGTCTCACATCTCACAAGCTATGAGAGTGGTCTCACATGCCACGAGAGTGATCTTACATGCCACGAGAGTGGTCTCACATCTCACAAGCTATTAGAGTGATCTTACATGCCATGAGAGTGGTCTCATATGCCATGAGAGTGGTCTCACATGCCATGAGAGTGGTCTCACATCTCACAAGCTATGAGAGTGGTCTCACATGCCACGAGAGTGGTCTCACATGCCACGAGAGTAGTCTCACATGCCACGAGAGTGGTCTTACATGCCATGAGAGTGGTCTCACATGCCATGTCACGAGAGTGGTCTCACATGCCATGAGAGTGGTCTCACATCTCACAAGCTATGAGAGTGGTCTCACATGCCACGAGAGTGATCTTACATGCCACGAGAGTGGTCTCACATCTCACATGCCACGAGAGTGGTCTCACATGCCATGAGATTGGTCTCACATCTCAAAAGCTACGAGAGTGGTCTCACATGCCATGAGAGTGGTCTCACATGCCACGAGAGTGGTCTCACATGCCATGAGAGTGGTCTCACATGCCACGAGTCTCACATGCCACGAGAGTGGTCTCACATGCCACGAGAGTGGTCTCACATGCCATGAGAGTGGTCTCACATGCCACAAGAGAAGCCTCACATGCCATGAGAGTGGTCTCACATGCCATGAGAGTGGTCTCACATGCCACGAGAGTGATCTCACACGCCATGAGAGTGGTCTCACATGCCATGAAAGTGGTCTCACATGCCATGAGAGTGGTCTCACATGCCACGAGAGTGATTTCACATGCCATGAGAGTGGTCTCACATGCCACGAAAGTAGTCTCACATGCCATGAGAGTGATCTCACATGCCATGAGAGTGGTCTCACATCTCAAAACCTATGAGAGTGGCCTTACATGCCATGAGAGTGGTCTCACATCTCAAAAGCTATGAGAGTGGTCTCACATGCCATGAGAGTGGTCTCACATGCCATGAGAGTGTTTCACATCTCACAAGCTATGAGAGTGGTCTCACATCTCACAAGCTATGAGAGTGGTCTCACGTGCCATGAGAGTGATCTCACATGCCACGAGAGTGGTCTCACATCTCACAAGCTATGAGAGTGGTCTCACATCTCACAAGCTATGAGAGTGGTCTAACATGCCACGAGAGTGGTCTCACATGCCATGAGAGTGGTCTCACATGCCATGAAAGTGACCTCACATGTAATGAGAGTGGTCTCACATGCCATGAGAGTGGTCTCACATGCCATGAGAGTGGTCTTACATGCCATGAGAGTGGTCTCACTTGCCATGAGAGTGGTCTCACATGCCATGAGAGTGGTCTCATATCTTACAAGCTATGAGAGTGATCTCACATGCCATGAGAGTGGTCTCACATGCCATGAGAGTGGTCTCACATGCCACAAGAGTGGCCTCACATGCCATGAGAGTGGTCTCACATGCCACAAGAGTGGCCTCACATGCCATGAGAGTGGTCTCACATGCCATTATAGTGGTCTCACAAGCCACGACGAGAGTGGTCTCACATGCCATGAGAGTGGTCTCACATTCCATGAGAGTGGTCTCACATGCCACAAGAGTGGCCTCACATGCCATGAGAGTGGTCTCACATCTCAAAAGCTATGAGAGTGGTCTCACATGCCATGAGAGTGGTCTCACATGCCATGAGAGTGTTTCACATCTCACAAGCTATGAGAGTGGTCTCACATCTCACAAGCTATGAGAGTGGTCTCACATGCCATGAGAGTGGTCTCACATGCCACAAGAGTGGCCTCACATGCCATGAGAGTGGTCTCACATGCCACGAGAGTGGTCTCACATGCCACGAGAGTGGTCTCACATGCCACGAGAGTGGTCTTACATGCCACGAGAGTGGTCTCACATGCCACGAGAGTGGTCTCACATATCACAAGCTATGAGAGTGGTCTCACATGCCATGAGAGTGGTCTCAAATGCCATGAGAGTGGTCTCACATACCATGAGAGTGATCTTACATGCCATGAGAGTAGTCTGACTTGCCATGAGAGTGGTCTCACATGCCATGAGAGTGGTCTCATATCTCACAAGCTATGAGAGTGATCTCACATGCCATGAGAGTGGTCTCACATGCCATGAGAGTGGTCTCACATGCCACGAGAGTGGTCTCACATGCCACGAGAGTGGTCTCACATGCCACGAGAGTCGTCTTACATGCCACGAGAGTGGCCTCACATGCCACGAGAGTGGTCTCACATGCCACGAGTGGTCTAACATGCCATAAGAGTGGTCTCACATGCCATGAGAGTGGTCTCACATGCCACAAGAGTGGTCTCACATGCCATGAGAGTGGTCTCACATGCGACAAGAGTTGCCTCACATGCCATGAGAGTGGTCTCACATGCCACGAGAGTGGCCTCACATGCCATGAGAGTGGTCTCATATCTTACAAGCTATGAGAGTGGTCTCACATGCCATGAGAGTGGTCTCACATGCCATAAGAGTGGTCTCACATGCCATGAGAGTGGTCTCACATGCCACAAGAGTGACCTCACATGCCATGAGAGTGGTCTCACATGCCATAAGAGTGGTCTCACATGCCATGAGAGTGGTCTCACATGCCACAAGAGTGGCCTCACATGCCATGAGAGTGGTCTCACATGCCACGACGCGAGTGATCTCACATGCCACGAAAGAGATCTCACATGCCATGAGAGTGGTCTCACATGCCACGACAAGAATGGTCTCACATGCCACGAGAGTGGTCTCACATGCCACAAGAATGGTCTCACATGCCACGAGAGTGGTCTCACATGCCACAAGAATGGTCTCACATGCCATGAGAGTGGTCTCACATGCCACGACGCGAGTGATCTCACATGCCACGAAAGAGATCTCACATGCCATTAGAGTGGTCTCACATGCCACGACGAGAGTGGTCTTACATGCCATGAGAGTGGTCTCACATGCCACGAAAGAGAGTGGTCTTACATGCCATGAGAGTGGTCTCACATGCCATGAGAGTGGTCTCACATGCCACGACGAGAGTGGTCTCACATGCCATGAGAGTGGTCTCACATGCCAGGACGAGAGTGATCTTACATGCCACGAGAGTGGTCTCACATGCCACGAAAGAGATCTCACATGCCACGACGAGAGTGGTCTCACATGCCACGAGAGTGGTCTTACATGCCACGACGAGAGTTATCTTACATGCCACGAGAGTGGTCTCACATGCCATGAGGTGTCATCAATGCGTTAATCTTATGAATTAATAACTAAATACCATGAAAAAGGCTTAGAAACTGTTCTATGTTCTTGCTTTATAAATTACATTGGTTTGAGTTGTTATTCATTGGTTTAAGTCATTATTCCATACGAGTAATTGTTCAAGATGTTGCTTCACAAACACACAAACGTGTGTACAGATTAACGGAAATGCAAAAATAAAACTAATTATGTTTTACAATTGGATATATTTCCAGCACCTTCAAAAGTGTGTGCAGATTAACGGAAATACAAAATAAAACTATGCTTTACAATTGGATATATTTCCAGTACCCTCAAAAGCGTTTGGTGACAGTGACCCACATTTTATTGTGAATGTGAAAGGTCTCGAGTATGCCGTGTGCTTTGACGTAATGGGGGTGGACGGAGATGAATACCGACTGATCAACGACACTTACGCAGGTAAAAGCATCTAATTAAAGCAGGTTTCTGCCTCGATCTATTAATAAATTAATAATAACTTCAACCAATTTATTAATTCTCTTAAATTCAGGTGTTGCTTATGACATGATTTCGTTGTATTCTAGAACAGTCTTTAAGACGAATACATGTTCAGCTCAGTGATTTGTATCAGATGTATCAGAATGCTACTTCTAACTGAAGCATTATTTGAAATGTTTGTGAGTAGTGCATCACATCTTGAACCAGTTAAAAAGAGACAGCTTTTGCTAAATTAACTAATGAACTACCAAAATAAATTGTTTCATTAAAACATAAATTCATTTGTGGACCTCATTATCCACTAAGCAGTAATTAAAACATTGTGTGTTTTTTATCAAACCATATTAAATGACAGCAGTGACTATATTCTTACAATATAAGATGGCCTGGCCATGATTTCTTTACTTTTTTATTTCCAGATATGTTTGTCACTGCTAAAGTTGTTGCCAATAAGGCCCCTAGTCATGAACACGATCCTAACTCTGGAGAAATTAAAACCTTTCTGGGTGAAATTACAATTAAACGGTCCAAATTCCTGCTCACAATCAACCCCACGACGATGAGAATCATGCGCGAAACCATTGATTGGGTGAATGGTCAGACCATTAGTCAAGGCAAGACTAAGATCGTGGTCGACAAGGCCGGGTCCATGGTCGTCATCATGTTTAATGACCGTATCGCCCTGTTGGTTATGAGACATCTCAGAAGCAAGGCTCAGCTCACTGCTGGCAAGGTCAACTTTCTAGGATTCTACATCGTTGATGACAGTGGGCTCTCCTACCACACGCATGGACTGCTGGGTAAAACTGCATTTGTTTAATCATAAAGATTAGTTCTTACTTATCAATAACTCTAATTTCAAGAAAGACACCCATTGAACACACACTGTCTTGATTCTTTGTAAAGTATTTAGTTGGTTCTGTCTGGCCCAGTCCCTCTCATAATTAACTATGAATCGTTATTCTGCAGCAGTGGTCCGCTTTTGAATTACTTTGGCATTTAAGGTCATTATAACAGGTCATAAACATAAAGAGTTTTATACAAAAATAGTGTCCTTTACAGTATATCAACAAAAATGTCGAATTATTAGCTAACCAACAAAAAGATGATACTTAAACAAACGCCATCTTACCTTTCTTTCCTACAGGTCAGTTCCTACACAGACAAATGATTTTGAAGAAAACAAAACACCGCAAGGGGAAGCTGATGGGACGACTTCGGGTGACCGGAAACACGATACGTCCCAGGAAGGTCATGGCCACTCTTGGTCATAGACTAAACCTGTCCACTAACGAGACTGTCTCTTGTTGGATGGTGCAATATAACGGCGCTAACCTTATTGATGGAACTATTACCGACTATTTAATGAACGGGTCAAGCCTAAGTGACGGGAACACATAGTGTCCTAATGTTGTGGTTCCACTTGGGATTTGTTGAATGTGTACACGTGTTTTGGATTTGAATTAAAGCAATATATTCTAATAGTTACATTTCTGGTGTTAAATGATAGAAATTTAAAAAAAAGATGAATTTCTGCAAGGCTACGTAACGTGCATCTTAAGGGTCCTTAAGTTCGAGAGCTTCCATGGTGTTTTTGTTATTTTTGATGAGTGTTTGAAAACATAATCTGATACATGTGACCACATTGTGGAATAAAGCAGGAGACCAACTTTGTAAATACACACATTGCTGTGTTGCCATTTTCGATGCCTAGAACTCAGAAATGTGTCCGACTCGTCAAAGAAAACTTGTTTTATGTAGAAAAGTCTGCGTGAGGGTCATGCAAAACTATTAATGAATACTTACAATTGGTGCCAGAGGTTGTCCATACATCCCCATGTATGGAAAATAACAGAGATTTGATAATGGATCCAGACTGCTACTGTAAGATTGTTAATTGTATGTAAGTGAGCAGTTTTCTATGGAATTTGCTGTCTTAAGTATGTAAATTGTGTACAGTCATAATTGGAAGGCGGGCACTTGACTTTATGCCGCCCTGTGTAAAAAGTTTTTCATTTATTTTATTTGATGCAGATTTATATCATCCAAGTGTGATAATATAATACTAGTAGCTATTTTGGGATGCATTCTGTGAGCACTTATAGAGGGCATAACAATTTAGGCTGCGAGAGAATTTTGCATCAGGCATTGCCTTAATTCATTCTGTGCATGTAAGTTTGTGAATATTGCTGGTATTACAAAGTGTTACATAAATATTATTGACTCCTCAGTTTCGGGCACCAGTGGCCGAGGAACGCCAGTGGCCGAGCACTTACAGATTTAACGATTTGTCAGCCTCTCGTCACGTAAATTCAAGTTCCGGTGTGACGAGAAGTTGTGTGTGGCGGATTTCCAGCTTACCTGCAGTGCGCCAGTGTTTATTGTCAGACATTTTCCTGGGGTTTTCCTACAATTAGCTGGACCTCGCTAAAATTATCATAATTATGAATGTGCAATGTAACAACAACAAACCGCAAAAAAACGTAACTTAAGACACTTCAACAAAGCCATATCTGGTCTTAAACGATTACGTCGTGAGAATGGCAAGATGTACAGGCCTGTCATCTTAAACGTTGTTTTCTGGACTGCTGAAATAAAAATGTGCTTTTCACATGGACATTGTGTCTGTATCAGACCTGGAAACAATACAAAGTTTACTGATGGACTTACAAACGCCGCCAAAATCGATAATGTTGACAGTTTACGTCAGGTCCGGACAGTGTTCTCTTTCTTATATTTGCCATTTTGTTTTGACAATTCATCAACATAAGTTTCCTGACAATTTGACCCAGTAATCTTAGTGGGGATGTCTGTCCTATACTGCACAAGTGTTATGTCTGGCGGAAATCCCCACTGAGTTCTGTTTTACACAAGAAAAAGACAAGCATCGTAAATGTTCTCTAAATATGCATTACTATCATATTTACCTTTGAAACCGAGGTTTGTAAAAACTTCATACAGTGTTTACTATCTTTACTGACTAAACTTTTTCTTGTCAGCAATGTAATCCAAAGAAGATTTCACGAATATTATTAAATATCAGCAAAGACTGTTATTTCTTTAATAATATATATATAATAATGTGATCATCATTGTTTTATTATTTAGGGCAATAGCACATTTTATATTCTTTGAAATATTTACAATGATATTGTTTTGTGTATTATTTTATACAGAGTACAATTTGTTTAACTTTTATACAATGTGTGTTAATAATATTATTTTTAATGGCTTAACAAATAATCACAGGTAAGAAAAATGTCTACCAGCTAAGTTTGAATATATATCGTAGAGGTACATACTTTAAGAGATTTTGAGTGTTTGAAATGTAATTATTTACAGTGTTGTTTTGTATAAACTAAAGGGAACTTTATCAATAATCACTGTAGTATGTACATACAGATTAAATACAAGACATATGATTTCATTTGGATATTTATATATCCTAACCATAAGCTGGATGGGATGGGAAAATTAAAGCAACACATTTTCTCATTACAAATTTAATATTTTAGAAGGTATACTTTATCGCTGAATCAATTATTTCAACATGCATATCGCTGAATCAATTATTTCAACATGCAATCAGTATGTGCATGCAAAATATCACAGTAATGCACTATTTAAACAATATATTTTAACAAAAACATTAAAGCATTCACTCAACAATCATCAATAAACAGACACTATTTCTCACATATGCTAACAATTTGGCATTGCCAAAAAATACCTGTACCTATTTTTGTTGGAAAATCGTATACATTGTGTACATTTTGAAATAGTTCACCCAGTTATTGTACAATTAACCTAGTTTATAAACTTTTAAATACTTTATTCATGACTTCTCATGACTTCTGGTATCAAAGCTATTCAGTTGCATCTTGCAGCAATTAAAATTTAATTAAACAACAAGTAAAATCCTAAGCCTCTTAACCAATATATGATATTTTTGCCTATTTTAAAAACATTGATTAAAGGATCTAAAAAATGATCCTGCATAAAGTTTTTCAATCATTTGAGACTGCTTAAGGCTTTCTAAAACGACCACACATTACCTTGGAATGTGACATATCAATTATCAGTTTAATGTAATTAAATACAAATGGCTACACAATAACAATTGAACCCTTGATACACAGACATTATTTTGTAATCATTCTAAATGAAGCTTACCCCAATGTTTTTTACACAATTTTATTTACTTATATTGAACTGTCTTAGACTGAGTTAGATTTATAACTAATAACACCAATACTCTGAGATTAAATCAAGTTTGAAAGTTGCATGTAAAGCATGCAATGGAGTTTTTAATTGTCTGTATATTCTGCATCTACATGTAAATATTTCAAATATAATAGTTATGTACACTGTTTTCTACATGAACTATTCAATATACTACAGAACATGTCATGATTTGTAACCATAATTGATTTTCTGCACATCATTCATGATTGGCAGGTGTCACGAAAATAAGGAACCATACAGTTTATGCAGCAATTTATGTTAAATTCAATTTACAGATTTTTAAGAGAAACCGTACAATGATAATCATTAAAAATTTGTATTTCTTTTAATGAAATATTTAATCTTCTTTTTCAAAAAAACTAATGGTCAATACATTGATTTACTTTGAATCTCTTTGCTATCAGTTTTTCATAGTTACCTTTTTCAAATGTATAGCAAAATTCTATTGCTATTATGCAGGCATATGTAACATATGTAAATGTGCAATTAAATGTAGAAAAAAAGTTACTATTGGTCTTAATTGCTTTCCTTTGTTTATTTTTTAATTAGACCAGCAGTTCATGTCATGTACACCACTAGTGAAACGATGATGAGACTACAATGTCTACTGGACAGAGACTGCCTGTCCATGTACAGATGGACCTGAGCGTGTCTCTCTCTCATTGGCTCGCTCACGCACGTGTTCAGCCATGCCAGGAAGACGAGAGAAATAGTTCCGAGCCAGGACGTGTTTCTGCTGGACCTTCTGCATGAACACCTGACCATAACCCTGCAAATAAAAGAAGTTTGAAATTACTGTGATGATAGAAATAACAGCAAAATATTGAACAAACCTGTCACCTGCTATATTTGTTAATATTCTCTTTTAATTCTTAGTTAATTGCAATCAACTTGATGCAAACATAACAGGACTCTGTGCTCTATGTTTGAGACTCTGCAGTAGACACTGCACATCCTTATCTGGCGAGAGCTAGTTGATCTGGATCTACAGAATCTGCCTGATCAATTCATACCAAGAAGGCTAAAACATTTGCAAAGAGGTTGTTAAATAATTCCCCCCAAATGTAATGTAAAGCACTCTTAGCTATATTTGTTACCTTGCAAGCCTGGATATTTTTATAATGTGGAAAGACTTTATGCATAACTAGACATAAACAAATAAAACTGATAAATGGCTGTATTGACCAGTCTTTTTTAATTAACAATTGATCATGTCCTAGATTTAAATAAATAATATTCAAAGTTTAGTAATTAGCATGCCTATAATGTGTGAAGGCATTTTAAAATTTGCTACTTTAACTTTACTATAATATTTAAACTATACATAGAAAAACTTAATTTTGTTGCTATCACAATGGTAAATTACTGCTTCAGACTTTAGAACAGTTTAAACAGGCCAAAATAAAGACAAAAAAGGATAGACATGGAACAAGAGATGGAGACATACCTCCTCCAAGTTGACAAGTTTCTCATGTGCTGCAGCCTCATCTTTAGTGAGAAGAATACAGTTCCAGGGAGACCACTCCTGGTTCTTGTCCCAACGAACCAAGGTGAGGTCAAATAGGTCATCCCAGGCACTGAGAATGCTCTGGCCTCCCCACACTTTGTCCACCAGGTAACGCAGGTCATGTTCCTAGCAAGGTGATGATTGAGATTATAATTATACAGATAACAAAATGCTTAACTTGCCACATTTTTTAACAATTTTTATAACTTTAAATTATTTGCAAACAACTACATAGAAATGTTACAAGATGTATTTCCAGAGACTGCAACAAAATGGATTCTAATCTAACAGCTTTCAGCAGTGGCTGTTTGACTTGTGTCTTCACAATTATCCAAAGATTGATAAATTTGAGCTTAGCTGGCTTAGAGATAATAAGTAAATATAAATAAACAAAATTGAAAAGGGTACTCCTGGTAAATGCAAGACAAAGATGTGTATTTTATAACAATTTAAGTTTAAGATAGATGATTTTACATTTTTGTATCAAATACTGCTTATGTAAATTACTCCTTTTATGAAAAATGGAATACATTTGTGAATCGAGGGTTTAAATAACATTACCAACCATCATCCTAGTTCATAACTATCAGCAATTCTGCAAGAGAAGGTCCCTAAAGCTTCTTTATAAAAAGGAAAAATATATAAATTATCTGTTTTTTACATTTTTTTTTAACCAAAAATAGTGGCACGGATCTAGAGGCAAGGCTAAGATGAAGGACTCTAGATCAGAGGGTCCTAAATCATACTGACTACGAGTTGAAAGGCCTTAGGCAAGACTTTTTAAAACCCATAAATCCAGGTGAAAACCACCTGAGTAGTGGTTCTATTTAGGATGTGGGCAGTTGAAAGGTGTAAAATATAAGTTGTTATAACTAACAACTGTTTGAACTAAAAGAAACCATATAGTTCTTACTTGTAACAGAAAGGCAATCTTGGATCCATCTCCAATGGCTTCCTCTGCCTTTCTGAGGGCCTTAAGCAGATATCTGTAGTGGCTGTAGTCTTGTCTAACCCGGGCATCATTGTCCATCTTGGTGCAGCGTCGACACTTGCCCACATTGCGAGAGTTGGATGATATCGCAAACTCCGTAGAGGGTAGGTAACTGTTGCAACTGGGACAGAAGTAGATGTTTTTGCGGAGAACAGAGGGATCTTGTGGTACCTGGAACGAAAGATTTTCACAAATATAATATCTAATACATTTTTATAACACATTGAAGAAAAACGTAATACATTTTTTTATTAGACATCTTATAACAGTATTACTGGGTATAGCCACGGGCCTGCTGGATGGCCTTCCTACTGCACATTGCTCATTTGATTATTTATGTCAACATTTTCAGGATGTTGCACTTAGTAGATCTTACTGGCTCATCACAGCATGATTTTATGTATCAAGAATATTCATGCCTACCAACTGCATAACTAAGTCACACCTCACTCTAAATGTTTTGCTCTGTAAAAAGACGAAGTGGGATCAGGGTAATTCTACATGTTCTGCAGGATTTTCATGTTAGAACCTGGTACAATTTTTGAACAGTAATCAGTATACTTTAAATTTCTTTAAGTCAAATACCATGACTACTAACCTTAAGCAGCTTGGCAGCCTCTGGGTTGAATGTTGGTGTCTTGATGTACTGCAGGAACAGTGTGGAGATCCTCTTCCTGAGCCCATCCAGGTTTGACTCCTTGACACCGCGCATCAACAGATCAGCCTCTCTGTCTATCAACTCTATAATCTCCTGGGTCAGTTTACAGTCATGTTCCTGGAATATGAGAGGTTAATCATTTCTACGAAGAAAGCTGTATTGTGATGGGTCAACTAATACAATTGATAAATATAACTAACACAGGTATTCACCTACAAAATACTGAGAAAAGAAAAAACACACCTTGATCCAGAATGTCTTCTACCTAATCATGCTACATTTGTTATGGACCCAAATTAAATTTTTAGAAATTTGCTTTCATCTACATATCTGAACATATGGATAGAGACTGCAGAAAAGGGGGAAGATTCTGGTCAGACAGAATTTAATTAAAATGAATGGCCTAAATGTTAACAAAGTTTCTTGTTTAACGTTCCATGCTAACATTAATGTAGAACTATTTGTTCCAAGGTCAGGAAATTTTAGTATTGTTACAAGGACAAATGATACTTCCTAATAACTACACTCAAAGATATCGACCTAAAGACTTAGCTTCAAACACTGTAGATCCTGATCACCTGCTCCCAGTAGGGCATGGCTGACCTGCATCTACACTGTTTGCCTGAGCCAGGTCAATTGGTCCTTAGCAGGTTGAGAGGTAACTACAAAATACACATGACCTGACTCACCTTTACTGTGTGTTTTAAAGTCAGAAGAACATCAAGCCGTTCATCCTGGGTGAGATACTTCATGTTTATACTGTTGTAGATATCTCGCAGTTCTTTAGCGCGAATTGTGAATGGTGTGTCCATTTCTGTGGTTTTGCCATCATGGGCCTTCCAAGTCTTAGGTGCGGCAGCCTTGTCTAGGAAATTGTGGATGCGCTTGTCCTTGTTCTCTGAATCAGCCTCAAGCTTGTGACGACCGATGGCTGTGATGAGTTGCGTCTCCTGGTCCAGCAACATACACAATGCAGCCTTTCTCTCAGCGCCTGTCAGTGTCTCATTAATACGAGTCAGCTCCTCTTGTCTCCACTCTGTAAACATGTAGGGAGGATGTAAGTCCTAGACATACTAATGTTTTTCATAACCTATAATAAATATTTACTTATCTGCTCAAAAATTCACTATTAGGCAACAAGATGTATTGACAGAGATAAGAAACAAATAGTAGAATTCCTTATCAGACAGCTCACATCGTACACTAGATTTGCTCTTTACATAAGCCTGATCAAATAGTGTTTACAAGGGTAAGAAATTAGAATACTTTGAATTTATAAGAAAATTAGTTAACAAGAGAGTTGGGAAAGTATGATCATAAAGAAACCATGGTGATAGGGGTAGTCTTACAGAGACAGTTGGATGGATAGATGATGATGATGATTATGGTAATGATGACAATGATGATGATGATCATCATCATTATAAATAACTAACAGTAAGAGAATTATGATAAATGAGAAAATGAAGTTATATCAAACTTAAAAGAAAAAATATTCAAGCATCTATTTATATTTTTTTGAAAATAAGAGTCTTCAATGAAAAATTACTTACTTTCTAATGCATGATAAAGAAGGTCAAAATCTTCTTTGGACTTTGGATTCATCCTTCGTTCAAATTCTTTCTTGATTCTGTCTGCCTTCTCCTTCTTCTTCCTGATCTCTTCCTGTTTCTCCCATTCTAATCTTCTCCTCTTATCTTCCTTCAAATTTTCTACATAACGTTTAGATAACCATCTTCTGTAATACTTCTGTATAATGATTACCTGTAAACGAACAAAAAACAAGAAAATAGATTTTAAACAAATGCTGTAAGTTGACTGTGCCCTAAACTTGTCCAAAACACAGTGCTGAAAATTGTAAGTTTAAGAAAATTCAAATGAGCATAATTCTGCCAAAATTAATTTTAGGATTTGCCATTCTTTTGAAATGGGTCCCTGCCCATTGGCAAAGAACAATAATTCCAAGTTTTAATACCTTTGATGTTTTTTGAGAAATGAGAGCATTATGAAGCAGTCCCACTTTCTTAAGGAGTGGAGCTAAAAATACACAAATTTTGATAAAGTGAAACACAAAACAACCCTGCTCAAATCTTGCAATTAATAAAAAAGTTAAAAAATTGCACTTAGTCATAAAGAAGTATGGATTTATTTGATAGAGAAATAACAGGGATATATATATGGTTAATTAAAAATAAAAACTTCATTATCTTTTAGCAATTTTAAATCAACCCTAGTGGGATGCTGAGAGATGGGTAAGACAAATTGGGTAGAGATTCAGCTAAATCACAGGAGGTTGCTAACCCCTACTAAAAGTGAAAATGTCTTACCTGTTTCAAAACCATAGCATGATACTGATCAGCTGTGGTGTATTTTCTGGGTGTTAGCAGCTTGTCCTCTCTGTTTGATATAAAGACACCTATTCCTGTCATTTGTGTGGATGTGTCATTAGTGGTCTGTTGTAGGCGATGATGTTGTTCAACAGTCTGTGTGTCACGACAATACCTCTCTATACCTGATGGGGCCCTCTGTTTCTGCATTGTTTGAGCTGAAGCATGGTGGTATTCTATGGTGGTCTTCTTGTGTCTGTAACCACCAAGGTACGGCTTTTTTCTGGTGGCTCTCTCAATCTCCACTACCACATCCTTGTAGGAGCTATCTTCTATATAACAATAAAACATTCATCACAAATAAAACGATTATTTACTTGTTTAGTGAATATAATTATTCTCTAAACTAAATCTGCAAATAAAGTGCTTACAATTTGACTTAAAAAAGTTTTTAAAACAAAAAATTAACAAGCTTGGTTCTGAGGTTCTGATTTATATCACAGAAGACAGTTGAACTTCATGCTAAAGCATATCACATACCTGTCGGAACGCGGACAGTAATGACATCTGGCATATGGTACTCCTGGCGTGGCCTGTAGGCCTTAATGGGTGTGTTGACAGGGTCAGCTGACTGAAGCTCCAGCTGGATTGTGCCATTGGGTCCCACACCAAGGTCTGCCAGGGTGGTGGTGTCTGTCATACTTTTACCTAAACATACACCGGGATTTTAGAAACAATACCAATAAAGTGTAAGTCGCAAATTTTTCTATGTAATGGGGACATAAAACCAATGTAGTGAGGGGTTGAAAGTTATATGGCATTGACTTTAATAGGGGTTGAGGGGATGTATGGCTTTGACTTCATGAGGAGTTATATGACTGTGACTCACAGAGGGGTTATATGGTAGTGACTCATTGATGGCTTGAGGGATTACCGGTATATGGTGGTGACTCATTGAGGGGTTGAGGGGTTATATGGCTGTGACTTAATGAGAGTTTAGGGCCTATATGGTGATGAGGTTTAGGGGGTGTATGGTGGTGACTCAGTGAGGGGTTAAATGGTGTGGACTAGGTGAGGGCTTGAGGGGTTTTATGGCAGTAACTCAGTGACATGTTGAGTGTTATATGGCAGTGACTCAATGCATGGTTATATAGCTGCGACTCATTGAGGGGTTAAGGGGTTATATGGCAGTGACTCAAAGAAGGTTTGAGGGGCTATATGGTGCTGACTCACTGAGGGGTAAAGAGGTTATATGGCAGTAACTCAGTGACATGTTGAGTGTTATGCGGCAGTGACTCAATGCATGGTTATATAGCTGCGACTCATTGAGGGGTTAAGGGGTTATATGGCAGTGACTCAATGAAGGTTTGAGGGGCTATATGGTGCTGACTCACTGAGGGGTGAAGAGGTTATATGGCAGTAACTCAGTGACATGTTGAGTGTTATGTGGCAGTGACTCAATGCATGGTTATATAGCTGCGACTCATTGAGGGTTTAAGGGGTTATATGGCAGCGACTCAATGAAGGTTTGAGGGGCTATATGGTGCTGACTCACTGAGGGGTGAAGAGGTTATAGGGCAGTGACTCAGTGAGGACTTGATGACTTACATGGCTGTAACTCAGTGAGGGGTTATGGGTTTATATGGTGGTGACTCTGTATGGGGTTTAGGGGATATATGAAAGTGGCTCAGTAATGTATTTGGGGAGTTATACAGTAGAGTTGATGGGTTATATGGCTATGGCTCAGTAAAAGGTTAAAGAGTTATATAACTGTGCCTTAGTGAGGAGTTATATGGCTGTAACTCAATACGAGGTTAAGGTGTGGCAGTGGCTAAGTGAGGGTTAAGGAGTTATATGGCTGTGCCTTAGTAAGGTTTTATTGCAATGACACAGTGAGGGGTTGAGGGGTATATGGCAGTGACTCTGTGAGTTGAGGGGTATATGGCAGTGACTCTGTGAGTTGCTGGGCTATGTGGCGGTGACTCAAACCAATGAACAAGGATATCATCTCAGACGAATCTAGTAAGACACATGGCAAAGGGTAAAAAATCAGTAACCACTTGTAGATAAAGTCTAAAATTTGTTGGAATTTTACAGTTGTGGTTAAACTCAATGATTAGCATAATGACTGCAAAATCTGTAACATTTTTTTGCAATAATAATTGTAATTTGCAAAGTATTTAGTCTGATAACCATGCATATGGGGGTCATGGGCATAATTAATCTATTGGCATGATTCCATTACACACCATCACAGTGTTCTAACTATGTTTATTTCAGCTTGGCATTTTTGGTCCTTCTCAAACAATAATGTATAAAAATATATGTGGTCTTTACCATAATTATATTAGAATGAAGGAACCTGTCTCATAAACCACATTACTAAGCTGTGTATTTTCAAAGTTTGTCCACCATGAGGCCATACACTGACACCTATCATATCCCATCATTGGGGGGTTAGTGGGAGGGTGTGGGGTGTCATCTAGCAATTTTGATGCAGAGACACCCAAAACAGAGTTATAAAGATGATAATTTTAAACACTCAAGTTATCCAACAGATGGTTAATATATGTCATGATCAATTAACTAGTTACAGAATTCATAAACATTACATTTAAAGTGGTTAATCTAATAACCTCTGAACAGTTGCCATCCATTCTGTCTACTATTTCAGCCATTACAGACAGACAGTAGCTAGCTTACTTGTGAGCCACAACCTTTCTAGAGATCAAACCTAGACTGATGAACTTTTCTGTAAAATTGGATTAGTAAGTACTAACATTGCACAGCAAATCATAAAAATTCAATTGAGAATAGTAGGCACAATTCCTGCTTGAGGGAGATTTGTTAAGCTAGGACCAGTCAGTAGTCTGACATTTTGAGTATATCTCCGTACTGTATGTAATCGGAAACAAGATACACATTTTATTAACATATAATCATATTTTATAATATATTACATGATACATGATAAAATTTTACATAATGTCTTTAAAAAATATATGTAAGACATACCATCAAACATGAGCAGAATAAGGTTGACTGGCATTTTGAGCTCTGTGCTGAAATGTTGCTTCAGTTGCTCCAGGGACTGGCCAAGTGTACATGCCAATGTTACCACCTGCCCACTAGGCATCAACACAAACTTCACTGAAATTAAAATGATCAGCAAGATATGAAACATTGCACTTAAAACTGACTCAAAAGAGAATATTTTTTATCTGGGATGTTAAAATTACTAAGAAAATATATATCAGAACAAGCAAATAAAACCTTCTCTATTATAAGTATTTAGAAGATGTCACAATGACCCAAAACACTGAACTGTTGTAGCCCTCATTTTTCTTCTTGACTTAAAATGAAAGGTTTTCAATGTTCAATATAAAAAATCACATGAAGCATCTGGTGCAAATAAAAAGAAACATAATATTTACCTGTGGCTGTGGCCTCTAGGTTGACCTTTGACCTTGGTGTGGTGGCATGAGGATCAACTTCTGGTTCCTTGTCCTTTGTTGGATCTGTCTCAGTGCCAACAGCAGCAGTCTCTCCATTGACAGGGGAGGGAACTGGTCCTGGATGGGTCTCCTGCAGGTATGGCATTGGTTGGTTTGGTTAAAGCAGTCAGAAATATTCTACATTTTTCTGTGTTGAGGAAAATCATGGAAACTGATGTAGATATCAAAACATAAAACTGGTAAGGCGAAAGATATTACAAACAGGAAAGTTGTTGATTGAAGCCACAGCTTTGTGTAATCAAAACAAAACACCTGGTGCTGGTCTCCTAAAGACAGATTTAGAAATGGTTGTTGTGCCACTTAGGGCTTAAATTGCAATTTTGATATTCCCATACACTGAGCACATCTTACATGATCAGAAGCTTGGTCTTTTACAGCTTCTGCCTTGGCCTCCTCTGCCTGTGCCTCTGTGGATGCTTCTACTTCATTGTTAGGTGCAGCATCAGTTGTCTGTTCTTCAGCCTGGACAGGTTCAGTCTCAGCTGGAGCATCTGCACTGTCTGGACCTTCCTCTGGCTGTAAATGCATTAGTTATATGAGAAAAATCCATTTCTTGCTTCAGTGTTCAGTGTAGTCAGATAATAGTAGTACTAAACAGCTTAATTAATTTTATGACTTATTGCTACAGATTGAGCATTCCCTTTCAATAATCATTAGGTAGAATCAGGTTAGAAATATAGCCTGGGACATTAAAGCTTGCACCAAATAGATGTTAACATCATATGAGTACGGTCTGAAAGATCATGAAGCCCAAGACCAACTTGCTTAATTTTACCCAAACAAAGAGTTTCATTAAATAAAGTTCAAATGATTTCAACAGTTTTGTTTCTTTTTCATTTTAAATGTTTTACTTAGAACTGAGACAAGGACATACGCAAAAACTTAAAAAACAGAAACTAAATAATTACAATATTTTAAGTGATATTAACAGAATTTAGTACTTGTCATCTAGAAAAAAAAAACCCACATAATATCCTATCAATACTTGTATTTAAGCATAGGACATTCCTTTTTAAAACCTATCAGGACATTACTTTTTTTCTCTATGATTTGCAACATTGACCATTTTTATGGCAGTTCAATGCTCTACCAACTGTACCACTTAGCCTTGGTACAATGTGAACATGCAGCTTTCAACATAACTTATGTATTGATCTTGGTAGGTTTCAACTGACATTTATCGGTTTATTTGGTTTGAAGTTGGGCCCAAGAAGTGACAAATTATATTTTGTTTTGGCCAGTCTTCTGTGCCATATACTTCTTAATGCATATTGTTTTGTAAATGTATTACAGTGTCTTAAACTGTAAACTAAAACTGTAAACTGTCAGCTTGATTAACACTCATTTCTATGCATAGTTTAAGCAAATTCAACAATGGCATTTTACAAAAAACAACCAAAAAAACATAAAATAAAATAACATTAAGATGGTTAATCTAAAAAGAAAAATAATAACATGATGATGCATTTTTATACAAACATGTACTAAGATAGCTAAGATGGCTGTACTTTACTGCTACAAACTATGAGTAAAAAATAATACAAATGTAACATGAAATTTAACAACGATAAAGTAAGTTTAAAAAAAAAGAGAAGAGAAAAGCCAAATTGTCTGTTTAATTATAAACCTTGACCTAAAAGGGGACAGTTAATTGAATGAGACATTGTAAAAAGATAAAATATTAAGGTACTAAGGTTTAAAAGGAGTTGGTACAGCTTTAAGACAAGTAACTAAAGAAACAAGTGCTTTTTACCTTTTCCTTAGCATCTGGATTCTCTGACTTCTGTTCTGGCTCTTCTTGACTTTCCTCCTTGGGTGGTGGGTCCTGTCCTCTCCCATCATCTCTCTCTTCTTGTTCCACAGTCTTCTCTGGGCTTTCTGGCTCTTGTCCAGCTGGTACTGTGATGGCTGCTTCTGGCTCTTGGTCAGCCATGACTAAGTACAAATTTGTATCTAAACAATGAAAATGCATTATTATTATTATTATTATAAAACTGTGTAAATGACAACTGGTCCTTTTGAGGGTAAGTGAGTGGGGCTTTTCAGTCTCAAAAACAACATGGCAATCCTCTAAAAAAGTACAGTAATATCATCTTCACACCAGGCCTTCAGCTGAATGTGAGCAATACCTTTACCAGTTTTGAAAACATTTAAGATTGTATTCTTACTCATAAATATATACATTGAGACCAACACTTAAACTATGACAGTACCTCAGTGCTATGGCTAGTAGCATGGGACATACATTTGAATCCGAGTCGAACAAAATCACTTCGGAACTTCCAAGACATTCATTTAAGCATATTATTTGTAACATGGCGTCTCTATAAATGTCAGATCTTACCATGCTGCATGGGAGTCATCATTGCAGTAAATCAACACTTTCTTTATATCTCTTTTTTTTTTTTTTTTTTTCAAACACATACTTTTGGAAACTAATTTTGGTTCGAGGTGTTCAGAGTTTGAGATAACAAAACACCAGAAATGTCATTTTAACTTACATGCTTTTAATTACTATGCCAGCCAGTAAATATGAAAAAAAAACAACACAAACATTATATAAGAGCATCCATACTGCAAGAAGTATGCAGGCTTACAATGATGCTTAAGTTCAACAGGTTAAAGACTGAAGATGTTGGTCACATGGTTTCAAATTCTACTTGCCTTTAGTAAGAAAGTAGACAGATTTAACTAAATTTAGCTTAATTACAAATGAGTAATTGGTATCTTTTGTCAAGTGTTGAAATAATAATTCTACTCATTTGGCATTGACATCCTAAGTAATTATGGCATAATAACCAACTTCAATTTAGAAAATTCTGTGACTTTTTTATACAAAACAGCAAATGGTGGTTAGATACAGTCATATGAAAGGGTACAAAATATACTGCAACACTCCATTTTGGTGATAACGTAGCATGGACCACTGTATTATCATCATACTTGTTTGACTAATCTATGATGTGTATGCATTACGATATCAACTTATAAACTTTGAATTTGTAAAGGACAACTAACCTCTAAACCAAAAATTTACCATAAATTCAACTAATTTTTAAAATCTAGGTCAAAGCCATTCTGTGTTGATTTGCATGTTGAAATATTCCGAATACGTCTGTAATAGAGATGCGTTGATAATACAGAGTTCGAGTATACACAATATGGTTGATGTAAAAACAATACTAACAATAACTAACCATTTTAGACTATGTACACATAAACTTACTATATTACAATATAACGTAATACCTTTCTGTTTTTCAACACCAATTCGAAAATAACAATGCAACATATGACTAATTTCAATATAATTTTTTAGTGAGACTGAAAATATTTAGTATTTTATAACTAAACTGATAATGCATTGTTGGCTCGTTTTAAAGTCCTATCTAGAATTAAATGTTGACATTCGTATTGCTTCTAGCAGTCATATTCGTAGCAATCGTTAAACTCCTTGAAATTGTAAATCTTTTATTAATCAGCGTACATCAACTTTAAACAAAAATGTGTATCATACCTTCAACAGCGATGGAAAATCAAAATAATCAAACTGCTGACATTAGTTTGATGGTGGCAGCCATCACAGAGCTTGTTTAAGTGACGTCATGGCAACGAGAGTTTTCCTGACTATCGATAATACGTGGACGCTGATTGGCTAAAATCTTTCACATAGCCAATCGGCACCTCTGTTGGACTGATCGAAATAGTTAACGGGCACTTTGCAGAACACAACAACCAGTGTAAACGGAGTTTTCTGTGAATTTGCAAAATGTAGAGTTTTATTCTAAGTTTATGGCTATTTTTCTCGGAGTTTATTACTGAGAAACCCCAAGACATCCACCAAGTCCGTTCAGGGTAAATAACACATTTTGTAGTGTCCAGCAGGGACTTTTTTAAGAGTTTATATCCAACGTTGAACTGTAAAACATGTCTTCCATGGCATGTCCCATAACAAATATCTAGCGAATAAGACTTACGTAGGACATTTTCCGGGTGTTTTGTTTGTTTGTTTGTTTGTTTTAAGATACGTTAATGTGCTGGCCACGTGATATTACAGCTTTTTGGCAAATAATGTATGCATAAATGCAGTTATGTAAATGATCATTTTCTGAGTTTAATGAGGTGTTTGATTCATTAAATTAATGCAAGTTCGGTTTTTTTTTAATAGACTGTAACGTTTCATCTGCCATTGAAATGCATGACCCCTTTTTTTATTGTCATATGATGTGCTACACAGGATGATTTTAATTTTAAATTCTCCGCATTGGTCATAATTAAACTATCTTCATAATTCTACGACATAAATCTGAAAGATTTCCTCAGAGCAAATGATAATCAACTAATTGTGTTGACCTTGAACAATCCATATAAGCATATCATAAATAAAATTGTAAATACAGTTGTAAGTATTCTATCCCTTAGGCTATATGGCCAGTTAAATCAGTCTGTAGAACACCTTACTCCGGAGCAGGATATAGTTGATTCATCCTTCCCTTTTGGTCACTGTTTTTTGCCATTAAGTTTGCATAAATTGTTACAAAGATTAGTTAATGAGCATGTTGGCTTCCAGGTTGGAGTGGTAACAGGCTAGAAACTGGTGGTTCTGTCCAGTTGTTACCTGCCCCAAGAAGGTCAATGAGCTGATAGAGCACCTGACTCCAGATAAAAATGTTATGGTTCAAACCCTAGTCAGGGTAATTGATTTTTGCAGCTCTATCACAACAATACATTTATGTATTATTAAACACAGTCTTATATCATTAAAAACCATACAGTATAGTTCCAATGATAAAAAAGATGCATTGTGGTTATGTGGAGTCCATTTTCTGCTTATTACATCATGTGCTTATACATGTCCAATTCAGATGGCTGCAGTGAACGGACACATGAAAGCCATGAATGGCCATTCCAATGGGATTAATGGTCAGCTTAATGGCAACAGTCCAAGAACTGAGGCTAGCAATAGACAGAAGCTGGGAGGTATTGGCCCAGATGGATACCCAAAGCTGCCTCCCATCACAAAACCCAACCAGACCCGTAGAGAGGATCCATATGCCAACAGTAAACTGATGACATTTCGCCTGGCCAACCATAAACAGGATCAGCTAATGAAAGTTCTGTATGTGTAGACTTGTTTTATAAATATGTATAACTTAATTATAGTATTTGATAAATGCATATATAATTGGGGATAGGCTAAACAATCTCTAAAAAATAAGTATTGTCTGTTGTATTAAAACTGTCAGATTGTGTAGTAAAAATCCTTTTAAGTCTTCTGTGTCTGGTGTTGAAGAAAACGATTGAACCGGTAACAACTAATATCATAGCAATTCACATCAATGCCATTTTGAACTTACTTTTTTACATTATATTGTAAAAAATGCAAGCCCAACTTTCCAAAAAGTATGACTGGATTTAAACTCATCTTAGGGGATTTTTTATCAGACTGGTTCTTCTGTAACCTGATTTTTTTGCATACTTTTTGTTTAATACTAAATTATTTGAATTTAATATTTCTTCCTGACAATTTTCTTATTGGCAAACTCTGACAATGCCTTAAGAGTGGTGTATAAAGTACTTCATCATATTGTGTCTACTTTTTAAATATTTTTTTGTGTGTCATATAGTGCTGACACAGCGATGAAATCATATGAAGACACCAGAGACAGGAATGAAGCAGAACCCTCACCGCCACCAGGACCTGACTTCCCCGAAGAGGTAAATGTACTTCAAACAAATATTGCTTCATATTTATAATTTAATGTTAAAATCTGAAGAATGTCAAATGCATTCTACAAAGCAAGTTTTACTGGACTTTAAAACACACTTTATCTTTCAGTGCTTAGAGATCCACAATTTCTTACCTTTGCTTGTTAGTGCTACACAGTAAGACAAGTAATTTTACCTTAAAGATGGAAAATTATGTCAAGTAAAATTTCAATTTTTGTGTTGAATCAACATTGATTCTTTAAAAACTCCTTCATGACAATATTGACAAAGCATCAATCATTATATTTGAACTGTTAATAGAAGAGTATAAGTTGTTATACTGTAAAATTAGCTGAAATTTAGAATGTGTTGTTTTTACAGTTGTCTGTTTTAATGATTTTCGAGATACATTGGCTCATCTTCTGTATACCAACAATTAATCTCTATACCCTCCTGTTATTATTCTATAAAAGTTTACAATTAGTTGACATTTTTTAAATGTAGAAAGATGCATTGTTTAATGGTTTAATTGTCTGATAGTCTTCCTGTTCACATGTTTTATACTGTTTACTTGTCAAACCTAGTTCAAATTTCCTGCAATTGAGACAAGGCAAAAGAAAGAAACGACTGAGGAAGAAAAGAAACTGGTACTACAACATTGCCATGTAGTTCTAAGACCTCTGCTTACAGAGTATTGAAACATGAATATATTTTCTTCCAGACCTTTGAAAGATTTCCTAAGGTACTTTTGCAAGTTAGTTTTTGCATCATAAGGCCTAGTCTTGCAATGCCTAATTTTTATACCTTGTGAAATGTCCTTTTTATTGCTCTTTACCTTGTTGCAAGAAAAAAAAAACTACAAAAAGGTATAACTTTGAAATAACACTACCAAACACGCATCAAGATCCTTAGATTTTAAGTAAGAAATAGAAAACTAATGTTCTATATACTTATTTTATACACCAGTGTCAGTAAAATTCCTCAGATAGAATATTTTAATTACCATTTTAACATGTGCATAACACAAAAACATCAACAAACAAGTACAAAAAATATATATATTTTAGCAAAAACAAAGTGCACTGTAAATGATTTGGTGTTTACAGAATTTTTTTTTATTTGTTTGATTTGAAGGCTTGGTAGAATTGCTTTCTGTTTTGCTTTTGAATGTTAAATGCTGAATACTTTTCTTGAGCATTCTATTTTTTGATGATTTATGTGTACAAGGATTGGCTTGGTAGTAGAGAGTTGCTTAAATGGAGGCAATAAGTCATGCTATAGACTATACTTAACACAAATAAACTGGATAAGAAAATATTTTAGTATTACTTGTTTGATATTTGCTGCCTGTTTGCCAAAATTGGTTATTATGTAAATACATATAAAGTTGGTGATCTCAAAGTAATGAGTCCAGTCTTAACTGTCTAGCAGAAATAGATCAGGTTTAAGCAAGTAGTGTAGCTCCAGATCAGCCAGGTCCCAGCTGTAGGCAGTTTGATCAGGGTCTGCACAATTTGTTACATGTTTATCAGTACAGCTTATTGTACCAATTTTGTAAGCAGGTAAAGTGTTTAGTTTTTGTTTGTTTTTTTCCATCAAAAAGTCTTACAATGCCTAATTTTTATACCATGTGAAATGTCCTATTTATTAATCTTTACCTTAACGCAAGAAAAAGAACAACATCTATGAAAAGGTATAACTTATCAGAACCATAGGTCTTTGAAATAACACTACCAAACAAGCTCCAAGATTCTTGAATTTTAATATTTATATATAATATATAATATAGTATTTTCAGTGCTATTATAGGTATGAGTGTGGGGTCAATATAAAATGGTTGAACAGATATTTGGAAGTGACATGGTGGTTCAATATTCTGTGAGCTGAGGTCATCATTGAGAGGCATGGTGTTGTACTCACTACTGCATGTATAAACTGGGTCACTTTTCATATTAAGTTATCAAGATAAGAAACATCCTGAAGCATATCTGTTTATATTTTTAACAACTTTATTTTAGTATATTGTAAAGTTTTAATAATTTATTGTGTACCCTTTTGACGTTCTTCCATCCTTATTAATGGTAAATAGCAAAGATCTGTAATTAACATAACATAAGAATGCTGCTGGATTATATAGATTGTGATATGTCAGGGTTAAATGACAAAATCTATAGATTGTATGTTGAAAAGATGACCCAACATCTCACTGACTGTAACAAATGACATCATTGAGCATTGTTCAGCAAGTACCTAATGTTGTAGACAGCTCTATTGTCCTAAAGTATGTCACACAAGAAAAGGGTACATACATAAACATATATATGTGATTCATATCTCATAGTCTAGCTGAAATTGGCAGCTATTCAGAATCCAAAGATTATTTGAGGCTTGTTAAGGCCTATGTCATCAGACAGTTTTTATATTATTAAAAGTACACTATACCCACTGTCTATAGCAGTGTTTGAACTATGATGGCTTCTTCTATCATAGTACCCTTTTCTTTACACAGAATAATTATAATCCAGTCTAATGGCAAGGTAACAATTAATGATCATACAAACTGTATTGCACATAATGTTGCATTCATAAGTCCTTATTGTTTTAATTTGCTTATCTCATTTCATTAGTTTACATGCTTATTGCACTACCTTCATTTAGATATTATTCAAGGATGTTTTTAAGATAAAGACAAAGCATTATCATAATCATTGTATCATTTGTGTGATGACAAAGCATGATAGGTAATTTCTAAAATATCATTAACTAAATTCATAATGGTAAATATATTTTGCTTAATAATAACTAAAACTAAAATTCTGTACCTGGTTATTTCAAAACAGATATATTAAATTGTTCATTTGTATTTAAAATGTAGTATTGTACAGCATCTCATTAAAAAAAAAACTTCAGATAGGTGTTGCTATTATTTAATCTCTAAAATTAGAAGTTTTATTTGTTTAATCAAGAATATTTTATGGTGAATACTTTGAAAACAAACAACAAAATAATGTGTTTGTTCCTGAACTTGTTATAATACTTTTAACAGTTGTGCACAAACTGTTATGTTATTTGTTGTCCATATATCCTATTGTTTTTAAGCATTAGAAGTACCGGTACATAGAATTATATTAATTGTATAGTAATATGTATTTTCCACAATTATGCACAACAGACAGCACGATGTGTCAATCCACTGCAAAGTACTGTGTAACAGTATGTGCAATGTGTAATGCCTATATTGATGCATTCAGCTTGTACATAATTTTGTACATGATTTACTATCCTCTTATGCCACCTAAACTTACAGATGATGAGCAAAGATAGAAGAATTCGGGTAAGCTTGTTTTGAGAGTGATAGATGCTGCTTGCTTCCCATACTAACCTATGCTAACCATGTGTAGTAAAAGTAGATAATACTTAACAGTTTACCCTTTTTTTCCTACTAGGATTTGCTAGCTTTTAAGACTTCTCTGTCTGTCCCTGCAGCTTTTAAGTGCTGGTATATTAAATGCCCAAGTTCAGACTTTTGTTATTTATACTCTGCTACATTGATTTATAAATTTTGGTTTGACTACTTCAAAGACTGATTTGCTATTTTATCCAAGTATTGGGACTTATATATGGGTACAAAGCTCAGAGATTTGTTCCTTGTTGGTACATACAGAGGCACTTTACTTAAGAAATACTTCTCTGCTCTCTGAAAACATGATGACACTCTGAGCTTTGACAAAAAGGAAACATACTAGTTTTCAGGACTCTTTTCTAAAGAACTAGTAATGACTGTAGTAGCAGTGCTTATTCATCTGCACTTTTCTTTTCTGTTATCCTATAAATTCAGTCTATGGCTATCTCACTTGTTCTCTGGATTCTCTTTTGTGGTCCATGCTTGCAAAAGTCATGCTTGTGCTGGTACAGATAAGGGGATTTATGTTTGTTAGAAGTTTATATGATATCTGTGTTTTGGTAGAAAAACTTTTATCTTTTAAACCTTTTTTTATTATCTCAGCTTCTTTTAAATGAAAGCAAAACTGGTACTCATTTCCATCTGGGTTATTTGTCTTGAAGTTAGCATTTGAAATAAAACCTACTTCTTAAGGTTTAATTCATTTGAATCTAGAACATATGCATTTTTTTTCTATATGTCTGATATACTAATGTTTGACCAATAATGTTTCCTAATTTTAAAATGGTGAAGATTAACTTTTCTGTGCTTTGTTCCTATTCCAATCCAGTTTCTCTTTATAGTCTTTGACTTAATAATGTTTCCCCTGTTCAAGTTTATAAAGAACAAATCTAAATCAGACCTTAAGCTGGGGGTGTTTGGTGACTGGTCTTTGGGCAGATAGCCAACTTGGTCTACCTGTACACTGTTATCGCCTGCCAGGGTATATCTTTTATAAATCTTGCCAATCAAACAAGCTTGAATAACCATTGTCCTATTTAAACTGCGTAAAATATTCCTGGATTCTTTGCAAAATATTAATGTTTACTTTTTGCAAGGTTAAATAAAAAACCTTCACCTTGATTTAAGCCATCATCTTGTTGCTGTTTACCTTGGTATCCCACTAATCCTACTAACAATTCTTCTGTCAAATGTTGTATGTTCTGTATTTAGGTAGCTATTGCTGTCATAACTGTGATTGCATTAAGTGATTACCCCCCCCCCCCCCCCCCCCCTTGTTCATCTGTGGTACATTCATTACATTTTTGAAACATCAATTACATGTGTACTACTAATTCCACATCTTTGTATTTCTATAAACACCAAATTAACTAGCTTCACAACATAGAAAATGTGTTTGCTATATTTATCTCTGTCATGGTTTGTCCATAGTACCCTGTCTTAATCCATTTTCTGTTCTTAAAAATAAATGCTAGAAAACAGTCAACAAGAGACATTACATTAAAAGAAGCATGTGATCATCCTACAGAAATTTCTTATTTGTTACAAAAGCTAGTAAATGAGTTTAAAGGGTACATAAAGGTATTGAAGATTTACCTTTAGTTTTGTCTTGTGCATTACAGCAACTGTTGTATTGATTGTGACAAATGGTAAGGGCAGTTATTGATTTGGATTAAAGATTGTTGTTAATCATTTAGGGAAATCTATTTATATGGATAGCTAAACTAGTTTATTTCAATGAATGCAGCTATGTAGTAAAACAAGCATTTAGCAATTTATTTGATGAAACTTGGTCTGCAATCCCATGTGATGGTAACAGTTCAGACCATAACACGTAATGTCTTAAAACTAATCTAACTTGACAATTAGTATTTTAATACAAAGCAAAGAATGTTATGTAAGTTCAATGGTTATAAATGATGATTATAAATGTAGGATTATTACTTATTACAAATTAAAAAGTAAGATAGCACATAATACTATTGTCTGTTTGCTGATGTCATCTACTGAAATATACATGTTATTTACTATATTATATAGTTTATATATGGCTAATCACCAATTTAACTGCAAATAGATTCTTTTGTATTGTACAATACAGAGCTTTTTTTACAAAAATATGTTTAGTTCTGATATATTTTATCATCACAATGTACATCATGTTAATACAATTCTTAAATTATGTTATAGAGCCACTAATATTGGCTCTAAGACTTGTCATTCAAGCAGCTTACACAAAACATTATGAAGGACAACTAGTTATTACACGAATTATATCAACCTTTTTATAATACCTACATAGGTGAACTACCAGTTCATGAAGAAATGTGTAGAAAGTGGCCCCATCACCTCTATGCAGCAGGAATGGGCCCACAAAATAGTCCAATTGATCCCTGAGCGCCTCAAATCCAAGCCTGTACTGAGGGAAACCATACATGACCTGTTTGAAGAGGTCAAGGTAGACTATGCTGCCAGCATGAAGAAATCCATGGGTATGTAGACTTGTTTATTGGGGTTTGAGTATTACTACATAAAACATTGATTATCCTGGTCTTAAAATTTCTCCTCCTGTCAACAGGCCATGAAACCTGATTCTTTATTCATATTAATGTTTGGGGCGCCCATGGCATAGTGGTAGAGTCACTGATTTGTAACTCCTCTGACTGCTTAGCTTCCCACCACTTGTGATTGAGTCCCATTCAGGGTGAAAAACTTAATGTGGAAAGGTATTCCAGCGGTGTGCCAGTAGTTTCTACCCAGACTTTTATCTGGGGTCTTCATCCACCAAAACAGCTGGAAATCGCTATACTGATTATAATTGGTCACTGCGATGTATCTCAGAAACAAAACAATCGTATTAATGTGTATTTTTTGCCAATTTTAAAAGTTACTGGTTATCTTTTTCCTAGTACTGGTTATAGTTTTTTTAGGATAAGTTTTCATATTCTTTCTTATTTTTTGTGATCTTTTCTTTAAATTGTTCCCCAAGCTTTTATTATAATATTATTAGGTAATGACATTTGATGTGTGTTTGAAAGGTTTGAAGGTAGTTGTACTCATAAGATTTATAAAAGAATCCATATTTTCCACATATAATCCACATATTTTGTAAAAATATCAGTTATTCTGTAATCTTATTTCAGTCCAACATGTATTGGTGAAGCCAGAAGTAAAAGGACTTGATGGAGAAGTTGCAGGACCGCCTCCTGAGGAACCCTCGTGAGACAGATATTTTTCTTCTTTAAATTTTCCTTAAAAACTTCATTTACTTAATTTCAATTTGAAGTTTCTTTGAATATATCTTATTTTTACAGATTGTACTTCATAATCTTAATTCTTTTGTAGACTTGGAGATCAAATTTACATGTTTTTTTAAAAAAAAGAAGATATTTGCTGTCTCCACATTAAATTTAAATTATTTGAATCTTATCTATCAGAAAACCTGGTTTAAAAGTAATAAATATTTTTCTTATGTTTTTGTTTTAAAACTTTGGACTTGGTAGCACACCATCATGATAGGTTATGAAGTAGTTCATTAAGGCTTTCCTAACTTTCTGGCTCGTGGTTTAAAGGGACATAGGTTGTCTTTTCACCCCATTATTCAACATTTTCTCCTCACTGGCATTCCCCTGTGTATTTCAGAGGCCTGGACTATTCACGGCCATGGCACAAGGAGTATGTGATTGCGAAGGAATGTATCCGTGACAATCTGCACATGCTGCACCCTTCCATGCAGGTGGTCCTCAACATGTGCCAGACCACACTGGGCAACATGATACTTGTAGACCTGTCCAAGTTCAGGTAAGTTGATGTTAAATTAATGAAAGCTAGCTAACTCTTAACCTGCTAAGCACATATTAATAGACTTAGGCAAATAGAATAGAGTAGATCCATTGTTTTCTGCTCACTTCAAGGAGCCATCTTATCAGGATCTGAACTATTTGCTAAGTCCCTAGCGATATCTCTTGGTAAAGTGATTGTTGGTTTTAAAGACAACATAGAATAAGTATAGGATATTAACCAACCATTGATTATTTAAGGGTTAGATAAGGGTTGTTACACACAGTTTTTTTGTTTTCTCTGCATTGGCAGTAAGCATACTGTTACTGCTTCACACTAATGCAGCCAATCTAACAAAGTTCAACTGTTTCTATCGCGATAAAAAGGAGTTCTACTTATTTCTTGAGAAAATATAAAACAAAGGCTGAGTAATACAGTCTAACTCCCTTATCAGAATAATCAAATGTTTATAAATTTATGACCCTTCCATGATTCCCTGGTATGTTTTGTAAGTCAAAGATTGCTGAAAGAGGGAGTTATTTTGCTATGTAGCTTCATACTTCATGTACACTGGTGCAAAGATTTTTATTTGTCCATTTCAAAAGATAACCCTGATTGATGTAAATTATACCATGTCCTGAAGTAAAGGTTGTTGATCCAAACAGAGCACTAAATGGTGAACCAATCTTTTTTTTATGAGAAGGGGCAGAAAACAATTAATTGTTACTAGATTATACAATTTATGTGTGATAGGGTTGGTAATATACAAATAACGTGTGATAGGCTTGGTTCAGAACTGTAAATATATTTCCAATCTCACTAAGATCACTGGCTCTTATCGTACAATCTGAGGAGTGCTGACCCTTCCATTGACAATCATAGGTTGATCTGCTCTACAAACCTTACAATTATAGATAACCTCTAAATATAAATATCACATCTTTAGACAATTGTTGAACTGCTTCACAGATCTCAAGGCCCAATGGAGTTTGAGTCCCTGAAGAATAATGTGATTCTAGACCTTGAAAAAACAGAGGACAAACTCATGCACAGGTATGTATCTATTTACTACACTTTCTTAGGATTACAGATAGAGCATGCTTGTTTTTTTGTATTGAATGCACATTTGGAACAAATAGTTTTTAATAAAAATGATACAAGTTCAAGTACATGAGTAATCAGAGTTTTCCTTTTTTATCAGACTGTTAACACTTGGACTGCTAAGCAAGCATAAACTGATCATGACAAGGTAAATTGTGACGATCCAGATCAGCCAGATCCTGCTAGGAGCTATCTGATCAGGATCTGCACTTTTTGTCATTGATTCTTCTTTCGGCACCTTTGTGTGAACATGGCTAGGAATAAGTTTGAATAATTAATTAAGCATAATAAAAGTTAATGTTTTGTGCTGCCCACAGTTGGTATCCCAAGGTGATCAATGTGTTCGGGGATAAGAACAACTTCAAGAACATTAAGCCAGAGAAGATGGACTCCTTCTACAACAGCGTCACTACCCTCATCTCCAACCAGGTATGTCACTTTGAGAATTTATGTCCATGCAACTTTAAAAGTACAAAAATTATTTCTGCCAAATTATACTTTTGGAATATTTTCACATTATGCAATAAAAACTTTTAAATGGAATCATATTAACTTTTTTTCTTCCAGCTTCGACTGCTGCTTGAGAGAACAATCATGGCATACACAGATCTTTTTGACCCGGAGGACAAGACCTGTCTGCCCCTGCTGAAGATGGAGCTAACATTTGATGATGAGAAGATGCAGTTCTACCCTCCCAGCTCGGACCTGGAGGAAACAGTCCTGTTTGTTGTGAACCAGATCTGTAAGTCCATGCAGCAAGTTCCTACAGTACAATCATGGATGGCTGGCGGTTCTACTCTCAACCACACAGATGCTTCCATCGCTGACCATGTGCTCAGCAAATACATCCTTAAGCTGAAGAAAGCTGTCAAAATGAACTTTGAAGCACCACAGGCACACCTGAAATCATTTGGTAAGTTTGAATTACTTTTTCTGTTTATTTATGAATCATATTTGAATGGCATTTAAGATTAGGAAATCTAAGTGTCTTGTAAAATAACTAGACCTTCTAAATTTGTGTTATTTAAATGTTAGGTCAAACCTATTTATATTAGTTGATTGGCAAAAAAGTTTATTCAACTTATATTAATCCCTTTTGACTGCCCACTTCCTGGGTAGAAGAAGTATTCTGGTACTGAGTACCTGGAGCAATGTGCAGTAAATAGTTTTGCTCAAGGACTAACATCACATGGTCAGTTTTAGGATTCCAACCCGGGACCCTGCAATCATGCCAGACATGTTGTTCATCAAAAAAAGAAAATTCAGATCTTTGTAGTGAAGTCATGTGATCTTGTAATATATTCTTAAAATATATCTTTGATTTTCTAGTTGAGAGGTACGACTATATTGTGAATGGACAAGCCCTGAAAGAGATACAGAAATACATGGAGGTGGAACACACATTTGCTGAGTACACAGAGGTCAGTGAGACTTAGCCTAGATTAATCATTTAGCCTAATGCAAGACAGTATGTTGATTCTGGAACATTAAACATTTATGCAAATAGTTAAAATTGCAGCAACGATTGTTTTTAACATAAAATAGATTTTAGATTTTCATAACATTTTTTCTGCCTAACATTATGTTTGAATATTTTGGAAAATGAATGTAATAAAAACTTGATTTTTTTATTATTTACAGCAAATTGAAAAGTACCGCAACCTAGCCAAGGAGATAATGGGGTTGCCGAGCATTGAACACTTTGACATGATCCGTCTGGACTGTGAAGACCTGAAGCACGGATTGGCCGAGGCATCACGGGGGCTGGCCAATGAACTGCTTAGGAAAGTGTCTGATGACCACCGTCGGGAGAATAAGGAGTAAGTGATGCATGATCTCTTGTAACAAGATGTGTTGGATGGGATTACAGTATGCAAGCTGTAGTTGGGGTGACAACATACAATCTGTAGATGGGGTGACACTATGCAAGCTGTAGATGGGGTGACAACATACAATCTGTAGATGGGGTGACACTATGCAAGCTGTAGATGGGGTGACACTATGCAAGCTGTAGATGGGGTGACAACATGCAAGCTGTAGATGGGGTGACTTTATGCAAGCTGTAGATGGGGTGTCACTATGCAACCTGTAGATGGGGTGACACTGTGCAAGCTGTAGATGGGGTGACATTATGCAAGCTGTAGATGGGATGACCCTATGCAAGCTGTAGATGGGGTGACACTATGCAAGCTGTAGATGGGGTGACACTATGCAAGCTGTAGATGGGGTGACACTATGCAAGCTGTAGATGGGGTGACACTATGCAAGCTGTAGATGGGGTGACACTATGCATGCTGTAGATGGGGTGACACTATGCATGCCTATGCAAGCTGTAGATGGGGTGACACTATGCATGCTGTAGATGGGGTGACACTGTGCAAGCTGTAGATGGGGTGACACTATGCAAGCTGTAGATGGGGTGACACTATGCATGCTGTAGATGGGGTGACACTATGCATGCTGTAGATGGGGTGACACTATGCAAGCTGTAGATGGGGTGACACTATGCAAGCTGTAGATGGGGTGACACTATGCAAGCTGTAGATGGGGTGACACTATGCATGCTGTAGATGGGGTGACACTATGCATGCCTATGCAAGCTGTGGATGGGGTGACACTATGCATGCTGTAGAGTGGGTGACACTATGCAAGCTGTAATTGGGGTGACACTATGCAAGCTGTAGATGGGCAGACAATGCAATGTATATGGGATGACAATATGCAAGCTTTTTGGCAAAACTATACCTTGTGACCATAGAATAGAGCAAGGAGCAAAAATAAAAAAAACTGCAGGTTGTAGATTGTTGATTTATTAAAATTCATTAAACAATGATAATTTACATTTCTATCCAAAATATTGTCATAAACTTTTATTGCTTACTTGCAGCCATTTTACGTTATATTTATGTTAACAATATTAATGGTTACATTGAGCTATACCTTGTTCAGCATCTGTGACAAGTTCCGCACCATTGAAGAAAGAGCTCTGAAGGAACCTGACACCAGTGAGGACCTCATCAACATGATGAACTTTGTTGAGACTGCTCGAACCACAGGCATGGTGCAACTGAATGAGCGCATCACTCAGTCAAAGGACCGCCTCGCCTACCTGATTGATGTGTTCCTCTTCGCACCAGAGGACATCACCCTGAACTGCGAAGTTCTCACCTGGCCAAAACGTATCAACCCTGTGTTTGATAAGAATGAGGAGGTAAGAAATAAATTGAATATTTATTTGTCTGTTGATACTTAAGATCATAAGGAGAGGAGAAAATGAATGTTAGTAATTATAATGTTACAGGGTTAACTCAAGATTTTGATAAAAACAAGAAACTATAAGGAATTTTAATTTTAATTGTTGTGTTGATGATTATAATGGTGCAAAGGAGAGACAGGTCTTTATCAATTTTAGAGTTAACATTAAAGATACCATAATAAAATGATCACAATTCTTGTGTAAACAGTTGATAGAGAAGTCCAAGCAGGCTGGAGAGAAGATGTTACTGGAGAAGAGAGAGAAGGTTATGCTGGAATTGGAGAAGCTGCGACAGCGTGTTGATGAGTTTAACGACTACGGTGAGCTAGACATGATGCAACAGTATGTACAGGATGTCCGCACAGTCCAGAAACGTCTGGCAGATGTGGTAGACCAGATTGGCTGGATCAACAAGGTAACTTAGTCAGGGACTAATATTTCATAGTTTTTTAGTTTAAATTGGAGAGACCATGACTAAATATGGTTACATACAGTTTAGAATAAGGTTAAAAATAGATTTTTGAAGTGTGTTGTTACTTAAGGATTTCATTTTAGTAAAAAATAGGTAATTAGAAATTCTTTAGTTTGCTTCTAATAAAAAACTGGAATATAACATCTACCTTATTTTTCATTAAATACCAATTTCTTTTCTGTCATGAGCAGTAAAGGTTATGAATAAATTGCATTTTTTATTATTATACCCGCAGATACAAAATATCTATAAAAAGATCTATATTAGAGTGACATGTGTAGATCCATCTGTAGACAAGACTTATAGTTGATTTGTACTATTTCTAGGCTACAATGTTTTGGATTTTAATGAAACTTTACAGAACTGCTAAATACCATGCCATATTGTGCATATCATTGGGACGTCATGACAGCTTGTATTAAGCTGAGTTTTGGCCCTTTGTTTTATTTCTTGAATATATATTGGTGATTATGGCAAAGCAATATCTGGGTATATTCATCATGTTGGAAGATTAAGTGTTGTTGATTACTGATCTATCAGGAGGAGCAGCTGTACAAGTATCCAATCACAGCCTACCCAGACGTGGAGGAGATCAACACTGCTGTGGATCCATTCTACAAACTCTTCAATGTTGTCATGAGATGGCAAAGAGCAGAGAAAAAGTGAGTGCTTGAAACTTTGCAAGGGCTTTTATTGTACAGGTTTTCAGGAACCGTGGTTAGATTTTTTTTTTCAGAACTTTATATCAAAATTTCAGGAAAATGTGCTGATTGTAAGAAAATGAAAATTATGTAAACAAAACAAGTAAAGCATTAAAATAGCAACAAAATGACACAATATTGCCAGTGCACATCAATCTTTACATGTTTGAGTTAAGTTATTGCCAAATATGTATGCAGCCTTTTCCAGCACGACTACCAACTTTTCACTTCTTACTGAAGGTCAACACAAGAAACCTCTATGATGTTTTGCCAACTGACATTGCATTTTAGGTGGATGGATGGATCATTCTTGGACCTGGAAGCTGAAGCCATTGAGGGTGAGGTGGATGAATACTGGCGGGAGATCTACAAGATCCAGAAGTCATTTAACCAGAAGCTGAAGAAGATGCAGAATGAGATTGATGAGATCAACCGAGAGAGAAGGAAGAAGAGGAGATTGTTAGAGGAAGATGGAGGGGAGGGCGAGGTGGAGGCAGATGAGGTGCTCAACCCACCTGCAGCCGTCACTGTCTGTAACTCAGTCCAGGATGGCATGACTGAGTTCAAGGTATAAGGAAGTCATTTAAAAAATTTACATTTTCTTAATATGCATAAGGTCATCAGTACTTATTTACTGATTCAGATTGCTTTAAGCCTGAACTTATGAAGTGATTAACGCTCAAAAAAAGTTATATAATTATACTAAACAGTTTACAGAAAAGTAAATACAATCCATAAAATATTACCAAGCCATGTAAAAAAGCATCTTTTCAGTTTTGCTCAAATCAAGTCATTTCTGTTAGTAGCATTATAGATTCTAAATAAAAGGTGACCATACAATTAAGATTATTCAAAGTCCAGATAACATTCATGATTAAACTATTTCTGATTGTTTTCAAACAAGACAAGCATTAGCAATTACCCCTTTTCCACCCATCCACAGAAAAACATTCCAGTGATCGGCATCATGTGCAACCATGGTATGCGTGGGCGCCATTGGGAGAAGATGTCTGGGATTGCTGGCTTTGACCTGACACCTGACTCTGGTACCACACTCAGGAAGGTACTGAAACTGGAACTGGAACCATACATGGAGGAGTTCGAGGGCATCAGTGCAGCTGCCACTAAGGTAAAACATTGACAAAACATTACTCTTTTTTTTTTAATGTTTCCAGTTTCACTTTATGAAAGAATATTTCGTTGCATCTTTTTGCCTAAAAACCTTATATAATTGATACATACAATCATTTTAATAAATCAAAATGAGCATCAAACAATGCAGCCTTTGGTTGATTATTATGCAGTGTGTCTACTCCTATAAGACTTGAAGCTTTAAAATATCTCTTATTATCAGAAAGACTAATATATTTTTTTCCATAAAAAATGAAGGTTTATATGAAGAATCTTGATAAGACTGAGGTAAGGGTATGTTAAAGGCAGAGTAAGGTTCTATATGAACCATTATATGGATCCATGACAATATGTTTTTTTCCCTCCAAAGGAACACTCACTTGAGAAGGCCATGATCAAGATGCAGGAAGACTGGAGTGAAGTTGACTTCAACCTAACAGCGTACCGTGACTCGGGCGTGTCCATCCTGTCATCAGTGGATGACATTCAGACACAGCTGGATGACCAGATTGTCAAGACTCAGACCATGAGGGGATCCCCCTTCATCAAACCCTTCGAGAAGGAGATCAAGGTAGGGATGGCCTCATTTAATTTGTACTGAATTTGATATGGATTTCATATCAAGGAGACATTAGTGAGAATTTTTTTTTTATTGAAAGTCGACGGTATGTTGCGATTTATTTCATTTTTTTCTTGTAAATGCTGTATAATATCTATTCTGTGTTGTTATGTACTGTGAATGAAATCATTTCTTATGTCCTTTGCGCAAGCTAAAAACTTAGTTTTCCTTCCTCCTTCTGTCTCTCAACAAAAAACACATTAGGGATTTTAATAAACTAAACAAGCTGGCAAAATCCATACACACCATTAAAGCATCAACATTTTAAGATATTTCCTAACAAAATGTCACACCATGCAACTCTTAGATCAAGCTTAGACATATTGTGAAGTGTGAGCAACAGTCTGATCAGGATCTGCACTATTTGCTGCTATGTCTCTATCAATATGTCACATTGCAGGAGTGGGAAGAGCGTCTGATACGTATCCAGGACACTATTGATGAGTGGCTCAAGGTGCAGGCCCAGTGGCTGTATCTGGAGCCTATCTTCTCCTCAGAGGATATTATGCAGCAGATGCCAGAGGAGGGACGACTCTTCCAGATTGTGGACAGGAACTGGAAGGAGGTTATGAAACATACAGTCCGTGACCCCAAGGTAATGTGTCTCACATAGGTAATGTGTCTCACATTTGTCAGAATAGAAGATATTCAACTCAAGTTCAAAGTAATTTGTGTCATAATGAAAAAAAAAAGAACCATATTTCATCATATACCATATTTCAATGTACTTATCTTTTAGACACATTTAAATTATATGTGTAAGTTCTGTATGAGGTTGTTAACGTAAAAAAGGGAAAGAAATGAGGACATAATATGATATGAATGATAATAATTGACAAGAATTAGAGAGAATTACACTATGAGAACTTGGCATATATTGCCTTACATGTCTAAATTAGGTTTTTAAGCCAATATTATTCACAATTTATATTGAGTTATTGTACATAGGTCCTTCCTATTGTTGAGGTAATTATTATATACCTCCCTATGTGTACTGTTATAGTTACTTTATTGTTGGTGAACTCACAGGACAGAAAATAATCATATAGATGATACATGTACACTAGATGTTGTTCAGCTTGTTTACAAAACACTACATAACAGTTCCAAGGAGAGGACATATTGTAAGACATTGAATACTGAGGCTTTCTTCTTGTTATTGATTTTGTTATGCTAAATGGTTAAAAAAAATATATTCATTATTATGCTGTTTCAGATATGAATCTCACTTTGTATAATTTAATTATTTAATTTAATACTCATTAATTAATATAGAATGTTTGTATTGATTGATTGTGGCTTAAAAATACCAATTTTGTTGAAAATATACTTAAATAATACACTGCATGCCAAAGCTTATTCTTTACATAATGGCCCTTAGAAATATCTGGATAATTACTACAGGTATTTCATTCTCATTGTATTTTTATATATATAATTGCATTGTTCATACTTTAACTTATTTAATCATATGAAGTTGAATATTGTTTATCACTGTGTGATTTATTGTCGTGCTGTCATTAAGTGTTCACGTTCTTAATTGATAGCTTCCCTTTTAAATTCAACATTATATGATAAATTGACACTACGCCTGCTAATCATGTATTTATAAGGCTTAGGCAAATAGTGGAGATCCAGGTCTGCCAGCTGGGAGCTGTCTGATCAGGGTCTACACTATTTGCTGCACAGTCTGTTTGCAAGTATATCAAGCCTGACATATAACATATATAATTAAAGCAGAACATCTTGAGACTGTAGCATGAGTTTTTTAATAAGATGTAGCAAGCTTTGTGTAAATAGTGAAAAAATGTGTTTATGTATGTAGTCATAATCTCTTTTATGGTGCTTTATTTTGTTTTTTAGTATTTTCAGATAAGAAAAAATATTGTCTTGCCTAGATTTGTTAATAATGATTAATATTTTTTTTTTATAAAAAAAAAGTATAATTATTTCATTTGTTATTTTTTCTCTTTTTTTAAACCAGGTTTTCTAGTTATGCTTTACCAATTACATAATGTAGATACACATAGTACTGTACTTTCAATCTTATAAAAATTATTTAATTACCCTGGCCCATCAGCTTTTTAAAAGTATTATTCTGACAGATGATGAAATAGCTTTGTAACAATTGTTACAATTTTAACAATCAGTTTAACAATATGGGAAAAGCTGGTTCGTTCTTTATTAATGTGTTACATATTTTACAAATAGTAACTCACAACTTCACATTTCAAGTATATAATTTATTACAATTTATTACTTTACCTTACCATCAATTAACTGCAAAACTAACTGTTCTTCCATTTCCATTGTGCAGGTCCTCAATGCCACCAATATGACAGGCCTGCTAGAGAAACTACAGGACAGCAATGGCCTCCTGGACAAGATCATGAAGGGATTGAATGCCTACCTGGAGAAGAAACGTCTCTTCTTCCCAAGATTCTTTTTCCTTTCTAATGACGAGATGCTGGAAATCCTCTCCGAGACCAAGGACCCATTACGTGTGCAGCCCCATCTAAAGAAATGTTTCGAAGGTATTGCCAAGCTGGAGTTTGATGATAAACTGGACATTCATGCTATGTTTAGTAGTGAGGGTGAGCGTGTGAAGATGGTGAATACCATTTCAACATCTGAGGCAAGAGGTGCTGTAGAGAAGTGGCTGCTGCAGGTGCAGGATAACATGTTGATGTCAGTGAGGGACGTTGTGCGACAGGCTTATGAGGTAAGTTTTCTTTATACGAATTTGGAATCTATCTAAAGTGAAGATTTTATAAATGGATTTATTTAATTCAAACATGTTTACATTATTATGTTTTCTGCTAGAGGATAAATAAAAGCAATAAAAAATATCCTTGATTCTTAAGGTTGGCAAAGGTTATATTGTCATGTTCACTGTATTTGCAAGATTTGTTTTAAAATGTAAGTTCTATTTAATCACAAGCTCATGCTCTTTGTTTTATAGACTCTATTCAAAGTATTCTTTTTTACAATCAGCTCATGGTTAAAATGACATTTCCAGGCTTACGCTATTGAGCCAAGAACCAACTGGGTGATAGACTGGCCTGGCCAGGTGGTGTTGTGTGTGTCACAGGCCTATTGGACCACAGAGGTGCATGAAGCCATCAGGGTTGGGAACCAAGGCCTCAAGGAGTACTATGACAACCTCTGCAAGCAGCTCGGGGATGTTGTGGAGCTGGTGAGAGGCAAGCTCACCAAACAACAGCGTACCACACTTGGTGCTCTTGTCGTCATTGATGTGCACGCCAGAGATGCTGTCCTGGAAATGTATGAAAAAGGTTTGTGAGGGTTTGATTCATTCTTAAGTTATTTATGTACCTACTTACAGTGGCCAGATATCTGTGCTGTATAAAGAATCAAGCCATAACATCTTAAACATCACTATGCACCTGTTTTTATAAGAAAAACCTACAGCAGTTATTTATGATCCTTATTATAATGATATTTTAGGTAATTTATATCTGTTTTTAAGATTTCATGTGTTTAAATGTGTTAGTACTGTAAAAAAAAATTTTTTCAAATGTTCTTGTTAATTGCAGGTGTCGCCAATGAGAATGATTTTGGCTGGCTGGCCCATCTCCGCTATTACTGGGAGAATGAAAACATGATTGTGCGTATCACCAATGCCAAGGTGAACTACTCATATGAGTACCTTGGCAACACTACCCGGTTGGTCATCACACCTCTGACTGACAGATGCTACAGAACCTTAGTCGGTGCATACCACTTGAATCTGAATGGAGCGCCTGAGGGTCCTGCTGGTACAGGCAAGACAGAAACAGTCAAGGATCTGGCCAAGGCCCTTGCTGTACAGTGTGTCGTATTCAATTGCTCTGATGGACTCGACTACATCGCTATGGGAAAGGTGCGTAGTTAACCAGACAAGGTAGTCTGTAATAACAGAAGATCTTTGGTTAATTCTTCTTATTTATGTTTGTTTACAAATAAATATTTTTTTATTTTTCCCCGTAGCATGCTACATGTACATTTATATATACACATATGTAATATAATAGAATTTCTTTGTAATTTCTAACTACATGTAAAATAGAAGTAAGAAATAGTGCATATCCTGATCAGTTAGCTTACAGCGGAAAGTGGCTGTTTTGGAATAACACTGTGTGCCTAAGAGTGAACAAAAAAAACAACAACAATTTAACAATTAAACTACCACTAACAATCATTTCTACTAATGAAAATATATCATGTAGACTCAACAAGAAAACATTTTGTTCATTTTTAACTAACCATTATAATTGTTATTTTATTCTTTAAAAACATATTTTTATAGTTACATTGACTCTCCAATTTTAGTTCTTCAAGGGTCTGGCCTCAGCTGGAGCATGGGCATGTTTTGATGAGTTCAACAGAATTGATCTGGAAGTGTTGTCTGTCATTGCCCAGCAGGTATGGAACATTGGGAATTCTTGTTTATCTTTAAACTGTTGCATTTGTAAATATAACTTACCTATAGCTGGTTATTTGCTTACAACTTCATGCAGTATGTAACTGGGAAAAGACATATTGATAGTGACTCAGCAGCAACTCGTGCAGATCCTGATGAGACAGCTATCAGCAGAAAGGAATTAATCCAGATCATACTGATTTCCCAATCCTTATCAAATCATGCTTAGCAGGCTTATAGTTTAGTTGAAGTATCATTCTTGTTTACTATGAAATGTATGTTTGATATTGAATAAAGCATTACTCTTATTTTTATTCTGATCATTTTAATAAGCTTACAAAATCTGTTAAAATTCTGAAAATCATCTTAAACCTGTTTTAACCATATTGAATACACATGAAGAGACATGTCCTATCTACTTAAATAGATTAACAAAAATCATCTTATCAAAATTATCAAGTTTACATATACCTTTTACTTCTTAATTTTTATGCTATGGAACTACTCTCCTGCCCTGCAGATCCTGTGCATCATTCGAGCTGTCCAGGCACATTTGGATGTGTTCAGTTTCGAAGGCACAGAGCTGCAGCTGAAGGATACATGCTATGTTTGCATCACCATGAACCCTGGCTATGCTGGACGCTCCGAGCTTCCCGACAATCTCAAGGTGCTGTTCCGTACTGTTGCCATGATGGTACCAGACTACGCCATGATCGCTGAGATCTCCCTCTATTCCTTCGGTTTCCTGGAGGCCAAGGCTCTGTCAGTTAAGATTGTAACAGTATACAGACTCTGCTCAGAACAACTGTCCTCACAGTTTCACTATGATTATGGGATGAGAGCTGTCAAGGCTGTGCTGTCAGCTGCAGGAAATCTGAAGCTCAAGTTCCCCAATGAGGAAGAAAATATTTTGGTAAAAACTAATTTTTTGGTGTTTTTTTATGATACAGCATATTTATATTGTTGAATAAGTCTGCAACAGTGCATTTAACACAGATTTTTTTCAAAATATAATAATTATAAAATCACTTGACCTTAAGCTGTTTCTTGTCACCTTTATGACAATTATTTAATAGAGATACTTATGGTTAAGTGTTTACAAAAATACAAATGGTACATGTATGAAAAAATTCTAGTTAATTGGTGTTTATTATTTAGGTTGGAAAATAATAGACAGCTTTTTGAAATCAAATATTATGTTTTAAATTGAAATTTATATAACTAGACCAAAGTAAAGGAAATGTATATGTATATGTATCAGAAACATGCTACAACCATCAGCTTGGGTCATTGTTCACGTAATAGTTTTCTCTGTTATAGCTGTTGCGGTCCATCATCGATGTGAACCTGCCCAAGTTCCTCTCCCACGACATCCCGCTGTTCAATGGCATCATCTCTGACTTGTTTCCCGGCCTCACACTGCCTGAAGCTGACTATGAAATCTTCCTCAAGGCCATGGAGGAGGTGGCCAAAAAGAAAAATCTTCAGTTTGTTGACTTCTTCAAGGAGAAGATCATACAGACCTATGAGATGATGATTGTCAGACACGGGTAGGTCAGAGAGTTGACAATTAGATTGGAGCACTAGTGGTGTTACCTTGTAGTTTCTTCTACATGTTTTTTTCAGTGTTAATTTATTTTACATCAGGCCTTCTAAATTTAAATGTCAAAAATAATGCCATATATTGCAATGCAGCCATGGATAAAAAAACATTTAATCTTAAATTATGATGGTATTTTAATTATTTAGTAATGATTTTTTCGTTTCTTTCTTGAAATATAATTTGTTCTACTGTGTGCAGTTTCATGTTGGTTGGTGAGCCATTTGGCTGCAAGACGATGGTGATAGAGACACTGTGTGAAGGAATGACACTGCTTAATGAACAAGGTCATGATGAAGATTATGAGAGGGTGCTGTACAAGATCATCAACCCCAAGGCTGTCACCATGGGCCAGCTGTTTGGTCAGTTTGATCCAGTCTCACACGAGGTAACTTGTTTCTTTTGTATTAGCTGTCCGGCTGAAATTGTATGACTATCATCCTGCCACCCACAAATTAATGAGGCTTAGGTAAATAGTGAAGTTGCAGATCAGTCGGCTTTCAGCTTATTGACTGGTTAGTCACAAGCAGTATGTCTTTTTTACTGTAAAAGATTTGCATTTTACTATCTTAGTAAAATAGTATCTTGGGCAACATATTATTCAGTTAACTGATTCTGGAACATTCCTTTATAAGATGAATCCTATTGCAATAAAAGTATGATAATGATGCTTTGGAATAATCTAATTTGTCTTCATTTTATGTCTTTTAGTGGACAGACGGAGTGGTGGCAAACACGTTTCGAGAGTTTGCATCTACTGACACCCCTGACAGAAAGTGGGTGGTGTTTGACGGGCCTATTGACGCCCTGTGGATTGAGAACATGAACACTGTGTTGGACGACAACAAGAAGCTGTGCCTGATGAGTGGAGAGATCATTCAGATGTCGCCACCCATGTCACTTATCTTTGAGACCATGGACCTGTCACAGGCTTCTGTAAGTGGTTTTGTTTGGGGAACTATTTTGAAGTTATTAAAAAATTCAAGAATTTTAACTCAACTTTTAAACTCCTTGTGTTTTTTATCTTACTATATGCCCTGAAACAAAGTTTTGGGGGAAGATGAAGGTTGTCTGTCTCTATATCCATCCATTGACACAATTTCACCTGATTTCCTTATTTTGGCTTTACTTTTGATGAAACACCACACTTGTAATTAGTACCATGGAAACTGAAGGATTTTTTATTTCAGTTTGATGAAAGTTGCAGGAGATATTGCTCACGTTAACAATGCTTCAGATGTTGTTATGAGAGATTTTAAACAGGGAACAGGGCAGGGGGCATTTGTTTGCCTTAAAGTTTTAGTTTATTGTGAGGTGTGCATGAGATCTCTAGAGTACAAAGAAAGTTGCAGGTTAAACTATTATATCATTGAATGATACCTTTCATGAAAGTTATTTTTTTTTAATCATATTGAAAGTAAGAAGCTTAACATCATTGTATTATCAGAGTATTTGTTTCAGAATAGATTTTTCATTTGGAAGATAGCATTTTGTTATTCTATTTATTGTATTTATTAAATTTAAGGTGAAAAACAGGATGTTACTCCTTGCAAACATTACTGCATCATAGTAGCTATACATGTGTAAATTGCCTTTTTCAGCCTGCAACAGTGAGTCGATGTGGTATGATATACCTGGAGCCCTCCACCCTTGGATGGCGCCCTATCATGAAGTCCTGGATCAGCCAGTTCCCTGAGGTGATGGCCAGAGAGGGGGCTGATGTCATTGAGATCCTATTTGAATGGCTCATTGACCCATGCTTCGACTACATTCGCAAAAATTGCAAGGTAATAGGTTTAATGGAACACTCAACAGTATCTTTTAAGATAGTACATCACTGAATTAGATGAAAATGTGTGTAGCATAAACCTGGTTACTTCATTTTTGTATTGTACCTTTTTAACAGTTATTTATCATGTTTTAATAAAGTTGTAAGTGACTTTACTGTTGCCATCATAAGTGTTCATGTAAATTCTTGTTTAGCTACTAGTTGATTTACTTCTTATTTAACTATGCAATTAATCAGACTCACTACAATGAAGATTCAGGTCAGAAATATGCTGGGAGCTGTATAACCTGGATCTTCACTGTTTGCCGCTTAGTCTCTATCTATACTATTATGTTGCCTTTTCATGAAGACAAAAATTGAACTGCACATCTTCTTGTATTCTCATATGCCACATGACATAATTTCTAAACTGTATTTTTCTAGGAGCACATGCCATCTAAGATCTCAAATGTGGTCCGATCCCTCATGTACCTGATAGATATGCTGTTGGCAGAGGCTCTCAGTGCTGAGAATGTGGACGAAAACAAGAACCTCCGTACATGGGTTATTGTAAGTAGAACCAACCTTTAATGTAGGTTTTTTTTACTTCCTGACTTGAACCACAACATTTGGTTATAGTCATGTAGTTACACCTGAATATACCTACCACATCTATTGGGACTAGCCAGCTAGGTAATTCTGATAGCAGTGTTCAACTTCTGCTTTACAAGCACTCCTTTTCTCTAAACAAAAGTTGAAACTTCATCATTTACTGTCTTTTGGTATGTTAATGAGTTTTGTTTTAAACTTGCAGTGAAATTAAGGTATTTCAAATTATTTAAGTTTAAAAAAACTTGTTGTATGTGGTTTAACTGCTATAATTATCTCCAAATATTAGGAGCACCTTTTCAGATAAGGAGTCAGAACAAAATGTTTGAACATAAACATATAGATGTATTTCTTGTAGTATTATGACCATTTATGTTTAAACTTATGCATCGTCAACCTGAATTGAAGGGAATGAATGATCGATGATGATAAGGTTGATGAGAAGAAGGGTGAGGAAATTTGTAATGATGATAGTAAGGTTAATGAAACAGTAAAAATATGGTAAGCTGATGAAGAAATATTTTATCCATTCATTACATATTTTTTTCCCATTACTTGATTACAGAACATAGTCCTTTTCTCCATCCCTTGGTCCATTGGTGCCGTGGTTGATGTTGATGGACGCCAGAAGTTTGATGCCTACTTTAAGGAGCTGTTGAATGGCAAGTTAGATGCATTCCCCGTCCCTAAAACCATGCCCAAGTTTGATGTTCCAATGCCACCAGAGCAGCTCATCTATGACATCTACTTTGAGGTAATACATCAATAGCATGCATACATTTTTGTCCTTTTGCTAGTAGTAGAGACTCAGCAGCAAAAAATGTAGGGCCTGGTCATACCCTGATCTGTATCTACACTATTTGTCAAAACCTGATTGATTTGTGCTTAGCAGAATTAGAGTTGAAACAGTTTATGTACATATTATAAATTGAGTCAAGCAAGAAAATCAGCATCTCTTCTAGTTGTGAGATAAATTACTAAAAAGTGGAAATTATTTATCTTTCCCAATTGATTCTTGTGAAGTTACTAGCATGAACTGCACATGATTCAAGTTAAATACTATGCATATGATGACAACTTAAAATAGCAGTGTCCTCTCACATTTTGTTATTTTCAGCTGTTTATTAAGCTGCACTCTAAAATATATTGCTATAATATGACATGTAGATCATGTTGAATAGCCATTCGGTATAAATAATTTCTTACACTTTTCTATAATGAAATGCTTGATATTTTCATATTTTGCATCTTTATGCAAAGCCCCAAGAAGGAGATGGAAAGGTAGGATTTAAGTGCATATACAAATATGTTGTACTCCTGCGTCGGAAACCATGCACATTATACCAATGTCCAGTTTTTTTTGCTTACAGTATACCAGTTTTGTGAATTTATGATTAATTTGACTTTTAAGCTTGATGATTATGATTTTGCCAATAAATATTGTTCCCATTTATATACTTGATTTCCTCAATACCACATCCTCATTTGGTTTGTACTTATTTTGATTTAATCAAATGCTTGATGAACTTCATTTCTTTTTTGTCAGCATGCATATGATATTTTTCTTTCCCAGCTATGTTCTTAATTGTGCAGGATATGTAATATTGACAGCATATTGCTTGTTATGTCATGAATTACCCTCATCTTATGACTTTGTGTTTCCCCTCTGTTTATTTTGGTTTGCATGAAATTTAAATGAATCTAAAATAAAGTAAACACAAATTTTAACCCAAGAAAAAATTATGTTTTTTTTGTTGCTTTTTTTACCTTTTAGCTTTAAGCTACATTTTGTGTAATCTACTTAGCAATATAATTCAAGACCTTATCAAATATAAAACTAAATTGTCACATAACTTTGATCATAAATTCACATAGCAATCACCTTAAAGAAATTTTTTTAACACATTATTTATACACATCCCTGTGCCTTATCCCTTGTAGCAAAAGGGACGTGGTGCTTGGAAGCATTGGAACGAATTGCTGAAGGGTGTTGAGCCAAAATCAAAGAAGATCCGAGAAATGTTGGTTCCCACAATGGACACCGCCAGATACCGGTTCCTTATGGATCTCTGCATCAAACATTCAAGGTAAGTGTACCTGCTGGGTGAGGTTTATCTTTCAACTTTATTTGCATTGGTTCTAAAAGTCACTCAACATACATCATGTTTACTGGCTTAGATTTATGTTAAATATCTGTCACACAAACCTGCATGGTGTATTTTAAGGTCTCTGGTCATCAACCATTATTAAGTTTTTATGATTACATTTTGTAAAATATGGTAAGTATAAAAGAATTCTTTAGTTTCTGTGCACACTTACATTCCATTTTTATTCTGTACAAATATAATTATATTGCTTTTCAAATAACATTTAAAGATTAGATGTTTGTTTAACCCTTTCACTCATACAGTTCTCCTAAATAACCATATGCCTAATGCATAACCAGATGGCTTATCAAGCCACCTGGCATGCGTAGGTAAACTGGTGACAAAGGTACCTCAGGTTCATAGAGCATTATTGGTTTTGTGTGGGAAGCTGACAGTAGTTATGTTTAAGCTATTTTTTAAGCTAGAATGAGTTATTTAATCATATTTATGTAATTAAAAAGTTTATTCAGAAATAATTTTTCTTTCTGATGATATACTTTTCATGCATTTGAGGTTATATAAATTGTTAGAAGAAAGGTTTGAATAAAACAAAAGAAATATGTCATAGGCAATTTCTTTATTTTATGTTTGAAATATTCATTAATTGCTATTGTTTTTTATTTAAATAACAACATTTCAATCTGATTCCCCAAAACAGAAAATTCTGACTCAGTGTCACTACCAAACAAAATATAAGCATCAGGCATACTTCTGAAGCAAGATAAAGTGAGACTATCAAAAAATATTATCAAACAATTTGTGTACAAGATCTTTTTCAATAGGTGTTCATGATGCAGCGATTAGAATGCTAATGAACGAGGCAATCAATTGAAGCTTAAATACCTTCCAAGTTGATCCACAGAGCAATAAAACATTTTGCCCCTTTCATTAGTCAGTGGGTTTTATGATCCAATGCTGCCCCGAAGCAACAGGGGGTTCCGGTAAGTCGGCAAAATTTTTCAACATCAAATACTTCACTTCCATTTATTGTGAAGGAAGCGGATGTTTATTACATTGGCATACTCGGTTTTTACTGTAAGGCTGACCATGTGAGAGTTGTTGCGGTTTAGAAATGCTAAGATTTGCCAGCGAGTGTAAACAATGGAAAATTCCATTAGGGTGCTCTACAAACTTAGCAAATTGTCACAATTTTTTCAGAACAAACCCCCTTTTTTATTTACTAAATGTATAAATAAAGGCTTAATCTTACTGAATAATGATAAAAGAAAGACTTTACATGAAGTATTCACTTATGATTTTGCACTTAACTTTGAGGGCGTAATTTCGCCAAACTATGGAAATGACAGCATAGCGTAAAATCGCGTATGCATGAGCCTGACGCACAACGCCAAAGATCGCCAAACTATTAGCCTGACGCACAACGCCAAACATCGCCAAACCATGAGTGAAAGGGTTAATGCACGATACTGCTGTTTTACATAATGAATTTATTTCATATACAAAGCTGTTTTTCTGGGTAAATCTTTTCACTCCTGAAAGAGAAACACACTTTCATGATAAAAAAGCCATCTTACATACCAAGAAAGACATCTGTTTCCAGCATTACAACACATAGAAGACCAGTATAATGTTTTAGGTCACACATGCAATGTCAAAGATAGAAAATGACTAAAGATTAGTTTGTCAGCTTGCTAACTTGACAAAAGATCAGTAGGTTTTCAGATAACTTGGCACAAATGATTGCCTTGTTAAGATTAGAGTATTCAACACAGAAAACAAGATTGCTATCTCAAAGATCATGGCAATGCTTGGAAGACAACAGTTTACTCCAAAACGGCTGGGTAGTGGGGATATTATTTACATTCAGCAATAGCTTTTGTTTTCTCTTAGCCTGTGTGCCAAGCATACTCTCTGCAGGAAGTGAAATGATTTGGTTGTTTTACATTTAAAAAGTAACTTCATTGGTGATGTTCTTATTTAATGTTAAGACATTTATATTACTTGCAAGCTGTTGTTTTATTGTAGCTTCATACCAGGTCAACCGACCTCACTCAGGTAACCTAGCAACCATTTCATCCATGTATATAACCCTCTGTGCACTCTGACTTTGGTACCCTTTTTTCCTCCATAGCAACAGTATTGTACTGATATAAAAAACATGCACCAACATGGTGAGGGTTTCTAGTGAACTTGATGTGGCTGTACTACATATATCATGTACACAAATAATAGCATTTTGTTTAATATATTTTATTGTTTATGATTTTCTCTTATTAAAAGTAGTCACACTTTTTATGACTACACAATTTTAAAATTTTAAGCATGTTTTTATGATATGGAGTACAGTCAGAAAGCAATTCACAAGGCCTGTATACAATCGATGATACAAAAGTCTACATTTGCTGATTAACTCTTGAACAGTAAGGTACAGACAAATACAAAGTATTTCTAAAATGATTTAAAAGTTGTTGTTTTTTTACAGCTGACACAGTAAAACTTGTCGACTTAAACAGCCTGAAAGCTAATTTAGAAATGTATTACATCATATATACAGCATATATTATAAAATGTGATGGTTACTCTATGAATTACATGATTAGGCTTGAATTATGAAATACATGAAGCTGAAATTCTAATAGTAAGATGGTAACTGTTTTAAATATGTCAGTTTTGTCTTTTAAAACTGGCTGTTGATGATTAACAATTCTACGATAAGATAAATTAGCATTCAGGAGTGTTTGCATGGCTTTACTCAGCCTAACTTCAAAATTAATCACAGTGAACTGTGACTATGCACTCATACCATTTACACTTGGCTTTACATACAATTGTGTGGATGTATGTGTATTTACACAATCCTATCTCAATGAGGTATGTCGTGGTACTAAGTCGCCCATCATATTAACATAGTTCTTTAAATTGCATTCATTGTTACTATTTGTATGTACATTAAAATATAATTTTACTGAAAGCTCATTTAAAAATAATAGTCTTAGAAAGTCTACAGAAAAAGACTGGACCTGGTAGCACAATCGGTAGAGCATTGGCTCCAGGTACAGGAGGCCACAGGTTCAATCCTGGGATACAACATGACATAGTCATTAAAAATGGTAGTGGTATAGCTCCCTTGCTAATGCTCAAGCAAATATAAGGGTATTTCCAAGACTGGCTGTCCCTGTGTCAGGGTAATGTGACTGGGTGTGGTATCATGCAAGGTGTTCACAGCATGCTATACACAGTGAAGGCAGCACTATATCTGCTTCAAGTGGACACCGTCTCCAGGTAACTGAAATACAGTTGGTGGGACGATAAAATACATAAACTACAGAAAAGAATAACATTTGAAATCTTTGTTCATGGTGTAGGGAAATGAAAAGTTGGGTATGGGTATTTTTGTCTCCTAGGTAGACACTTTCATAATAAAAAAGGCTAAAAACTACTTTTTTCTTTCTTTTTGTTGAAGTCAATTGGATATAAATAGTTTTGTTAATCAATTTCTTGGACACATGTATTGTGAATAAACAATACAGTGACAATTTGTAGACATAATGAACAGACAACACTATTCTACATATTGTATATATACATCAATGCTTCTCCTTTGCTGCTTTTCTGTGCATCCATGCTTTTTGTAACTGTTTTTATCTCAAATTTGTATGTAGATAAAAATGTATTTATCTCTCAAAGCTACAAATCATGTGCATGCTATTTTGAGTATGTGTTGACATATTTTCATTTAGCTTACAATGTTCATGCTAGTATACATATATTATTAAGAATGACATATTATGATTTTGTGGTTATTGGTGGGTCTCCTACCATGTTTCTACCGACCCATCTCCACTGCCAACCTTGAGGATGATTTTCAGATTGTAGCTGAACATAACAGGTTGTTCTAAATCAACTGCAGTCCATTTTTGTCTGAACAACTAATCATGCAATTTGTAAACAAAATAGGCAGACACTTTCTTTTTATTTTCAGATATGTTTTTCATGTCCCATTTTGGTATTTGCTATGGCATATGCTTAAGTGCTTTTAATAAAAAAAGGGTTCTTGTTTGCTTTCTTTTAATATTGCACTGATACCCTTTAGTTCACTAAAGTGGAATATGTTTTTTATGTTTTTTATCTTTTAATTAAGATTGACAGATCTATTTATTTTTACATGAAGTAACACCCTGATTGTCTGTTTGCAGGCCACTGTTGTTTGTTGGCCCCACTGGTACAGGCAAGTCTGTGTATGTCCAGGATATGTTGATGCATGACCTCCCGAAGGAATCTTTCCTGCCGGCCTTTGTCAACTTCTCTGCTCAAACCAGTGCCAACCAGACACAGGTACCATTGTTGTTTATATATACACAACATGTACATCTATTCTTTCAATAAATTACTTTGAGAATTATTCACATTAACCTCATTTTTGTTTTCAATTATAAGTTATTTTCTGATTTATTTTCTCACAATTTCATGCAGTAAGATAAGATGATTTACTGGAAAAAAAAGTAGCGACTTGTCTGGTAAGATCTGGACTGGACAGCTCCCAGTGGCTAGATCTGAAACTGTACTATTTGTGAGATATATATGCTAAACAGGCTAAAACTGTGTGAATATTTTCTTAACTCATGGTAATGCCATTTTGTATATATAACTTGTTGATTATTGATCTAAGATCTAAACAACAGGTGGCAAGTACATCACAATAGAACGTGCATAGCTCATGGAATCTTTGATCAGTAGTTTCAAGTTACCAAATGACTCAAGCTGATGATTTTACTATAGTTTAACCTTTAAAGCTTATTTGAGCAGCTAATGGCAAATAGTGTCATCCCAGTCAACCAGCTACTGCTAGAAGCTGTCTCATCAGAGTTTGTAATATTTATTGCTCTAAGTCTTTCTACCTTTACCTGTAAATTATTAGCAATTATTACATGAACTATAAATAGACGCAACATGATTGGTCACACCCCAAAATAGTCGAGTCAATAAATATAGATATTGATCCGCTTTCGCTGATATTAACCGGTCTATTAATAGAATGCAAAATTTCCATCAATATTATGTGCGCGCATCTACAAAAATTCCTTAGAATTGTAAGCATTGTGGGATACTTGTCCCAGACAAACAATATTCACGAGGTAAACAATGTCGCGTTTTGCAACAATTCCTGAAGACCAGTACAATAATTTGATAGAAGATAAAGATTCTAAGTCGACGAAACAGGCAACTAAAGTGGCCTTAAGTGTATTCAGGTCTTATCTGAAGGAAAAACATTTATTTAAAGAAATAAAAACTATTAATAGTTTATGTAATAAAACAGTTATTTACTTATTAGCTGGGAAATATGCTGTTGATATTGACCGCAAAAATAGTTATTGACCTCGGCTATCGTCTCGGTCAATAAAGATTTTTTGGTCAATATCACAGCATATTTCCCAGCTAATAAGTAAATAATTGTATAATATCATATTTTTAATTTCAAAGTAATAAATGTAGAATGATAAGAGAAAATTACTCTAAATGAAAATCCTTTCATATGAACTTGTATCTTGCAGAACATCATCATGTCAAGACTGGACAAGCGTCGTAAGGGAGTGTTTGGTCCCCAGATGGGCAAGCGTGCCATCATCTTTGTGGATGATCTGAACATGCCACAGAAGGAAGTGTATGGTGCACAGCCTCCTATTGAGCTGCTTAGACAGTACCTAGACCATGGCAACTGGTGAGTGGGGAATCAGTAGTTTTGCCATAGCCACAAACTTGAAATAAAGCCATACTGTATATATAATAAAATGACCTAAGTCAGTTTGCCAAGAAATAATCAGTTATATAATATTTACTGAGATCAAGAGGTGTTTGGAACAATTTTCAGATTATATTTAAAATAATAGATTAATTATTATTAATTAAATAAATTAATAAAAAAGACAGTTTAGAATTATGCTACTGTGGCACTAATGTGATTATGATGGCTTAGACTAATTATGGTTTATTAACCAAATATGACTTGTTAGGGCTAATTGATCCTGAAATGTTTTGTCCCTGTTACCAACAGGTATGACTTGAAAGACACCAGCAAGATACAGCTGCAAGACATCCAGTTCTTCTGTGCTATGGGTCCCCCAGGTGGTGGTCGTAATGATGTCACGCCACGCTTCCTGCGCCATTTTAACATTGTCGGCATGAATCAATTCAATGATGACACTATGACAAAGATCTTCTCCACAATAATGACAACATACATGAGAGTAAGAAAATTTTGTATGAAATAGATACCTTTTAATTAAAAACAATTACAGGCAGTTTTTTTTTTTACAAATAGCAATTTTCTGCAAAGCCTGAAGGACTGTGAAACTAAACTGATAATTTTGCATTCTGGTTTTGTCATTTATTCAGAAGTCTTATTGTCTTAATAGTCAACAGTTCCCCTTAAAAAATAAATAACTAGGAAAAACTCATTGATTAGGGGCCAAAAATAAAGCTTATAGGTCTGTTCTGTTCTTAAAAGAAGAGCATTCCTTGCTGAAATCTGTTTCTTTCTTTGTCACTGGAAAATATTGTTAACATTAATTAGAGAAAAACATCATTTCACAACATATATATGTAACTTATTTACAAGACTCTTTTTTATTTTGTTAGGCCCAAGAGTTCCAAGCAGATTATCTGTCACTAGGTAACCAGATTGTTGCTGCAACAGCTGACATGTACAAGAAGGCCATGGCGAGTCTGTTGCCCACACCAGCCAAGTCTCACTATGTGTTTAACCTGCGAGACTTCTCCAGGATCATCCTGGGAGTCTGTCTTATCAAGAAGGGGCAGGTAGAGAACAAGAAAGTCATGGTCAGGTGAGTGGTACAAATAATAATTGGAATTATGCATTGTAAGGAATATAAACGCAATATTAAAGAAATTTTAATTCTTACCATGCTACATTTATTAATACTTAATAAAAAATAAATTATTTGCAAACAACTACATGTTGTTTTTTTTTTATCAGACTCTGGGTCCATGAAGTGATGCGTGTGTTCTATGACCGTCTGACAGATGATGCCGACAGAAGGTGGCTGTTTGAGTAAGTCTCGTACTTCCTTGCATTTTCTCTCTCTTATAGACATTCATCTTATTCCTGTGTTTGTTTGAAGTTGAATGTATATTATTTGTCTAATGAAAATAGTCCTCTTACATCCATTTTAGTTAAAATCATTAGGTGACTTAAGTGATTTCCATGGCAAGTGATGATCGTTTTTTTATTCCTCAGCTTGCTTCATTTTAATAGTTTTTTTCTTGCATATTATACATATTTCATATAAAAGTTAATCACTTATTAATAAAAACTAAGAAGAAAAGAGCCTTATAATTACATGAAGTGTATCTAGGTTTCACTTTTTTAAGAATGGGTATTTATATATCTTTGATACTCCTATGATTCCTGTATACTTTCTATAATGTGTAGACTGATTAGAAACAGCTGTAGAATAAAACTTTTGGAGATTTTGGTGATTTTGTTTTTATTACCATGATTCTCTTATATTTCCAGGGCAGTAAAGGTGTCGGTGAAGGATTTGTTCAAGGAATCCTTTGATGCCTTGTTTGAAAGTCTCGTACCAGATGGAGGAAAGGTAAGAACAGATTTTAAGGCTTTACTTTAACAAAATATATGTAAATACTCTCAAAGCTGTATTAAAAGACCACTTATGGGACAGGACTAAAATGATCTCCTAAGACAGGTGGTCTCTTAATACAACATGGTAATTTCGTTGTGAGAACCACAACTAAAATTGGCAAATTATGTTTGTATGATTTTTACATTTACTTATCTTGAGTAAAAGTTGATTTTAGCTACTAGAGTCTAAAATAAGAGCAAGTCTGGTTTGGTTAAAAGGTGCGAAGAAAAAGCAACACTTTGTCCAAGTCAGTGAAAGATGTGAAAAACTTGATCATATCTGGATGGCAACAATCTTTGAGTGGTCATCTATTGGGGTCCAATTAAAGCATGTTTGACATGTTGTTATGTGGTCGCTGGGTCAGACAACAGATGGCCATTTATAACACGTGAATTGATCTGCATCTATGCCACTGCTTTATGCACCCAATGCTCTTAACTCCAGATAAAGGAGGAAGACCTGCGCAGCTTGATGTTTGGCGACTACATGAACCCAGATGCAGAGGCTGAAGAGCGAGTGTATGATGAGGTGCGATCCCTGGACGACATGTATGCAATTGTAGAGCAGTGTCTCGAGGAGTACAACAACACCCACAAGAACCGGATGAATCTCGTCATCTTTAGGTGCAAGACAACACTTTCTGTTGTATAATTATATGCATAACCTCTTTATATATGGGTTTGCTTTTGTTAACTATCATAGGCTTTTTCTTTCATGTGAAAACTGCCTTTGTTTGGTAGCTTAAGTGTTGAAAAAGAGGGTTAGCAGCCAGGATAAAACATCACTTGATAAAACCTTTTAGTCTGTGGTTAAATTATAAAAGTTAAACCTGTTTTACCTGCAGGTATGTGCTGGAGCACTTGTCGCGTATCAGCCGAGTGTTGCGTGTTCCAGGAGGTAACGCCCTGTTAGTGGGTGTGGGTGGCAGTGGTCGTCAGTCTCTCACACGCCTTGCCACCTCAATGGCTGGCTATGGGCTCTTCCAGCCAGAGATTTCCAAGAACTACGGCAAGGTGGAGTGGAGGGAAGATATCAAGGTCAGTGTGCATGACAGTAGGTTTCTACAAGTTAAAGTGAATAGAGCTGGTTTAGCAGGTATCAAAAATAAAAGATACATACAAATAGTATTGAAATATAGAATTCTGTTCAACACAAGTTTTTTTTTAAGTAAGTATGTGCCTTAATAAAAAAAAAATTATAACCAGTAAAGTGTACATCATATAATGAACTACCGGATTAATTGCTTTTTCTTCTTTTATAAATTTATAGTTGACTTTGACTAATGGATGCTTACATTCTTTCAACAATGTTTGAAATTCAATACAGATAATTAATCAACAAATCTTTCCTGAAGAACAATTTTCTTCCTGAGGCATAGTTTGTCTTTTCTCTTGAATAAACTTTTTTTTTCCTTGCACATTTTACTTTAAGATTTTGTTAACTAGGTTTTCAACAAAAATCCTGGTTGTTTGATTGGGGTATGGTGGGCAGTCGTTTGGCTGAGGTGGCGTCAAACAGAGGGTTTGCTGTCAATAACTTTAGTTTTGGTTAACCAACCTTGCTGAAACTTTGGATATACCTAGCTTGGGATTGGATTTGGGGCCAGTTGGATCAAGGTCACTGTCACTAAAAATAGAACAACAGTTTCTGGTCAATGACTTTAGTTTTGAAAAACCAATCTTGCTGAAACTTTGGATATAGAAAGCTTGCATAAAGACCTAGCTTAGGATTTTAATTGGGGCCTGTTGGATCAAGGTCAAGGTGACTGTTACTAAACATAAAACAGTTTTGGTCAGTAACTTCAGTTCAAATAAACCAATCTTATTGAAACTTTGGATATAGCAAGCTTGCATGAAGACCTAGCTTAGGATGGGTTTTGGGGCCAGTTGGATAAAGGTCAAGGCCACTGTTACTAAAAAAAGAAAAAAATGTCTCCAGTCAATAACTTCAGTTCTAATAAACCAGTCTTGCTGAAACTTTGCATATAGCAAGCTTGCATGGATACCTAGCTTGGGTTGGATTTGGGGCCAGTCAGGTCAGTGTCAAGGTCTCTGTTACTAAAAATAGAAAAAACAGTTTCTGCTTAATAAATTTTGTTAAATAGTTGAAAACCTGGTTTTGTGGTTTGGCCACTTTTCTTCTTTAAAGTATTTTTTTAATTTAAAACCCATTCACTATACTTTTGTTTTACTATTGATTAAAAAAAAAGAAAGTACTTAAGAATGCTGGAGCAGATCTGGAGGTAAGAATCCACCATTGTTGTGCCCTGCATTATGAATCAAAACATGATTGCAACTGCAATGTGTCAACACCAAACTATTCAGTGCAGATAGCTCTCTAGACACTTTTCTTTGTGACTTCATTTCTGAAAAATGATGCAAGACTAAGGCATTTGGTGTGATTTTAAGTCACCAAGATAAAGCTACCATCAAATGCTGGGCTATTGTTGTTCCATTGTATTGTAATGGCATATATAGATATGATTATACCTCACACTATAACCCACACTTGTGTAACTTTTACTTGTAATTCTACACTTTCTGATGCACTTCATATCTGGTTATCTAGTGTCAAGGTATTTCACAGAAGGAATCAGGGCAAACCTAAATATTTACTGTCATTAAGTTAAAGGTCAAACTGTAGGTTCATCCAAAAAGTATGTGTTGTCAATTGTTGTTTGTAAATATTTGCGTAATGATGAATTTGTCATGATATTAATGTCTGTTGGTTTGGAGATTTTATTAAATCAGACAGGAAAGGTACATTTTAGAGATAAGGCTAGACATTTTATTCATTTGTAAAGTTAAATTTTTGTTGTAAATTCATATATTTTGATACATATTCAATCTTTTCTTACTCATATTTATGATATGGAAATGCTAAAGAAAACTTATTATCAATATAAAATTATTATAGTAAACTTCTTACAATTTTATAAATTGCATTGAATATTGTTTATGCTATTGACGTTATTAAAATTTACTAAGTGTTGCTTATTTTATGTTGACAAGATTTCTTCATGTCTACTTATTTTTGAACCTGCAATAGCATTTCAGCTTTAGTAAAAGTATTGTTACATTTTCTAATGTCAAGGGGGCATCACATTTTTTTTTTGCTTGGGGCTAAAAAGATGGGTTTTTTTTCCTCATTTTGCTTTAAAACTAATGAGCTGCCATACACAGATCAAGATATCATTGACCTTTGTTGCAGGAAAGTACAAACAAATCCAATCCTCATCAAAAACACATGTACAAAATCAACTAGTATGACCATCTCCAGATAACAGAAAGAGTTATGTCCCATTAAACCCAACAAATCAATCCATGCATATTTATTACATGTGTTATTTGTTTGAAGGGCCTATTGAAGACAGCTGGGTCAGGCAAGCCAACTTCTTTCCTGATTACGGACAACCAGATCAAGGAAGAATCATTCCTAGAAGACATTGACAACCTGCTGAACAGTGGTGAGGTCCCCAACCTCTTTGCTGCTGATGAAAAGTCAGAAATCATGGAGGTAAGTATCTAGGCTTTCTCTATAATTTAACTTGTTGTCTGGACTAACTTATCAATCTTTGGCAAAAGGTATACATCCAGATAAGTCAGTGTTTGCTGGTAGTAGTCTGATCAGGATCTACACTATTTGCTGTAGGGTCTATAGTCATGTGTTGAGTTAACTTTGCATGTTGTTATTAGTAGATAACTACGAATTTTGTATTTGTTATTGAAAATATATACAATAGGTTATTTATACCAGTGAGTTATAATTAAACTATATATGTTATTTGAAACTACATTGATGTTTCCAAGTAGCTGGTATGTACATTTTTATCCTGTATTCAAATTGTAATAATCAGATGCTCGAAAATGGTGTTAGACTTAACATGTTGGGTTTATGGATCTGTTGATTATTGCAAATAAAACTGAAAAGTAAACAATATCTAAAAATTTACCTCGTCATTACCTTCACAGAGTATCCGCCCCTCCATGCAAGCCTCTATGGAGGCAGAGGGTAAGGGAGACACTGACTTCACACCACTGGCAATGTTTGCATACTTTGTGAACCGAGTCAAGGAGAACCTCCATATCATTATTGCCTTCAGTCCGATTGGTGACGCATTCAGAAACAGACTGCGTCAGTTCCCTTCACTCATCAACTGCTGCACCATTGATTGGTTCCAGGTTCGTACCTTTTTTTACAGTAAAAATGAAAGAATTGCAGCATTGTGCTTGTAAATATCTAGTTACTTCAGCTAGTTATCTTTTTTCAAAAATTAGCTATTGTTTATACAAAAAATGCAAGTAGTAAAATCAGCATTGTTTCAAGGTTTTGAGATGCAATTGCTAAAATTTCTATTTAAATCAAATAATTTAATTCCCTATCCCTTCTATTCCAGGCATGGCCAGATGATGCATTGGAGCGTGTGGCCAACAAGTTCCTGGAGCACCTGGACATTGAAGATGATCAGAAACAGGAGACAGTGAAGCTGTGCAAACATTTTCACCAGAGCACCCTAGGTCTGTCCACTGCCTATCTTACAGAGCTGGGACGTCACAACTATGTGACGCCTACATCCTACCTTGAGCTCATCAATGCCTTCAAATCCCTGCTGGGCACCAAGCAAGAAGAGACAATAAAGGCCAAGAGGAGATATGTTGTTGGTCTTGAGAAGCTGGCCTTTGCTGCTAGTCAGGTTAGAAATAGTTTTCTTAATTCTTTTTTTTTTTTTTTTTTAAATATATCTTTTACTTTACTTAGAAAATACCCTTTTTGCCTAATTGAGCTGCTTTGAAGGTCTCTGAGTGAGTTTAGGCATGCTGAAACTTGGATGTATTTGGTGTGACCGTGAATAAAGTATATACACTATTTTGGCCAATATGAGAGTTCATAGTCAACTTTCAGGCCCAATATCAATATGTTAAATGGTTACATTATTGTCTAACTAAAATAAAATGTTGTACCTTTGCCTGCCTCATTAGGTGGCTGACATGCAGCGTGAACTTGAGGAGTTGCAACCCCAGCTGGTTGTGTCTGCTGAGGAGAACGCTAAGATGTTGATTGTGATCACAAAGGAGTCCGCAGAAGTTGAGGAGACCAGTAAGCATGTGAAGGCGGATGAGGCTGTGGCCAATGAACAAGCTGCACAGGCACAGGCCCTGAAGGATGAGTGTGAGGCAGACCTGGCTGAGGCCATCCCTGCCCTGGAGGCTGCCCTGGCTGCCCTCAACACTCTCAAGGTACAGAGGGCTGGATAATGTTTGGTGATATTATGATTTTTTGTGGGCTAGGGGATATAATGATTATACCGTTAGTGTAAACAGAGATGTCACTTTTTTGTAACTGTTTGAGGTAAATTAATATTAGTTATCAGTTTACAAAGGTTTTTGCCTCAAATTCTCTTTCTTATTTTTAGCCTGCTTTAGATAAATGCACACTTTCTGAAAAATTGATTCATATCTTATATTACAACTAAACTGTAAAACTAAAATAAAACCATAGGGTAAAAATTCAATACTATCAAACACATTTAAATTAAAAAAAAATTGTTAGATAAAAACACATATAAACAATGTAAACAATCAACACCATAAAATGTAACAAAAACAATACAAGTTTAAGTCTATTGTATTACTGCCTGCAGCCTGCTGACATCACAATTGTAAAGTCTATGAAGAACCCACCTGCTGGTGTGAAGCTGGTGATGTCAGCTGTGTGTGTGATGAAGGACATCAAGCCAGAGAAGATAAATGACCCAGACAAGCCTGGACAGAAGATTCTCGACTACTGGGGACCATCCAAGAGGCTCCTTGGAGACATGAACTTCCTGAGCATGCTCAAGGAATACGACAGAGATAACATACCAGTATGTGTTCCTTTGTTTGTTTTTAAAGCATCAGCTTTCTTTTAGTAACTTCTATGCATAGTGAGTTTCATGTATTTTGAATAAAAAGTATCTGTATCTTCTCCTCTATTTCTTTAAAATGGAAAAGAAAGATAAAAATAATTTCATTGCAAATTGTCTTTGCTGTGGTAATTTCAGACTTAGACATTTTTCATTTTTCAGACTCAATGTAAGTAAGTTTAGTGAAGTGTACATGTATTTCCAACAAACTGACACTCCTACGTATCATTCAGGTTCCAGTAATGCAGAAGATCCGTAAAGAGTTCATCCCCAATCCTGACTTTGACCCCTCGAAGGTAGCTAATGCCTCATCTGCTGCTGAGGGTCTGTGTAAATGGGTCATGGCCATGGAAATCTATGACCGTGTAGCCAAGGTTGTGGCGCCCAAGAAGGCTCGTCTGGCTGAGGCTGAGGAAGAACTGAATGTCACCATGAAGACCCTGAACACCAAGAGAGCTGAACTGGCAGCTGTAGAGAAACGCCTAGCGGACCTTAAGGCAACATTCAAGGAGATGACAGACAAGAAGGCACAGCTAGAGTTCCAGGTGGATCTGTGTGGCAAGAAGTTAGTCCGTGCTGAGAAGCTGATTGGTGGACTAGGTGGAGAGAAGCATCGCTGGACACAAGCTGCAGAGCTGCTGCAGAACATCTATGATAATCTGATAGGTGATGTGCTCATCTCTGCTGGAGTGATTGCCTATCTGGGACCCTTCACAATGGCTTTTAGGGAACGAGCAACCACGGAGTGGGTGAAAAAATGTGGGGTATGTTATCTTTCATGGGACATATTTGTCATTAATGATTATGCTCTGTTTAACTATACTGAAAGATGATATGGTCCTTATATAATTAAAAAATATTTGGAGGTATTGACAAGTTGTTTCATTCTCCACATTAAAATATTTAAATAATTTTTCATTATCACACTTGGAAATACATTTATATTAATGTTTCTATTATTTGATTTGTATTTTTTTTTCCCCATGTTTTAATGAATAATAGAACCTTTGAACCAATAGTAACCAGTATATTTTCACAAAAGAGGACTTAATTTGAGCAACACAATTTATCCAGTTGGCATACATTTTGATACGGTATGTTTACTGAATCCTCAGGATGCAAAGATTCCCTGCTCCAAAGACTTTTTCCTGTCCAAATGTCTTGGCGAGCCAATCAAAATTCAGGCCTGGAACATCTTCGGTCTGCCTAGGGACTCCTTCTCTATTGACAATGGTGTAATTGTAGCCAATGCTAGAAGATGGTAAGTAGCTGTTCAAAGTAATGTTACAATAAACCCAATTCCTATTAGGTTTACTTTTAGCATTTTACTCTTATAAATATTTAACCAAACTAATGGGATGGTAAAATTACAGCTTCATTAAATGAAATGTTACTATCAAGTTAATTAACTTAGTATAATCAGCTTAATTAGCCTGTTGAAATCAAGTGCATCAAAAGAATATCAGTAAGTTTGTTGTTTCATACTTAAAAATCTATTGAATGTAAATGAACAATATAAAATCATAATTTACTGACAGCTTAGTCTCAAAAACAAAACAATAGTTTACAGTGTATTTTTGGCAGCTTTGATTAAGTCAAGCTGCTCTTTGTGATTTGTGAGCTACTTTACCTTACCACCACAACCACTGTGTCTGTATATGCCAGGCCTCTTATGGTCGACCCCCAGGGCCAGGCAAATAAGTGGGTCAAGAACATGGAGAAGGAACACAAGCTATCTGTAATCAAGCTAACTGACTCCGACTACATGAGAACCCTGGAGAACTGTGTCACCTTCGGCAACCCCCTGCTTCTAGAGAACGTTGGAGAGGAACTTGATCCTTCACTTGAACCTTTGCTCTTGAAACAGACTTTCAAACAAGGTAAAGCCATTTTTATGTGTGTTTTAAAGGTCATTAGGTCTGAAAAGAGATGATTCATTTATTTAAGTTGATTGTTTAGTTTAAATTTCAATTGTAAATATTACATTGTTAAAAATATTCACTCTGGATGAGGAATAGGAATATTTTTAATCTGAGCTCTTTGGAACAGAGTTATTTGAGCTTTCAAAGCTGATGATTTTTTTTAAAATAAGATTTTTATATATTATCGTGTATTTAGTCTAAAATTTGATCAGACACTAGATAGCATGACAACTCAGGTTGCATGTAAATATTCGTCATGTCTTTTTGTTGTTAACGTATTAGAAATAATAAGTAAAAAGTATATTGACCTTTTCCGGTATGTTTGAAAATTATAATCTGATGTTATTATAGATTCCTTACAGGTTCCTTTTTACATTAATATATCCCCAATGTGTACTAATTTATAAGTTTGTGTTGGAATATTAATTGGAGGGAATAGTATAACGTAGCATTAAACTGAACAACAACGGCATGTTGAAGAGAATCTGTGTTTCATTTAACCTTTACTAACTGTTAAAACCTGTGTGACTACTGTTCCCTACCAAACCAAACCTTTAACCTGTCAGTGTTACTAATTGACTTAGGTCTAAAATGTAACTTGGATTGCTGTTAGTTCACTTGAATTTTATAATTGCCTTGACCAGTTTGATAGGAGACGATCTGTCATGATTATCTATGAATGTTTCATAATTAAAGAAAATAACTGAATATAAGCATATAAATAAAAAAAAAAAATCTTAGAAAATTCAGAAACAAATTTGGTTTGCTATGACATTTTTATTTAATAGATGTTATGGCTTGTTTTGTTAAACAGCTGGATATAGTAAGTTAGCGAAACTCTGATGTCAGTTGTTTTTTCCATGGATATATCATCTACCAATTTAGACCTTTTTTTCCCTTTAATTGTACCCATTGTCTCTTATAGCATGCATGGGCTAAAGGAATATATCCAACTGTACAATAATTGCATGTTCCTTTCTTTTCCTGTATATGATATACTTTAAACTCTAACATATTTATATACACTCCTTACAGGTCTTCCAAACTGCCTATCTGTTCATTCTTTTGCCTTTAGTTTTTTTTTTACATTTTATAAATGGTTAGGAATTTTACTACTTTTAGCTTAAGCCATTTTTAGGTGTGCCTGGTTAGCTTTTTGCAATTGTTTTTTGTTGTTGTTTAAGGTACATGTATTTTTCTGTTTTCATTCTTGACTCCACATTATTTCATTTTAAGTTTTAAACTTCTTAACAGAATGTTTCTAAACTGCTGACTTAAATAATAGATAATTTTGACAAAACAAAACAGCAACAATAAACATATATTACCTGTCTTATAACATTTTTAGTAGGACACCACCCCAAAAGATCTGGACACTATCTTTGCATGACTTAACAAACTTTGTTTTCTACCAGGATATTTTACAGTTTAGAAAGTTCTTGTGAGACATTCTGTCTATATTACCATACATTAGCTTATGGTTTCTTTTTTCCTTGTTTTATTATATTGTTTATAAGATGTTTGAACATAAACTGGGCTTTTGAGATTTCCTCTTTTGCAAGAAGCTATTGTCTGTGAGTGTAAAAATAAGTAAGAAAGATTAATAACTGTTCTACTGACGGTAAGGAACATAAGTATGCTCATGACATTCATAAACAAAATCATTTAAAAAGAAATCAGAAATTCTACAGAATATTATTTCACATGTAGTGATACAGATATTTTCACAAACTCTTCTTGTGTCTGTCTTTTTCATATGCTTGCATATGCTTATTGAAAATGTATTTCTACTTATAAGCAACACATAATAAACTAGCCATAACATATGTGATATGTATTGATCTACCTTCCTTCCATACCTTCCTTCCATCTTCTTTGTTTGCATCTGTTGATTGATGTACAGATACACGTGTAATACATTTTCAATGATTATGATAATTATTCAATGATACGTTCATCAGCCATTATTGTTCCGTTAACCACTAAGGTGCCGCACAAAACGAGGGTAAGCCCGTCTCTATTGTTGTATCAGTGATTGACAGCATCAAATTGTTGTCTTGTCAGCTGTACACATTTCAGAGTAAAAACTTGAATGATAAAGTTTCAGATAAAGAAATGAAATATGAGGAGCTTAAATAACTAAGTTTTATTTGTATGCATTTAAAAAAAACAATACATTTTTTAAAAATAATTATATTTTAACACTTTTTCTTTTTGCGTGAAAACAGTAAAGACAATGGACTTACATTTGTTTGAAATGTTTTGCAGCATTTTCATACTTTTATTATTATCAATGTTTTTATCACTAAAATGAAATATTTAAAAAAATGTAAAGGTAAAATAAAATACTAAAGTGTTTCTTCTGTTGTTATTGATGGTTAAATATGGTTATTTATGGATTTTTCATTGAATGGTTATAGCTGGAGAATTAATTGGTAAGGTGCTTCACTGCCACTGTAGTGTTGTATTAAAATGTGAAACATGGTGTCTGTATACTTTCATTGTATTATTATACATGGTTATGTTGTAGAGTTATTGACATATATTTTTGAAAATATAAATAAATAAAAATATGTCTAGTTGCTTAACAAAGAAGTATATTTTTTAGTACATAATTAGATTTCATTTGAAGCTATCAAATTTAAAACATGTTATGTATTGTAATCTGTTAAACTGGAAGTTTTAAAAAACATATACTAGGACTGCAGTATTTCCTGCCTGTTAAACTGGAAGTTTTAAAAACATACTAGGGCTGCAGTATTTCCTGCCTGTTAAACTGGAAGTTTTAAAATTATACTAGGGCTGCAGTATTTCCTGCCTGTTAAACTGGAAGTTTTAAAAACATACTAGGGCTGCAGTATTTCCTGCCTGTTAAACTGGAAGTTTAAAATTATACTAGGGCTGCAGTATTTCCTGCCTGTTAAACTGGAAGTTTTAAAAACATATACTAGGGCTGCAGTATTTCCTGCCTGTTAAACTGGAAGTTTTAAAAACATACTAGGGCTGCAGTATTTCCTGCCTGTTAAACTGGAAGTTTTAAAAACATATACTAGGGCTGCAGTATTTCCTGCCTGTTAAACTGGAAGTTTTAAAAACATACTAGGGCTGCAGTATTTCCTGCCTGTTAAACTGGAAGTTTTAAAAACATACTATGGCTGCAGTATTTCCTGCCTAACTACTGCCTGTACAGGAATTTAAATAGTTGTCCCTCTTTTCTCTCATGAATGATTCTGTGCATTGAATAGAAAGATTTTAATATTTAGTAGGGCAGCATTTTCAATATATAAGGCTATATTGGAAAATTTAAAAAATCTTCTTGTCAGAAACTGCAAGAGCTAGAGTCTTGATATTTAGTTGTTCCTTGTATGACCATGTATCAAGATTGTTCAAAGAATACTGATCCATCAAAAAAACATGGCCACCAGGGGCATTGCCATTTTCTATATGTGGCCATATAGGAAAGCTTAGAAAATCTTCTTGCCAGAAACTGCAAGAGCTACAGCCTTGTTATTTAGTAAACATGTTTTTTTGGATGCCCTGTGTCAAGAATGATCAAAGAATTCTGGTTTGTCAAAAAACACCACCAGGAGCGTGGCCATTTTTTATATAGGGTTATATAAGAATATTTAGAAAATCTTCCTGTCAGAAACTGCAAGAGCTAGAACCTTGATATTTAGTACACATGTTCATTTGGTGGCCCTGTATCAAGATTGTTCAAAGCAGTCTTACCCAACAAAACCATAGCCAATAGGGCTATATCCCTATGCCACTCAGGTGAGTGATATAGGGCCCTCTTGTAACTGACTTTACTTTGGTGTTATGTCTTCAATATTATGGTATCACAGAAACCATTAAAATTTGTGTTGTAAACAGTAGTGGAAGTGGAAGAGGAGATAACTCATGTTGGTAAGGTGGCATCACTCTGACTGATTATTGTCTTGTCAACCAGTGGTAACTTGTCTGATTCTCCACCCATAGTGTTGTTGGAATCATACTGAATACATTCATAAAATTCAATAGACATACATGTACATACATGACACACATTTGACAAATAAAAGACATGCATGTTAATCTTTGCTTAAGTTGTGGGCATTGTGTTAAATATGATATTTGTGGTCATATCTGCTTATCTCTAAGCCTGAAAAACATGACTTGATCAGGATAAGGCATAGAGTGAAGAGCCAGATCAAGCAGTTCCTGATAGAAGATGATCAGGAGCAGCACTGTTTGCTGTGAAGTCACTAATATAATGTCTTGTTACCTTTGCATGTAATTGTTAAAAACAACAAAGATTTTGTTTATTTATCGAGTTTATCGTCCCAACCAACAGTATTTCAGTTATCTGGAGACAGTGTATAGTGGTGCATTAAGTCTGTGTAGCACGCCATGAACACCTAGCATGATGCCACACCCAGTCAAATTATCCTGACACCGGACCAAGCAGTCGTGAACTACCCTTGTATTTGCTTGTGTGTTAGCAAGGGTGCATACCACTACCATTTTCAACGACTTTGGTATGTCGCGGCCCAGGTCCCAGGTACCTCCCATACCTGGAGTTAGCGCTGTACCACTTGTACTACCTGGTGCAGTGAAAGATTTGGTATTGCTTATTAGTAAATAAATGATTTAACATAATAAGGGTTAAATAATTGTGTAAATACAAATACTGGTTTGTGCCAAATATTTGCTTATCAGGCTTCTGTTTATTTTTTTCCAGCTTCATAATTTAAGTGATGTTATTTTGCATGGCAATTTTGCTTTAAGTAGTCTGGTAGAAAAACTGCAATTTACAATACCAAGTTGGAATTTTTGCTCATATTGTGATTTGAACATTCTCATTGGAGAAAAAAAAATGTTATTAAGATATATTCTTTTCTTATAAAAGACATAAATACATTTATTTATGGATAGTTAAAGTTGCTGCCTGTTTCTGTTGACATTATGCTGCATAGAAACTAATTCAACTTCATGATGTGGAGCAAGTTAGTAATACATATGAGTAATCTGTATTTTATTTTGCTATATTATATGTTACTTTCTGGATAAAATATATATTGAACTCCTGATCATTTATTTTTGAGAGCCACTACATGGTTCTAAGCCTATTTATTTATAGTTGACTGCTGAAGTTATTTCAACTTATTATAATTATTATAAATTATATAATTCATAGTATAATATTAATCATTATCAGGGTAGAATCAGTTAAGAGTCTTGCTTAAAGACTAACATCTCTTGATTGGTTTCGAGTTCAAATCGATGCCCCGATCCAAAGTCCAACATCACAACCACTAGACCACTGACTTACACTTCATTACGTGTATTGGCCAGAAGCTCACCTCCAGTCAATACTTTGGCGATCTTGTGTGTTATGTGATCTGTGCATGTGTTTCTACTTACATTTTTATTACAGTGACCTTCAGCCTAGTTGCTTTCTATGGCTGTCATGTCCAGTCTTGCAATTAATATTATTGTTTACCAGCCATGATTCTTTTGAAAGTATTGATGATCTAGATAAGGAAATGGAAAATGTGTTTTTTGTCTAATCCTTGCTATTTTTTCATACCTGTTTCCCTTGCAGATGGTAAGACCTGCTTAAAATGTATTCATATTATTTTTCAATTTTCATTATGTTATAGTTATCAAAGCATGTTTTAGAGTTATTTTGCATGACATTTTGTCTTTTTTGTATACGACATGTTAATCATTTTAATTTAATGTATTATAACAAAATATTATGCTTATTTACAAATGGACATTATACTTCATAAATTGTGATGTCAGTTTAGTAATTTATCATTAGTATTTGGTAGTGAAATAATTAGACAGTAATTAATATGCATAGGAAAATAAATATTTAAGGCATATAATCATATAATCACTACATACCCATGCTCATGTGCATGGTCAGACATTTTAGCATAAACACTTAATCTCATTTTTCATTTTGCATGGACATCATAAATGATATTTTTAAATTACTTTTTATTAAAGGTTTTCGTTTGATCATACTTTCATATTTTGGTTCAGACAAATTTTCACAGACAGGTGCATTTGCAAGTCATTATTTATTGTGAATTACAAATTTCAAATTATTGTTGTCTGGCAGCAATTGAGTATCTGCTCCATCCATACGTTTACATCTTTTTATTTTCAGTTCTGAAACATTACATTTTCTTTGCATGCTAAAGTAACAGAAAATGTTGCATGAACAAGTCAATTTCATACTTAAAATACAATACACAAACTTATTACCATTTGAGCATTTGCAATATCTTCTATCATAGCCTGTTTTGATTCTACTTTCCTAATTACTAATATTCACATTTAGAGAACCTGATAATGTATAACAACAGCTTGATACTTGTATATAGTCCATATTTAGACAATCATATATCCTGTATAAGACACTTTTAGAATAATGTGCACCTTCAGAACTGTGATGGACTTTGTAGCATTCTTTCCTTTTGTATAGTTTAAAAGAAAAAAATTGCTTGTTTTGTAAAAATTTAAAAAAAATATAAACAATTCTTTTATTAATTGCATTAGATATTACTTCTGTTAATCAACATTATTTCATAATAACTACAATGTGTTTGCTGTGTAAATGTGTGTATCAATTTTTTCTAACATCTATAATTTCCTGTGCTAATACGTATTAAGTTGTTTTTTTTGAAGCAATGATGACATATTGACCCAAATACTGACCTTCCATTGAAAACTACCATCTTAAAGATACATTTCACAAACTAGACTGAGTTTAACTATTTTGACTTAAATTGACATTATAGTAATTTTACAGTATAAAACTGTACATGGCATTTACTGTGATAACTGACGTTGCATACAGGAGCATTTATCCAATCAAAATTTTTCTAATACTGTGGTCATTTCTTGTAAGTCTGCAGTATAATTTGAATTCATATCAAGCTTGACAAGTTTGCAGTTCTTAATAATTTAAGATCTAAAAAAATTAAATTTTGAAGAAACATGTGAAATGTATCTTTAAGAAAGTTCCAAGAACTAGCTACCTACTACCATGTAGACACTAAACAACATTACCATATCTGCACTCTAGGTGGTGTTGAAATGATCCGTCTGGGAGAGAATGTGATTGAGTACAGCAAGGACTTCCGCTTCTACATCACAACCAAGCTGCGTAACCCTCACTACCTGCCTGAGGTAGCCACCAAGGTGTCGCTCCTGAACTTTATGATCACCCCAGAAGGTCTGGAGGACCAGCTTCTGGGAATTGTAGTTGCAAAGGAGAGGTACATCAACCTGGTTTATTCTGCTTTGAATTTACATTTTATTTTCTTCAGAAAAGGGAATTATTTTTTGTTACTTTATTCTTTAAATAGCACTTTGTACCTTGAAATAATCTCAGTCTGGATTAGCTGGTGCTTTTCTTTCATCTGTATATGTCAAGTCTATGTTTTCTCCTCTGATTTAGTGATGACATGAGCTTATACTTGATCTTCTTGTTGCCAGGCCTGAGCTAGAGGAGGAGCGACAGGCCCTGATTATTCAGAGTGCTCAGAACAGGAAACAGCTGAAGGAAATTGAGGACAAGATCCTACACACCCTGTCAGCCTCAGAGGGGAATATCCTTGAAGATGAGTCAGCTATTCAGATCTTAGACTCATCTAAGATCCTTTCAGATGAGATCTCGAAGAAACAAAAGGTGGAAAACCATTTCATTTCCGACTGATTTATTGTATTAAGGGGGTGGCGGGACATGCGTAAAATGACTTAAAGACTTAATTATCAAGTTTATAATTTAACTTGTGTCTGAAATGCCTCAAGAGACATCTGATCCATCATATTGGTTATAGACTGTAACATTTCACTAATCAGATGCTTGTGGATGATTCAGTTTTTTATGAACTTGTATCTATATCTGAAAAAAGGTTGCACTGTTTTATTTTTTTAGGAGTAAAGTAGTAGAGTTTCTGTGCTTAGGGTATGTGTTAAGTTGATTCATGTTAAACAATTATCAGTTACAGACTGAAATAGAAGTTTTTCACCATTGACAGAACAGTTTTTGTTTAAATGGCTATCATCAATAATCAGTTGACTTCCAGATTGCTGAGGAGACTGAGGAAAAGATAGAGACAAATCGTATGGGTTACAGGCCCATTGCTAAACACTCATCCATCCTGTTCTTCTCCATTGCTGATCTGCCGAACATTGATCCTATGTACCAGTACTCTCTGACCTGGTTTGTCAACCTCTACGTTATGTCCATCCATGATAGGTAAGTTCTATGTACATGCTGATATATTTTCTGATGCTCTGAAGTATGGTGCTTTGTCATCTTTTAGTGGTAAAAGATTGTTTAATATTGTTTTGTTTTTTAAATGTTAACACAAAATTAAAATATACAAATACCTTTTTTCTAAAAGGTAAGATTGATGGTGAAGCTTTTATCTCAAACTGTATGGCCGCAATAGCTCAAGTGGTAGCACGTCCGCTTGATGATCGGGAGGTCGCGGGTTCAAACCCCGGCCGGGTCAAACTAAAGACTTTAATGTTGGTAGTAGTGGCTTCCTTCCTAACGCTCGGGGCTAAGGGAACGGCATTACGCCTGACTCGTCAGTGGCAGTATAATGGACCAGCCGGGTTCAGTCCCTGGGCACCTCATAAGTGCTCCTGTGTTATAATGATAGAAATGTAATGCACAGTATCGGCAAAAATGCTGGCAAATCCCAATCCCAATCAAACTGTATGGTAAAATAAACTCCATTGTTCCTTTTATACTACAAAATCTTACTGAAATAAACATATTTTTAAAAATATTTGAAAATAACATTTAATGCAATATCATATAAGACTATTTAGGACTTTGTAAAATCATTTATATTCTACTCAATATGATTTTATATTTTTGTATAATTGTTTAATATGGTTCATTGCGATAACATTATAATAAATAATATGAATATCTGTTCAGAATTGTATTAGAGCTATGTCATGTGAAATATATGCCTTGAGGACTTGGTCTGTATTCTAATTAATGTCAAAATATGATCTTGTCTTTTTCAAAGTTATTTAGTTGGTAATCTTCCTTCAGTTCAAGAAAGTATTGATTTGCATGAAAAATAAGCTGTTGAAAGACATTGTTGACATACATACATAAGAACAATTTGTTTGTCGCATAACAGTTAAATACCTTTAAGGATAACTTTCACCTGACACGGCTCATTGAAACTGTTGACTATACCACTGATCTGTGTGTCTCTCACCTTGTGCTATGTCACAGACAACCCTTACATGGTGTAACCACAATTGATAAACTAACTACCTTCTTTTATTGTCCCCATTTTTATAAATACTTTTTTGACACATATAAACAAAATGTTTGCAGAACTTTTGAAAAATGACAAACTACAATAACAGAATTGAAATTCAAAGCATCCAAAATAAGAGAAATTCTGTCAGTTTCTTACTTTGGCTATTTAAAAATGAAAGATAAATAGTCAGTTTGCATGACAACTAAATTTATTTTGCAAACTTGTTAAAACTTATTATAATTAAGAATAAAGAATTATTGTTTTGATCATGTTATCAATCTTTCTTATTTTTCTAAACTGTTCTGTTGGCATTTTGGTGAAATAAGTCTATTTTTTTAAAATTTGATAATGTTTAAAATATGAATGATTTTTTTTTATTCTTCTGTATTGTTCTATTGTTTATGTAGTATTATGGTTGTTTCATTAGCCACCTTTTGTATTCAAATAGCAATGTTATTAATCATTTGTGTGCATGTTTTATTAATAATATTAACACATTTAGGTTACTTAAAGCATGCTCCTTAATGTAATATATAAATTACACACATACACATATACATACATACATACATATACACATACAGACATACAGACATAAATACATACATTTAATATAAATACATATTTACACATACTCATACACACATACATACATACATCCACACATACACACACATACATACATACACACAAACACACATATACATACACACATACAAACATACACACAAACACACACACACACACCACACACACACACACACACACACACACACACACACACACACACACACACACACACACACACACACACACACACACACACACACACACACACACACACACACATAAATACATATATTACATATATACACACACATACAAACATACATAAACACATACACACACACACACACTAAAGTATTTCTCATTTTATTTGTTGTGTAAAATAAATACTTAAATAAATAATATAAATTTTAGTCACTAAAGTATGAAATGCTTTAGTCTAGGGCTGTGATAAACTTCAGGACCTTTTAGCTGTCACGCAGCATGTTGTTCCCTTCTGTGAACGAGCAGTTATTAGTCACCAACCACTAACTCTTTAGACCCAACTGTATAGGCTCCTGGTCAGGGTGTGACCTTTCAATTTATTGGGTTTTCCAGCCAACCTTTGGTAGGCCTGTGCTTCTACCTAGACATTTGTCTGAGATTTTCCTCCATTATTAATAGCTGGAATTTGCCAATATGATCATGATAAATTGTGTGCCATTCTGTCTAAAAACAAATGTATTATCCTTAAACCATGACTGTAGAGACGGTACTTAACAGTCTTCTAGTTCAAGATAAGTTATAACAAAAAAAGGTTATTTTTAATGTAACATTTTGATACTAGCCTATATTTCTCAAATTTTGTTGTGTTTTTATTAAAAAAATTGGTTCACCTTTTATTGTCATATGTTACCAAAATATTTTTTTTTCATAATCTCTCACCAATTCATCTCCTATTTTTGCAGCAATAAATCCAAGATTTTAGAAAGGCGTCTCCGTTACCTCACCGATCATTTCTCGTACCTATTGTTTGACAATGTGACAAGATCCCTATTTGCGAAACATAAAGTTGTCTTCGCATTCCTACTCTGTTGTAATTTATTGCTGTGAGTACTAAAGTACCACACGACTGACCTAGTTATCAGTTGTGCTCCTGCATGCTGTCTCTATATACACTCATACATATATCCTTTCTATAGAGTCAGAAGATTCCCATGTAGTCACTTATCATATTATATATAGGATATTATAGATAGCCAGATAATTAATTCACATATTATGTAAAACAGGGATGTTTTCATAAAAGTTTCCAAGAAAAATCTGTCAATGGATTTGTTCTGTTTCTTGGATTGTTAAAACCTAGAAAGAGATGGGCAACTTCATGCAAAAGACTGTTTATAAACCTAAAAATGTCAATAATATTTTTTTAAGGTTAAGTTTACCTTTTACAAATCTGTTAATTTGACCTCAAAAAGATTCAAAATGCTAAATTTTTATTCATACCTGAAAATATCCAGCCTCATGGACAGAAAGAATGTACTGTCACTCTCTTGTAATGTAACATAATATATGATGGATTGCATTCTTAGTTTTCTAATTCTTCAACTGACTTTCATCAGAACTGAAGTCATGAGAAAATACGCTTAAATTAATGTCAACTACTTCTAAACTTTATAAAAACTTACTTGTTGAGAATATCTGTGATATGTACAGCATTGGCTGTGATATTTGTTCATTTGCTCTTTAATACCTGAGCTCAAGATTCCTGAAAGATTAAATTTAACAGCATGAAAGTGTTCCAAATGTTTATTGCTATGACACTGTTGTTTTTTGTTATAATAAAATAAGAAGCTCATGGCTGAATGGAAGACAGTTTAAAAATGTCAAAACATTCATTGACAGTTCATTCAAATGCTGACAATTTTTCCATCTTCCTGTCAGCCATCATCATTATCAGCAGCATCAGCATCATCAACAACATCATCATTATCATCTTCCAGATTTTATAGGGGGGTTGGGGGGGGGGGGGGGGGGGGGCATGTATTATTTATATAAAAACAATCTTGAAATACTTTATGAAAACAACCCCAGTTTTAGCTAAGAAACCATCAATCTGCCTCTGGTTCAGACAGTCTAGATAATATCATCTTAAGAAGAAAATACTTCTTTATAAGTAATTTGCATACATTGTTCCAAAAAAAAGGAAATAATATGAAAAGGTACATAGTGCTATATGCAGTTAGGACAGAGAATGTCTACTAGATTCTTACATTGAAACTCTCCAAAACTCCAAAGCAAGATTCATGCTGACTTATATTGACTGTTTACCTTGTCAGAAAATGGACTTGTAGATGGCATTCTTAATTTGTCAACTGTTCTTTGTGGTAGGCATGCATAAATGGATGGAATATTTTTCTTGAAAAAGTAGCAAATTAACTGAAAATGTATTTGATTTAGTATATGTTCAAAGTCTACATTAAACACGCCAAAACTTTTATAATCTGGAGCCATTCAAACCTGGAGTTGACAGAGTTTGTTATTGAAATGCTAAGAATACCACAAGGTCAGTTTTCCCACTTATTTTATTTTTTCCTCCTATTTGGGTTATGGGTACCAGTACTGTCTATCTATAGCATGTCACCTCCAGCATGTTTTCCTGGCTAGTTTGTTTGTTTGTTTGTGGACATTTTGATATTAGATTGTTGCATGTAACCATACCTCAAGACATTTATTGTATGTATGGCTTGCAGTTGATACTTTAGGTATTCAAAAGTAAATTTGCAATTGGAAAAAAAATGGTTTGTTGACCATTTTGAATCACAAAAGATATTTAAAATAAAAGTAAAAAAGTTGTTCTCAGCATAGGATGGTAATAGAGGTCTTGTGTGCACCATGTGATGAAATGGTTTCAGTATGTTCTAAACAATTAATTTGCTCTTGTTTATAAAAGAAAGTAACAAAAATCAAGAATAATATTTTTAGATGGTTCTGAAACAAACATTATTTGATTCTACAATTTAATGGTGTTATGAAGGCTATGGGTAACATGTTCAGAAGCCAACAATAAATGTACCCATGTTGTAATATAGCCAGGGGAAAAATACATAAAATAGCAAGTAGATGTTACTTCCTTAGATATGTATACAATGACCTCCAATAATACTGTTCTTCTTTGTTTGCCTTACCATATTTTCATAAAATATTATTTTTCTCTTCTTCCTCCTATTCACCTAGCAACCGTTCCAAAATTCTGGAGAGGAGACTTAGATATCTGTCGGACCATTTTACATATAGTCTCTATTGTAATGTGTGCCGATCACTGTTTGAGAGAGACAAGATTCTATTCTCTTTCATTCTCTGTGCTAACATCCTCTTGTAAGTACAACTAACCATATATTGTCTGTTATTCATGTTCAGTTACTTTATTCTGTGACCCTTTATGTTTATCCAGTTTTCTATTGTTTCTAATTGAACCATAGAGAATAGATATGGTTCTCAGTGTCAGGAAGTTATAATTATATATATTTTGTTCTTCTGTTAACACTTTTCAGCAACCGTTCAAAGATTCTGGAACGTCGTTTACGATACTTGTCTGACCACTTTACGTACAACTTGTACTGTAATGTGTGTCGCTCGCTCTTTGAAAAAGACAAACTGCTTTTTTCATTTGTTCTGTGCGCAAATATTATGTTGTAAGTATAAAAAAAAAGGAAAAAATGGGTGTGGCTTCAGAATTTTTTTGTTTCCAACGCTGATTTGCTGTGTTACTAACACATCTTATTGTTTTGTTTATGTTTGAAGCTTACAAATGATGGGCAAAGCATTTTAAAATCCTTTTCATCTTCCCCTTCCATTGGTTTTAGAGTCCATTGTACACAAATCAACATGCTTCAGCTTTTTTGACATGCACAAGTTAAAACATACCTTAGTAAGACTGACTCCCATATCTTCCAACACTGGTAAAGGCTAACCAGTTATAAGACATAAATAAGCTACAATGCTATTTATGATACCTGAAGTAGTTTTTCTCATTTTTTGTCGAACCATTTTGCCTGATTTTTCTTTGCCAATCTTAAACACTATGCTGATTAAAAAAAATTTTTTTTCCATAATAAATATATATATTTTTTTGTGCCATTCACATAGCTATGTATTTTTGTTAGATTTTTGTGTATGCCTAATATGAAAAAATCATTGAGATTTGAACACTATCAAGTCTGAATTCTATAATAATGCTTATTACAATACATCTTCTAAGCAATGTGAAGAGTCGTAGCAATCCTTTATTTCTGTATGTCTAGATGTTCAATAGTTTTGCTTTTAAAGGCTTAATTCGGTGCTACTCACTAATATATAACTAAATGTGTTTGTCTTTTGCCTTAATATACCAGATTGTTCCGGTTCAAGTATAGCAGTTATAAACTTTGTGGGCGAAGTATTATTCCCAAAAACATAACTTGCCCGACCTTACCTGGGTCTGTGGAAATAACATCTTTCCAGCCGTTTTTCCTCTCCTATGTTTCCCACATCCCTGTTAGTCATATCATTGTAAATGTACAAAATTCTTGACAACATGAATTGTCTATTATATTGTATGTGTGTAGAGTTTGTCAGGAAATGTTTGATCAGAAACAAGTGATGGTAAAATCGTATGTTTATGTAGATTTAAATTTCTAGCATAAAAGTGTTAAATACATTGTGCTTTGTGTATTACTTGATAAAGGTCTTAAATAACAGATTAAACTATAATATTTCTTTTAAATAATATTCAATAGTTTAATAATTAAAACAAATGTTTAAGAAATTAAAAAACTTTTGCATGTTTCACTCTTTTAAAATAATTTTCACATTGTATTATAATTTGAGGATTGGTATTTAGTTCTTTGATAGTGGTTATGTAGACTTTAATATTGTTCGTTTAAACTTCATAAATGTATAATGTCAATGCTGTTTGATTGAAAGACATTTAAGTACAGCTTCAGTTTCTGTCTTGTAAATTTGTAAAAAAAATACATTGCAGTTAACTTAATTTAAGATTTCTTATTTCTTAATATTACTTTTTATTTAATTGACCTGAATGCTAAAATTATATAAACATTTATTAGTCTTTAATAATTAAATACTTCTATTTTAGTAATAACTTTGATTAAATGCTCTTTTGTAAGATTGAAATATGTTTTGATAGGTAAATGTTGTATATAAATGTTGCTTGTTTTTATATATCACTAACCTTAACTGTTTTAAATACCAACTTTTACCTTCAACAGTAACATTAAATAGTAATCTTTAATTTTTAAATGTTTTTAATATCTAATTTGATACAATAAGTGTTTATAAAATATTTTTTAGAATAGATGAAATAAAAATCAGAACTCATTTACTTATTTTTAATGATGAACAAAACTTGTTTTGCTTTAAATATTATTTAAATATTAAATTCAATGGGTAAAAGTGCTTAGTATTTTTTAAGAATAACTGTTGAATGCTTGGCTACTTTTCCACTTGATCAATCAAACTAAAGTATTGCCTGATTTTGTCCAATCAGATCAAAGCATGAGCTGGACAGGGAGGAGTTTATGTTCTTCCTAACAGGAGGGGTGGGTCTAGAGAACAAACTGCAGAACCCTGCCCCAACCTGGCTCACAGACAAGAGCTGGGATGAGATCTGCAGAGCCTCGGATCTCAAATGTCTCAAAAAGTTCAGGTAAACATTTCACCATGTTTCAGCTGATGTTTTTTTACATTTTTTTTTCTTGTGCAGTGTGCTACTTAATTACTTCAGTTTCCTAAATTATAATATTTTTGGATCAATCATTAACATGCTTTCATGTATTTACTCAACCTCAGTATAACAAATTTTTTTAATTTCAAAACAAAAAAATTTATGTCACAGACCTGTCAAAACTTGAACTTACCATTGTTCTTAATTGTCACAGAGAGCACTTTGTAAAGAACGTGGACAAATGGTCTGCCTTCTACAATGCCAAGGAGCCCCACAATGAGGAACTGCCAGATCCCTTCGACAAGGACCTCAATGACTTCCAGAAGATGGTCGTCCTGCGTGTCATCCGACCTGATAAGGTAGTGTGGGCACAACATGCTTTATTGTGTTGTCTTTATGGTTATCTGTTTGTATATGAGACAAAACCAACATTCTTTTGTCAGTCATTTCTTATTTTTGGTTGTATTTTATTACCTTGTTTTATGAAAAAAACCCTCAAACACTGTCTTTAATATCCCTTTTCAAAGCGTTTACTCTGTATCATTTGTACTGGGATTGAAATAATATTTAAATGAATATTATAATTATTTTGAACTGTATACCCCTTAACCATTGCAAAATGGTAAAAAATGGATGCTTTATTCCTAAAGTGGATTTTAAAAATGAGAAAAACTATAATTTGCCTCTGTTTGCAGGTTAATGCGGCCATTACAATATTTGTAACCAACAAGCTGGGTAAGAAGTTTATTGAGCCACCACCATTTGACCTAGCCAAGTCCTATGCTGACTCCAACTGCTGTGCCCCGCTCATCTTCGTGCTGTCTCCAGGGGCTGACCCCACCATGGCACTGCTAAAGTTTGCTGAGGACAAGGGATTCAGTGGCGATAAGTTCCAGTCCATCTCCCTGGGTCAAGGTCAGGGCCCCATTGCATCCAAGATGATAGAGAAGGCCCGTGTGGATGGGACATGGGTCATGCTACAGAACTGTCACCTGGCAGTGTCCTGGATGACTCCACTAGAGAAAATCTGTGAAGACTTCACAGTGGAAAATACTCACCCAGAGTTCAGACTATGGTTGACTAGTTATCCATCTGATAAGGTTGGTTTCATGAAGAATGTGATATTGATATAAAGCCTGCATTTGAAGTAATTTGATTAGCTAATGAAAGCAGGGCCAAAATTGATATAGATTTCAGCAAGATGCTCTGGGAAAATGGCAACTGTTTTGTTTTAACTTGGTCTATGTGTAGACGCCAACAGGTTGCATAAATTTATGGAAAAAAAATATTCACAGTTTTCAAACATTCACAGCATAAATTGGTAGTGTTTAACCGAATGTGTGATAAATTTACAACAGGAAGATTTCACAAAAAGCAAAAATAAGCATTCTCTGACTTGGATTGATACAATAACTAACTAAGTGTTAAATGTGACATAAGTACATGTAGTTATTTAATAAAATTGTCAATAAATGATTTAATATTGGCCCTGTTATTTGTCCTCTGGTCAGTCATTTTGGCCCTAGGCCTTCGGCCTTGGGCCAATACAACTGCCCTCGTACAAATAATAGGACCAGTATCAAATCATTTATTTATTAACATATAATATTTTAGCGAGGATCTGTTTTTTGTTGTTTTTAGCTTCTGGTGTAATTTTTTATATGCTGTATCAATAATAAAAATTAGGGATAGCAGTAGTTAGCAGTAAAATTTGTACACCATCTCCCACTAATACATTAATATAATGATTATCATCAGGTGGGCTAGGAAGGTGTTAGATTGTGATTTACCTGATGTAAAAAACTGTTAAAATAACAGACCATACTAGCCAATTGCCAGTCAAACCCCCTCATCTATCTGAACAGACAGGGTAATCATGAGCAAATGGCACAAACATAGTGGTCTAGTGGGCAGTTTAGCAGAATAACAGTAAACCATGATGTACAGATGGAGAGTAATGATCATTTATGCTAATAAACTTGTATAGGTGAATACCACAAATATTAATAGTTTAAAAATGCCAAATCTAAGACATTTAAACAAATGTGCATGTTTTTCAACATTCATTTTTGAGCTGGGTTTTATTGTCAAATAAATACAGTAAATATGGCATACCATTTTTTGCATTTTTATACTTAAATGTTGCATGAAGGCCTTAAAGTGATACCTTTTAAAAATCTGTAGAACTAAATTGTAAGAGCAAATAATAAGCACGTAATGGTAGCTCGATTCTCAGTATTGAAATTTAGTTGTTATATTCTCCAGTAAATCTGTTAGAAAAGTTTAATGGATTACCGATTTCAAAATCTTTACCATCTAGTGGGACGATAAACCCAAAAAACAACAACCTTTGCCATCTGGTGGTATGATAAACCCAATAAACAACAACCTTTGCAATCTGGTGGGATGATAAACCCAATAAACAACAAAGTTTGCCATCTGGTGGGACAATAAACCCAATAAAAAAACAACCTTTGCCATCTGGTGGGACGAATAGCCCAAATAAACAACCTTTTCTATCCCTTGTAAAAAAAAAAGTAATTCTACTGCAAACTGTAGAAACCTATTCTTTCAACAATACGCCCACTGGTGTTATATTTAAGAATTGAATATATCATGGTTATATACCATACTATTACCTTCATAAGAGTTATTACCATGGCTGTTAATTCATCTTTGTATTCCACATTTTCACCCTGTTTGTTATAACTAGTCGGTACATTGTTTATGCCTCTTTATCTATTGTCCCTGATGTTTCTACCACCAGTTCCCAGTGACAGTGCTACAGAATGGTGTCAAGATGACCAATGAGCCCCCCACAGGTCTACGACAGAACCTGCTCCAGTCATATCTCAATGATCCAATTTCTGACCCTGAGTTCTTCAGTGGATGTCCTGGCAAAGAAAGTGTAAGTCTCATGTTTCATTTAATCTGAAATAGCTGTTTGAATAAAAGTTTATTGCAATATTGTTGTTTAAAATTATTCCAATGGCAAAAACAGACTTGAAAAGTGGTTATTTGTTTTGGTGCCCCATATGTCTTAAGTCAATAGGTTTATGTGTGTAATGTTAAAAGTCAGTTTGCATGCATTACAAGACAAAAAGTGCACAGTTGATATTTGTCACTTTATTTTTGTAATGTTTGAAAAGGGGGCATAAGTCGGCGCTTGCAGAGTGAAACAGTACGAACATAAAAACACCAGTGTAAAGTGAAATTGCGGAAGTGTAAAAAGGCCATTGTTTTAGCGAAGGGGCTAATCAATGTGCACTTGGAGCTGGACCTTTGGGGTATAATGTCTTATCCTGCTGTGCTCATATTATTAGTGTAATTGCATCTAGTTATGTTTTTCTTGTTAACTTTGATGTCATTCTCTAGTCACACATTTTGACTATATATACAGAAACCAACCATATGAGTTTATTTTGTATATTGATGATTTCAGAACTTTGAAAGACTGCTGTTTGGTCTGTGTTTCTTCCATGCCCTGGTCCAAGAAAGACGTAAGTTTGGACCCCTTGGCTGGAATATTGCCTATGGCTTCAATGAGTCAGACCTGCGCATCTCTGTCAGGCAATTACAGGTATGGAAACATTGTCTTGTTGTATTACAGGTATGGAAACATTGTCTTGTAAAAAAGATATAGGGAAATTGTCTTGTTGTATTACAGGTATAGAAACATTGTCTTGTAAAAAAGAAATAGGAAAATTGTCTTGTTGTATTACAGGTATAGAAACATTGTCTTGTAAAAAAGAAATAGGAAAATTGTCTTGTTGTATTACAGGTATAGAAACATTGTCTTGTAAAAAAGATATAGGGAAATTGTCTTGTTGTATTACAGGTATGGAAACATTGTCTTGTTGTTATGGAAACATTGTCTTGTTGTATTACAGGTATGGAAACATTGTCTTGTTGTATTACAGGTATAGAAACATTGTCTTGTAAAAAAGATATAGGGAAATTGTCTTGTTGTATTACAGGTATAGAAACATTGTCTTGTAAAAAAGAAATAGGAAAATTGTCTTGTTGTATTACAGGTATAGAAACATTGTCTTGTAAAAAAGATATAGGAAAATTGTCTTGTTGTATTACAGGTATGGAAACATTGTCTTGTTGTTATGGAAACATTGTCTTGTTGTATTACAGGTATGGAAACATTGTCTTGTAAAAAAGATATAGGAAAATTGTCTTGTTGTATTACAGGTATAGAAACATTGTCTTGTAAAAAAGATATAGAAAAATTGTCTTGTTGTATTACAGGTATAGAAACATTGTCTTGTAAAAAAGATATAGGAAAATTGTCTTGTTGTATTACAGGTATAGAAACATTGTCTTGTAAAAAAGATAAAGGAAAATTGTCTTGTTGTATTACAGGTATAGAAACATTGTCTTGTTGTATTACAGGTAAAAAAACATTGCCTTGTTGTATTACTGGTATAAAAAACATTGCCTTGTTGTATTACTGGTATAGAAACATTGCCTTTTTGTATAACAAGTATAAAAACAACAACATTGTCTTGTTGTATAACAGGTAGGGAAACATTGTCTTGTTGTATAACAAGTATAAAAACAACAACATTGCCTTGTTGTATTACAGGTATAGAATGGCTAAATCAATATAATTTAAGTTCCCTTACAAACTAACATTTTTATGAAACTTTTCCCACTGTATAACTTTAACCTTTCCAGATGTTCATCAATGAATATGATGAAGTTCCATTTGATGCCATCGTGTACATGACTGGAGAGTGTAACTATGGTGGTCGTGTGACAGATGACTGGGACAGACGCTGCCTGCGTACCATGCTCAATGACTTCTACAACCCACTTATCATCAATGACTCCAAGTACAAGTTCTCTGCCAGTGGGATCTACCACTGCCCTCCCAAGGGCAAGTATGAAGACTACCTGGAGTTCATCAGAGTGAGTTGCAACACCACACTTTAACACTAGTCTCCACAGCATGAGTTGATCCGACTTAAACAAATAGTGTTAATCCAGAACATTCAGCTCCCATAGGAAAATGTCTGTTCAGGATATGCACTATTTGCTGCTGAGACTCAAGCAATTATCTTGTTTCTTTGGCATGTAAGTAAATTACATGTTCTTTGATTTTTAGTTCTTATTTATAAATGTAGCAAGCAAAGGAGTAAGTAACATTTGTACTAAACAAAAATGCCAATACATGTAATGGTCATTTGATGACTTGTAGATTTTTTTCTAGAAAAAGGTATTCAAGCTCTTGCTTTTATAGAATCCATGACTTTTTATTTTAAATATTCTTGGAACCTTTCAGTCTCAACTCAGTATATGAAAGAAACTGATTATACCAGTCTAACTGCTTGGCAATGTGTATTTTAAGTTGCACACAATAGCATACATAGGATTCATCAGGTATTACGTAAAGTAAAAAAAGTACCTTTGAACTGTTATTATTTTTATATTGTTGTTCAAAGGTGTTACCATGTTTGTTCAACAGTCCCTTCCCCAGTCCCAGTTACCAGAGGTGTTTGGTATGCACGACAACACAGACATTTCAAAGGAGCTACAGGAAACCAAGCTTCTGTTTGACTCAGTTCTGCTCACTCAGGGTCGCTCAGGTGGTGGAGGCAGTGGGGACACAGATGCCCAACTGAATGTCATTGCCGGGGATATCTTGTCCAAGGTAATTGGAGGTCATAGAACTTAATGTATAACTGGTTCTGTTATATATGTATACACAGCAAGTGTGTTAATGCTTTATCAACAAATAATAAGTAAAGTCTAAATATTTAATGTTTAAGTTTCTTCTTTGGAAAACTGTCAGTTAAAGCTGTCGACATTGTTGGTTTGTAATTAAAGCAGTGGTCGGAATAAAATGCCTTCTTTTAGCTTCACATCAGGTTTACCTTTATGTTAGTTCCTTTCTCAAAAAAACATCAAATATAATCACTATCAAATATATTCACTTCAAATTTGGAGTCCTTGTTCACTATAAAAAAACTGTGCCCATTTCTAAAGGGCAGGTAACCTTAAAACTAATTTAAGTAGATTTATGCCCATGTTTTGACTTAAAACTTTTTGTGTAGGTTAAAGTTTTTGTAAAGTTATTTACAGCTAACATTTTGCAATCCACAGAGAAAATTGGAGCACTTAGTCTATCAAAAACTCTTGTTATTTTTTTGCATGTTTGAAAGTGTTATTTTTCAATGACTTGAATAATACTTGAAAACTGAAAACTTTTGATGTTGGTGTTTTTTTGTTGTTTTTTTGTTGTTGTTTTTTCAAAATTATGTGGGTTTAAAGCCATACCAACTCTGGTGTAACAATGTTTGGTGACCATGTAAAAAAATAAAAACAAGAAGTATAGGTCACAGAAAACTGACCAAGAAGATTGACCCCATTTTGGGCCCAAACTGAGTCCAAATTCAACATTTAATCTGATTTTTTGTAACATTATTTTACACAGTCCCTTTTTTACATGTCATCATGTTTCTTTTAAAATGCTTGCTCATACATCTGTCCACTTCGGTGATTGAACTCATTCATTGGTCCAGATTTTGACCAAAAAAGTTAGCCACTGTTTTTTTCTCCAACCTTTTATCAATTGTTTAGAATTTGTCAAGGGAATATGTCCAGCTTTAGTGATTGTGATCACATAGTGAGAGTATGTTTGAGTACCACATTTAAATAGATATGGAGATATTTTTTAGTTACTAAACATCTATATACATTTTAAACATATCCATTATTTCAGCTGCCTCCTAACTTTGACATTGAGGAAGCCACAAAGAAGTTCCCAGTTAACTATTCAGAGAGCATGAACACAGTGCTTGTACAGGAGATGGAGCGATTCCTCAGGTAAGCTGTGTGTACAAGGATTCAGTAGTTACATGGGTCACCTTTAGCTTTATATGGCCTTACTCAAAATTCTTACTTTTTTCTAACAACTACATACAATTTAATGGACTGTTTTATCACATGGCAATTAATAATTTATACTACATAGAAGTGAATGTTTATAATTTAGTTTATTTTTCAGGTTGACACTGATTATCCGATCCAGCCTGGTGAACATTCAGAAGGCCATCAAGGGACTGGTGGTGATGTCGGCTGAACTTGAGGCACTGGCTGGAAGTCTCATGATTGGTCGGCTGCCAGCCATGTGGGCCAAGCGCTCCTACCCATCACTGAAACCCCTCGGCAGTTACGTGAATGACCTCCTGGAGAGACTCAAGTTCCTACAGGTAGGTAGGCACTGTTTAAAACAGTGTTAACTCATTGTACCCGAATGACGCATTAAAGCGGCACGAAAAACAGCCTCCTCATGGCGGGAGACGACTTATCGCGTCGCATTTTACCTGTGTCTGGCGCCGAGTGCTGCATTAAGGCGGCCCTGAAAATGTCTCGGCTACTGCCGAACGCCGCGTTAATGCGTCCATCATATATGCTGGTTAAAACTCATGTTTTCAATCACTTTTGAGTCTCGGCCAATCAAGTACCTCACAGTATCGTAAATGCTAATGTCATCTTAATCTAAATCTACCGGCTTATATCCTTTTTTGTTATTTCATTTATTGTAGCGAGCAACAGAAAAATCGGCGACATTTTCTCTGATTCACATCTAATTTGAAACATTTCTCGGCTGAAATACTTTCGTAAAAGCAGTTTTCAAATTATTAATTTATACTTCGATCTCAGCCAATCAGAAACCTTGTTACATAATATATTGGAATTTCATGTAACCCGGAACACAATGAATTAATTATGTCGAGACAAAGAAAAACGGAGATATGCCTTACTGTTAGCTTTAAGATTCCTACTTATACGCATATGTATCGGCGGATATGTGGAATTACCTACGTCAGATCCAATAATTATATGATAATTGCAGATATCAATAGATAAAAGACACAATCTAACTCTTGGAAATCGCCGAAGTTATCTATCAAATATGAAGTTTAAGAGCATTATTTTCTCAAACTATCGGTAAATCGCAACTTTAAATCAAAGATGGCCGACTGTTTTAAAGTTACTCATTATATAAAATATTATATAAAGCAGTGTTATTTACATTATAAACATAAAAAACTTGATGAGGTCAATATTATTTCACTTCAATAGATAGTTTCCATGTGATGTCATCGACACTGATAAGACAGTTTAAGGCAGCCATCTTTGTGGGCAGAAGCTAATGCAGGCCAAAATCAAGAAATATGTGCTGTATTAAACTCACCACTGTGTTTTTATCTTTCAGTCTATTTTACTGAATTTTATATCAAATTTAACAGCTTTTATAAAGTATTTTAAATATCAAAACTATATTTTGATAGTTTAAAAGGTTAAAGAAATACAACCGAAAATGATACACTGTTCATTTTGTTTTTAGTATGAGCCAATAGTTTTATTTATTTCTGTGCATTAATTCTGTGTGCATTTATCAATTGTAAAAATATTGTATTCTAAAAATATGAATTTCAAGAGCTTTCCAATGGTGTATAGCTTTTAATTTTTGGACCACAAATGAGGAAATTACAAGAAAATAAGATTTACCCTTCTATACAATGCATATGAAAATCCCTTGAAGTTACCAACAAAGATGGCGGCTGAGATAGGGATTTTCACTGATATGGAAACTATCTATAATTTGAAATGTGTTAATTTTGATATTATCAATCTAACGTGTTCTTCAGATTTCACTCTTTTCTGAAGTATTTCTTCTCATACCGTGTTAAAAATTACATGGTTGTGTAAAGCACTTTCTGTGCTACAAGTATGTGAAAATATCGCTTTAGAGTATTTCCAAAATGACATGTTTATTGTGTTGTGTTGTGTTTACAACCATCCCTGATATCTTCCACTGACCGGTAATCCACACCAGATGTGTCTAGGCATGAGGGGCAGATAAGACCCCCACCAGGTGTAGGGGATGACTGGAGAAATGCCTCTAGGGTATGACTGGTCAATTAACTGTAGGCCTAAATGAGTTAAGTGTGAAAATGTCATACTGGGGTGGGGGGAAGTGTAGCAAGTTTATATGTGTCAGAAGAAATACAACTATTTTGGCTGCACCAGGTCATTCTGCACCAACATTACCTTTATTCTGACCAAGATGCAGAAAGAAATTGTATGTCCTACAGGTTGGTTAAGGACTTGATACTTTTGTTTGGAAAGCACATTTGATATTGTATTTTTCATTTTTACATCCAGTACATACGATAGATTTAAGGTCAGGATAAAGTTTATGTTGGTGTATAATTAATATATTTACAAATATGTCCTGTGTATCTGCAAGAGTTTTGTATTGTGAAACCATTAATAAACATAACAGGTAAGGGGTTAAGTAAGCAAACATCTGACAAAGTAGGCCTTATTTATTTTTTGGCACTAATTCTACCATTTCTTGCCCACAGACCTGGTATCAGGAAGGCAAGCCACCAAGTTTCTGGATTGCTGGCTTCTTCTTCACACAAGCCTTCCTGACTGGCGTGATGCAGAACTATGCCAGGAAGTACACCATCCCTATTGACACCTTGGCATTTGACTTCGAGGTCCTCACCAAGGACATGAAGGAACTGAATGAAGCCCCAGCTGACGGTGCTTATGTCTATGGACTCTTCCTGGATGGAGCTCGATGGGACAAACACAAGTGAGTCAGAATTCTGATTGTTAAATTTTCAGTGGGTGGTTTTTAAAAAGTTCCAGGTTGCCAATTGGCCATTCCCAATTAACTAGGATATTCAGTTTTAATCTTGCATTCTAACATATATAGCAAACAAAAGAAAATAAAGCATAGCATTCTTTGCAGTTCAAATTGAAGCTATTTGGTAATTTTAATGTATTATTATGTATAATTTTAAGGGCCTTCCAATCCTCAACAGTTGCGGAACAATACCAGTTTACACCTTTTCATGTGAAATGTTTTTAATTCCTGAAGCAAATTTTTCAAAGTCCTCAAATAATTGGTTTCACGCCCTGATCACAACCACGGCTAAGCATATTAGCTAGGCACATATATATAATATTGTTTCATCAAATGTGGTTGTGTGTGCATATGCTTCTCGTGTTTTTTGCTACATTTGGAAACAAAGTATGTCCTTTGAACAGAAGTTGTGTTCTTTTTATAATGAAACATTTTTTATAATTGATTGGGACCTAGGACTGGCTACATGATTCCCCTCTGTACATGTGAATAGGTCAAATTTACAGTTTGGATCCACCACTGCTCAATACATTAACATTCTTGCATGTATATGTTACTTTTAAATTTCTTTTGCCTTGTTTTGATGTTCTTTCCATTAGATATCAGATGATTACATGTTTTTAACCTTTTGTACCTCCCTAGGGGTGTGATTGGAGAGCAGCTGCCCAAGATCCTCAACGAGGCCGTGCCTCCGATTCACCTGCAGCCCAACAAAAGCAAGAATATTGACGAGTCCAACAAGCGCTACCGCTGCCCTGTGTACAAAACCAGTGAGAGGAAGGGTGTGCTGTCCACCACTGGACACTCCACAAACTTTGTGCTAGCCATGCTGCTTCCTTCAGATAAACCAGTGGAGCACTGGATCAAGAGAGGCTGTGCTATGTTGTGTCAGCTGGATGATTAATGGATATGTGGTTATATTGTTTTGTTTTATGTACAATTAAGGTTGTAAAAGACAAACTGAAAAGATTTTAAAACCATTTATTGTTATAATGGCAATTTGCTGTTTACCGGAAATGTTATAGTATATTTACACGAGAAATATAATGATTAACTTGATGCTTAAAAGAAATGTTTTTACTTCTTGATAAACAATATAGACTTTGAAAATATTATTCTGCAAAATGGTTACTTATGCCATTTGTCATAATTGAATTAACCTTGAGTAAAATAAGGATGTGCTATGAAGATGAATGATAAGCTTGTGTTTTTATTGTTGGTACATATACCAAAAATGACTAATTGATAACTTATTTACTCTGTCATTTCTGTTTCTTTTCTAGTTGCTTGATATTCTTGTTTCACATGTTTTTGACATTTTATTTATTGATAAGACTTTATTGTGACAGCTTCAGACTAAGATTTATTTGAAAGCTGTTTGGACACTATTGAACAAAAGTTGGGGGGCATTTAGAAACACAGGAAGTTTACACATAGTAAACATTTGTGTATTACATGAAAATTATTTTCTGAGGATTGCTTTTGTTCTTATTATAATCACTAGTTAATCCTGTTAGGAATGGGTTGAACTGTTTGTGCAAAACATTGGTTCTCATCTTTAAAATTCTTAATAAAATCAGTTTATAAAAGTATAGTTTTATGTTTATATATTATGACCTCGTATTCCAGAAAGTGTCATTTTGGTGAATGTTGACTAATTAACTAAGATCTATGTTCAATTACTTTCTGTACGAAAGTTATCTCAAACTTAATTATTACAAACTTCAAGTGGTTGTCACATTTGTATTCCATGAACATACATTCCAAATTGTGAGATTTTGTGGCTATTTTTTTCTTCTTATTAACATTTTATGCATATTACATTGTTTTTGTTGTTATTACTTTACAGGTCTCTTAAATATTTAAAACAACCATTTAGGTGTCTTTTCAAAACTAAGAAACCAAAACCCAAATCAGCATTTCTTTTTTTTTCTTACCTAAATTTCTGTCCTTAAAGTAATTTATGTATATCTATTAACTTGCCCTAATCAGTTCTGGCTGACTTAAAATAATATACAAATGTAGTGTATAAAGTTCACATATGTATTGCGAATCTTTGTTTACCTGTTTATCCGTCCACTGCAAAGTATTTACTGCTAAATTTTCTACACATGTATCACTTATTTTTACAACTTGTATAAATATGTTGTATAAACCTGAAGATAAACGTTGCATTTGAGCAGTATTTTGTATTCCTGACACTTTTGTCAAACAAATGACCTGTGTTACGATTCTTGTCTCAAGTTGCTGTATTTATGACTTGTGATAAATGTTCTGTGATATCATTAAAAGTTTTTCCTTTAAAAGAGTTCGAATTTTTCCATTTTTTTCCAAGATCCTGTTATTGTAATCTCTTCATTGCCAAATATCAGGTTTCTAAGTTGCTTATAAATCAATGAACATTTTGCTGCCAAACACAATTTTTACACATTTATCAAATAACTCCAAAAAACTGAATGTATGTATCCATTCTTCTCTAAAGATGTCATTTGTCACTATCTATTTGAAAATACACAAATATAAAATTATTGCTTTAATTGCTATCATCACAAATGTTATTTTTTACAAAACTCAAAATATTCACATAATGGTATGCCTTTTTGCTCATTTTCTAATTGTCTCTTTGTTTCCTTGTAACAGGATTACGGTAAGTTGGACTTAAGTACAATGTGTCAGCTTCAATCAAGATGCAGATTTATTTGTAATTTCATGTGCATTATTGATGTAATGAATGATAAGATCGTCTGAAGGTTGTCTTTTGATCTGGGTTTTTTGTTATGTTCATCTTACTGCCTTTAGTAAAGATCAGAAGTCTCCTATTAAGCACAAGGTATAAATGTTTTTCTCTGAGGTAAATAGTAAATTGAAACAAGAGGGTCATGGTGGCATTTAATTTCTCACCTGAGGACACAGGCTTTTATTAGGCTCATATCTGTGGTCAAGTAATTAAGTAATTTACTTTATAAATCTTTGGTGAAGATTGGACCATTAGTGTGGCCACTGGGTTGATAACATTTTCTAGACTTTTACTTAGTAACCTACAGAATCCACATGACCCTCTTCAAAACGTATGCAAGATTTTATACTGGCAAACATTCTGGCCAAGTTTGGTGAAGATTGGGCCATCAATGGGGCTTCTAGTGTATTCAAATGCTTTTTCTGAGATTTGACCTAGTGACATACCTTTTGACCCCATGCAATTTGATCAAGTTTGGTGAAGATTGGTCTATGAATCTGGCCTCTACATGTAGTGTGTTCACATGTTGTTTTTTAAGTTTTGACATAGTGACCTCTTTTTTGACCCCAAGTAACCCAATAACGATCTCTTCCAAGACTTCATGCAGACAAACATTTTGACCAAGTTTGATGAATATTGGCCTGTAAGTGTGGCCTCTAGTGTGTTCACAAGCTTTTTCTGTGATTTGACCTAGTGACCAACTTATTGACCCCACGTGACCCAGTTATGAACTCATCCAAGATTTCATGCAGGCAAGCATTCTGATCAGGTTTGGTGAAGATTGGGCCATAAATAGAGCTTCTAGTGTATACAAAGCTTTTTCTGAGATTTGACCTAGTGACCTACTTTTTGTTCCCATGTGACCCAATAATAAACTCATCCAGGATTTCATGCAGACAAACATTTTGACCACGTTTGGTGAAGATTGGGCTATAAATGTGGTCTCTTGTGTGTTCACAAGCTTTTTCTAAGATTTGACCTAGTGACCAACTTAGTGACCCCACGTGACCCAGTTATGAACTCATCCAAGATTTCATGCAGGCAAACATTCTGATCAAGTTTGGTGAAGATTGGGCCATAAATGGGGCCTACAGTATGTTCACAAGCTTTTTCTTAAATTTGACCTACTTTTTGACCTCACGTTACCCAATAACGAACTCATCCAAGATTTCATGCAGACAAACATTCTGACCGAGTTTGATGAAGATTGGATAAAAACTGTGACCTTTAGCTTGTTCACCAACTAAACTGTTGACGCCGCAAGACAGATGAAGTGGCATCAGCAAAGCTCACCTTGAGCATGTTGTGCATAGGTGAGCTAAAAAAAGCATTTGAGGAGTATTCTAGATATTTTTGGCAGGTCAGGATGTTGAACATGGTAACTATCTTTTGCAGATATATTGTAAACAGTAAGAACAAAAGTATCAGGGCTTCAGGGGATACTGACTCATGGCTTCAGACAGTGTGACAGGACAGATGATGCTAAGACAATATCCCTCCACCTTCAGAAGGTATGTTAATCCATTATATGGGTAACGTCATGGTACAGTTAATAAGGAACACCATATTGATTTGACATTAAAATATTTATTTCAATAATGACAACATGAAGGTAACTACAGATGCAGTATGAAACACTTAAGAATACATCTATACAGGCAATTATTTGATATGGGGTAAAAGATTTAAATGAAATGACAGAACTGAACAGCTTTTACATGTATTCATGAAGCAAACAACATCAGAGACTGACAGGAAACAATGAACATTTTATAAATTACCAACATTATCAACTTAAAAATTCTGAACAAAAAACAACATTTCAAATACTTGAAAATATTACATATTGCATTTACTAAGCTTCATTTACTAAGCACCAACTTCCCTAAAGTATTTGGTGGTAACTATAGGTTAGTTTTTTCAAAGTATCTGACAGGAATAATCTGAAAGCTTGACAGTTCATGGTGCCTCACAGTTACACCAATCAGAAACATTGTCAAACTGTCTATTCTGGAAGGGAACTCGTTTGAAACACAAACTCTAGCACTAGTAAGTGCATTTTTGGTCCTTTTTTATTATTTTTTACTTCCTTTCCTAACAACACAATCGAATAGTTATGATAAAATGAATATTTTCTAAGTATTTCTCGCAATAACCAGTACATATATATGGCCTAATTAAATAAGTAACCATGTTTTCTAATAATAATGTGCACAAAGTGATCAACACGGTCTTGACACATGCAAAAAGAGTCTTCATCTTGATTAAACATGCACTGCTTCCAGTATTTGTCAGATTGACTGAAACTGGTTTATTCTATGAAAAGTTTTGTATAAGTTATCAGCAGACTACAGTAGAGATCTATAGGTCTCTTAAACATACTGCACAAGTGCAAGGTAATCTGTCTTAATGATTTAAGATAACTACAAGCCCATTGTAGCCTTCAGTTTTGATTACATTCTGCTGTGGTATACCCAATGCAAGTTAATACATGCTAAACATTAATATTATTGTTTCTCTTTGAACATTAATAAAGGTTATCAACTTGAAGACCACCAAGCCCCTTTTTATTGACACCATATTTAATTGTCAATGGCACAAATACTAATGGGTACTACTTTAAAAACATACCTTTGTAACCATTAGTGTACTTACTGGCAGAATCTACATAGTGAGTAGTCTAAACACCCAAACTTGACTGAACATTGAATGAACAACACAAGACAATGTTACATGTAAGATAAGAATGATGAAAAATACAGATGATTTATGATGAATATGTGTCCATATTTAATGGCCGACACAGAATGTCCCAAGATCTATCTGACGTTCAGGAGGGCATTGTGATGTTCATCCTCTTCAAACTGATGTGGGTCTTCATACTGGGTCAGGTCCAGAGTCAGAACATTACTGATCACACAGTCCCCTTGCTGCAAGCAGGAATACAGTGATACACAGACTGATTTCACAGAGACAACAAAGGTTCCCATTAAAACCGTGTAAAGCAAATGCTTTTCATTTAGTAGATGTAGAGTTTGCTTACACATTCTTCTAGTAAATCAATGCCTTGTATAATGCATCATTTATAAACTTACATGATGTATTTTGAGACATTGAACTATGTTAGAAATGTTCAACACAAGACATGGAAACATTTTGCAAATCTTGTCTTTGCTTTATTTGAAAGCCATTAAAATACAAATTACTTTCTAAATATGCCTATTTGACACCATTCCCTCAAGCTATATACAAAAAGGTAATGTATGTAATACTTTAATGTGCGCATTACCTCAGGATAAATTCCAATGAGGGCATCAGCTCTGTTGTAAAACTCCTCCTTTAGAGAGATGACAATACACTGGAAGTGTGTCTGGGACTCCTCACGGATATATGCAGCAACCTGTACCGCAAATAAAGTAGTGACAAATTTCATGAAGAATGCATGCAGCAACCATACTGGCAACACAGCTAAGTGATAAATCTTATGACACATGTATGCAGCAACCAAACTGATAACACAACAAAGATATAAATCTCATGACGGGTGTATGCAGCAACCTGTAGCATTATTATAGCAGAGTGATACAACTTTTTAGGTATGTATGCTGCAACCCTATATGTTCGTATAGCATAGTGACATACCTCTTGATGGGTGTACACTGCAACCTGTTGCATTATTATAGCAGTGATATCACTTTTTATGAATGTTAACTGCAACCTGTAGCATTAATATAGCACAGTGATATCCCTTTTATGAGTGTACACTGCAACCTGTAGCATCAATATAACAGTGCTATCACTTTTTATGGGTGTAAACTGCAACCTGTAGCATCATTATAGCACAGTGATATCACTTTTTATGTAGGTTAACTGCAACCTGTAGCATTAATATAGCACAGTGATATCACTTTTTATGAATGTAAACTGCAACCTGTAGCATCAATATAGCACAGTGCTATCACTTTTTATGAATGTAAACTGCAACCTGTAGAATTAATATAGCACAGTGAGCTGCACGGCGACTACCAGTATAAAAGTTATGATGTAATCTCCTATGGGATCATTCTGAGGAAGCAACATTATAAGAATATATACTTAATTAGCATGGAAGATTAATATTTTATGTTTATTGGGTTTATCGACCCACCAACAGTATTTCAGTTGTCTGGAGATGGTGTCCACCTGAAGCAGATCTAGCCTTCACTGTGTATAGCATGTTGTGAACACCTGGCATGATACCACACCCAGTCACATTATCCTGACACTGGGCTAACAAGTAGGTTGAACTACCCTTATATTTGCTTCAGCGTTAGCAAGCGAGCTATTTTTATCGACTTTGGTATGTCGCGGCCTGGGATCAAACTTGGGGCCTCCTGTACCTGGAGATGACACTCTACTGATGCATGAAAGATTTTATGTGGCTGCTGTGATGAAGTGGTACTGCTCTTGACCAGTAATCAAGAGGCCCACAGTTTGAATCCTTGCTGCGGTGGTCATTTTTTCATGTTGATATTCAAATTGTTATTAATTAGTCTTTTTTACAAAAGTTTACAGAAGTGGAAACTGTAATATAGTGATGTTAAGCTTAAAAATGAAGTAATAAACAAGAAAATCTACAGTAGTTGGGGTTCACATAATTTTTCTTAATTCACCTGGCCTAAATAATTGTTAACTTATCATGACATTTATTTTTGGCCTTTATTTAAGGTATGAGCACCTTCATGCACTATCATTTAAGGTAAGTGCACCTGAATGCGCTATCCAAAACTTCACGATTTTGCTGCAGGGTCATGCTGTGACCTTGACCTTCAAGGTAGCGACCCAAATGTTGTGCGCGACATGTCATTTCAATATGGTGATCATTTCTGTGAAATAGTTGTAAAATCTGACTTCAAATAACAAAACTATGGGCCGGACACGATTTTGCTGCAAGGTCATGCTGTGACCTTGACCTTCAAGGTATCAACCAAAATGTTGTTCGCGACACGTCATCTCAATACATGGGTGCAAGTTGAAAATTTCCAAAAACCTGAAGTTTTTTCTGGGAGCCAGGCGGCCGCCAGGGTTCCCGGTGGGTCCAGGGCAACGCCCTGGCAAGGGGTCCAGAGGCCCCCGGAAGCTCCTGCATTTTAACAAATTTCAAGGCAAATTCTTGTGTTTTCCTGAGACACAATTGTTCTAAAATATTTTTTTTCTCCAAAATATTTTCATTTCATAATTTCATGTTGAAAATTGACAATTGAGACTTTTTATAATGTCAATCAAGCCACTTAATAGACTATATGACATTTACTAGATTAATATGCAGCGCCCGGAATATTGGGCTTTCTAAGCCAGATTTCCCACCTGTCACCGTTTTTGTCGCATTCTGAGAGCCATTCCGAATTCCATTTATTTTTGACATCTTTTTCTAGCGATTTGGTATCACAATCCGATTTTAAGAACTTCTCTTTCTCCGATTTTAAGAATTTTCACTTTTTTTTTGGCGATTATAGACACGTTTTTAATCCATGGAGGGCGCCATTTTGCCTGATATTATGTTACGACGAATTTGATTCGACGATTTCATCCAATCAAATTTGATATTAGATACACGCGTAATTGCTAAGATAAACGCGACTCGGGTCGATATCGTTGTCGTCGTATGACTCGTCTACTCCTCCCCCCCCCCCCCAATTTTATCAATGAATTTACGTGATTTGGAAAAATTACCTTTCCGGCTTCAAAAAACCGGAATTTCCGGCAAAAACCGGAAAACTTGCACCCGTGTCAATATGGTGATCATTTCTGTGAAATAGTTGTAAAATCTGACTTCAAATAACAAAGTTATGGGCTGGACACGATTTTGCTGCAAGGTCATGCTGTGACCTTGACCTTCAAGGTATCGACCCAAATGATGTTCGTGACACGTCATCTCAATATGGTGATCATTTCTGTGAAATAGTTGTAAAATCAAACTTCAAATAACCAATTTATGGGGCGGATACGATTTTGCAGCAAGGTCATGCTGTGACCTTGACCTTCAAGGTAGCGACCCAAATCTTGCTCGCGCCATGTCATCTCAATATGGATATCATTTCTGTGAAATAGTTTTAAAATCCGACTTCAAATAACAAATTTATGGGCAAGACACGATTTTGCTTCAAGGTCATGCTGTGACCTTGACCTTCAAGGTAGCGACCCAAATTTTGCGCGTGCATATTGTACACATTGCTACCTATTAACATACCAAGTTTCATGCGCCTAGCTTTAATAGTTTTTAAGTTATCAAAGGATCCAGATTTTTAGCAGACAGACTGACGGACTGACGGATGGAGGGTAAACCTATAGTCCCTTCCGGTATGAACACCGGTAGGGGACTAATTATCTGTTCTGTAAGACTGGATGCTCTCCAGATTAAACTATTACAAATTATGGAACTATATAAAGAAGAAACAACTAGATGTGTGAACCTTTCCAATGTTGGTGTTGTCGAGGGCAGCATCTATCTCATCCAGCACAAAGAATGGGGCAGGCTGGTAACTGAAGATAAATGGGCAATGTCTGGGTATAAATGAATAATAAACAAATACATATTCTGAATTATATCAATAAAATGTAGCCAATAAGTATGCATCTCTTATATCATATAAAAAAACAGCATTAGTTCAAGTGAATGAAGTACAAAAAATGGAAACTTGACAATCTAAGGAGATGCAACAAAATGTTTGCTTGGACAAAATGAAACTAATTAATCTCATAATTAGTTGGTAATGATAAAACATCTTGGTCAAACACACTGCAAAACAAACTGGCATCAAAACACTTTTTTGTAAGTTTATAACCCCCCAGCAATCATAACTTGAAGTTAATAACCAAGCTTACGTGTGAATGGCAAACAGCAGTGCGAGGGCTGCAACTGTTTTCTCTCCACCAGATAAATTGTCCATGGGTCGGAAGCGCTTTCCAGGTGCCACACAGTTGTAGTTGACTCCGTCCAGGTACGGTTCCTCAGGATTCTCTGGGCCCAGGAATGCCTGAGCACTCTGGTTACGTGCTAGAGCCTGGACATATAATAGTAGGCTATAGACATTGGACATCCTCTTAGTATGAATAGATATTTGATTACTGTAAAAAAAAAGGTGTAGGCCTTTTATTGCCAACAGATTGAATATCTGGCATGATTTGCTTAAAGTCTTACCAAAAGTAGCTCAGCCATATTACAATGGTGTTAACTTTGTACAGATATAGTGGTGTCTCAACTGTGCTATACCATGCTGCTTAACAACGAGCATAACACTACAACCAGCAACATCATCCTGACAAGGGGATATTAAGTTCTTTGACCCTTCAGTTAATTAAGATGAATTGATCAGGCTTAGGCAATTATTATAGAACCAGATCAGCCAGTTCCTACTGGCAACTGTATAATCAAGATCTACTTTTTTTGATACTGGGAGGGTAGCAACATGTTACCTTGTAGCTATCTTATTACCTTAGCTGTAAGCCAATTACTAAGATTTTATATTGCCTTTTTTATCTTGAGATAAGCACATGGAGGCTACACAATTACCTTTTTTATAAGTCATTAAAACTCAGCATGGAGTTAAGCCCATCTGCTCCTGAAATATGACTCAGGTGTCAGTTAAGCCTACAACCTGCTCCTAAGTATGACCCAGGTTGAGGTTCAGCCCAAAGCCTCCTCTTGAGCATGACTTAGCTGGGAGTTATGCATACAACCTGCTCCTGAGTTTAACACTCTACTTCTATATTCACTCTTATGTACTGGGACACTCTATAATCTGGGACAGCCCTTATTTTTACACTATAAATTAGGAAATGTGACTGCTGACAATGAGATTGCAAGTCCACATTATATCAGACTTTCTTATCTGAGCAGTTGCACCATAGACATGTCATTTCATGTCACCTATACCACAAGTTCAAGTGCAATAAACACTGAAACTCAAGAGTGACAGCATTTTGAAAAGGTGCATTCTTGTGGGACTTAAAAACCTTTCCTCAGTTAACAGTACAAAACAAAAGCATAATACATGTGAGTTTTTCCATCTTGTGTGTGACTCTGACATATAAGCATGTCAAAAAATCGAGCCACCTTTTAAAGAAAATATATTTTGTGTAGCAATCTAAGTTTTGGGAAAGGTAAAGAAACTATATGATCATGTAATCATCTGTACCTTGTACACTTCATCGATCTTGTTGGACACATGCTCAAAGCAGTGCATGAATCTGTCATATCTTTCTTTGCGCACGCGTTCATAGGCATTTTTGGCTTTCTTGGCACGTTTACGAGCATTCTCAAACTCCTCAGAGGTTTCCAGTAAACGTTCACGAACACCATCCAGTCTGTAATAGGTTAAACATGGTGAAATTGTAATAAATGAAAAACACAGATAAATAACATGATAGTTAACAATTTAAAGCATATTTAAATGTTCATATAAAACTGGACTTTTCTAAGTATGGTTATTTTTGTTTGTAAATGTCTATACAAGAACAAATTGCCAACGGTACACTGTTTTCTTCTATAATTATTTATTCTATTAAATGCCTTCAAAGAGACTTGACATACTTTTCATTGGCCTTCATGTTTGGAGCGTTGATCCTCTGTAGAGTGGAGACCATGTCTGAGACACCCTTGGTGAGGTTCTCTATTGTCTTCTTGATCTCACTTGATTCATCCAGCTGAAACAAGGGGCAACATTGCAATCATAAATACGATGGGCAAGGTTTTCTTGCAGGCCAATATCATTCAAAACAAACTGAAGAATAAATTGTCTTTGCCATTTGGATAAAATAAAAAAAACTATAACAGCATTTATTTAGTGAGCTTTAATCAAGAATAGTGTATCAATCATAAAGGAAACAAGAGGGCAATGTTGGCCCTTAATCGCTCACCTCATGACACAGGCTTTTAGTAGGTTCAAATCTGGCAGCAAGTAATTAAGAGTTATTTACTTTAGAAATCTTTGGTGAAGATTGGACCATTAGTGTGGCCACTGGGTTGATAACATTTTCTAGAATTTTACCAAGTAACCTACTGAATCCACATGACTCACTTCAAAACATATGTAAGATTTCATACTGGCAAACATACTGGTCAAGTTTGGTGAAGACTGGGCCATCAATGTAGCCTCTTAAGTGCTTTCACAAGGTTTTTCTAAAATGTAACCTAGTGACATACTTTTTGACCCCACATCACCCAATGAAGAACTCATCCAAGATTTCATGCAGACGATCATTCTGACCAAGTTTGTTGAAGATTGGGCTATAAATGTGGTCTCTAGTGTGTTCACAAGCCTTTTCTAAGATTTGACCTAGTGACATACTTTTTGACCCCACGTGACCCAGTTGCGAATTCATCCAAGATTTCATGCAGACAAACATTCTGACCAAGTTTGGTGAAGATTGGGCTATAAATGTGGTCTCTAGTGTGTTTACAAGCATTTTCTAAAATTTGACATAGTGACCTACTTTTTGACCCCACGCGACCCAATAACAAACTCATCCAAGATTTAACGCAGACAAACATTTTGACCAAGTTTGATGAAGATTGGCCTATAAATGGCGCCTTACGTGTGTTAACAAGCTTTTTCTAAGATTTGACCTAGTGACCTACTTTTTGACCACACGTGACCCAGTTACGAACTCATTCAGGATTTTATGCAGACAAACATTCTGACCAAGTTTGGTGAAGATTGTGCTATAAATGTGGCCTCTAGTGTGTTCACAAGCTTTTTTTTGAAAAGATTTGACCTAGTGACCTCCTTTTTGAGCCCACGTGACCCAGTTACGAACTCATCCAAGATTTCATGCAGACAAACATTCTAACCAAGTTTGGTGAAGATTGGGCTATAAATGTGGCCTCTATTGTGTTCACAAGTTTTTCCTAAAATTTGACCTAGTGACCTAATTTTTGACCCCAGGTGACCCAATAATGTACTCATCCAAGATTTCATACAAACATTCTGACCAAGTTTGATAAAGTTTGGATAAAAATTGTGGCCTCTAGTGTGTTCACAAGCTAAAATGTTGACCACAAACGATGGATGAAGCGGTATCACAAAAGCTCCCCTTGAGCACATTGTGCTCAGGTAAAAAATCACTCACTGTTCGTAAAAGAAATTATTAACAAACTAACTTAAAATCACAGCCCTCTTAAGCATTAAAGGTGGTATCCGACAGTTTGCCTATGTTAAATACATGTATCAATATCTAACCACTGCTGTGGGGAATTTGATCATACATTTTGCATGATCCCATACTTTAGTATTTATAAAGACGATTTTGATCACTAACTTTATTGTTAGACTGTATTAATTGTGACAAGAATACTCTTAATGTCCAGTCTTTCCAATTCTATAAAAAGCGCGATTGTGGTCTCTGCTAAAAATAGATAACGACGTCAGAGCGGCTTACCAAGATAATTATATAAAAGTAAGTGGTCACATGGTTTTCCAAGTTTAGAAATAGCTATTTCTGCAGCATGGCTTAGATAGGAAACACCTGTTTGCAATGACGAGTGAGGATTTATCATTTGTTGTTCAAACAACTCTTTGGCATCAAACAGCATTTTGCAAGATCTTTTCAGGTACCAATGACTTGTTTGGTTATCGGCGAAAAATGTTTTGGACCAAACTTTCAGATAACACCTTTAAAAGAAATTTTCCTGTTTAGATCAGTTCACCAAATGTACATTACATAAGCAATAGGCCTTTAAAATATCTACATTGTATAAAATGGAAATGAGTGATATAAGATCTCTGTACCTCTTTGAGTTCATCATCTAACATGTCATAGTCTATACGTATGAGTGACTCCTTCTCGTAGATACGTTTGGCTCCCTGGCTGCTCATGGTGTCTGGACCCATTTCAGACTGGGTACCATCCATTGCACTGCTTGGCTCATTCTCTTGCGTGATGTCATCCATATTACCACTCTTCATTGGCAGCAAGATATTGTCCATCTAATACAAGAGATAAAAATTGGAACTATCACATAACAGTTATCTTTCAATCTGATGAGCACAAATTAAGCTGGCTAAGGAAAAGAGTGTGGATCCAAATCAGCCAGTTCCTACTGGGATCTGACAGATTAGGATATGTTTCTGCTGTTGAGTCTATTGCATTATTGTATGTAATGTTTTCATGAAGAATGTAAAACAGAATTAGAGAATTTAACAAATGTAGTGTGATAAGGGTTATTATATTCGTAAATATTCCAATTGTTTTTTTAAATTAAAACTCTCGTATAAAACCATGCATAATCGAAACTCTCACATGAAACTACACATTAATGGTATGAATCATATCAAAAGCACAATAGTTTGCATCTGTCTCTCTGAGCAGTGACAGTCAAATACTAGAAACATAGGAGTGATCCAATTCTTCTGTATCAATTGTAATAATTATTAAATGCTGAGTTATTAGCTAACACCATCCTGCATAAGTAAAACATGTGTTACAAAGACTAAGCAACAGCTACTGTATATCATAATCAGAAGCTAGGAGCAGAAGCTGACTGATCTGGGTCTACACAATTTGCTTAAGCCTGATCATCAGTTGAGAGCAAAATTTTACTTGTATTAAGTTTTTTTATGAAGTGCAACCTCTTTCATAGTTTATTTCCTGTCATATAAGGAAATAAGGAAAAGTTGATATAACACTTCAGTTTGCAAAGTATTCTAGATTGTCAAGAGGATGTGCTTAAAACTGAGGCATTGTTTGAATATACTATGTGAAAGGTGACATCCTGTACTAAGAGCCCACAAGAGGGACATGATGGCCCTATATCACTCACCTAAATGCAATACACATTAAGACCAAATTAACAAGGACAATCAGCAATCATGTACACAAGCAACATTTGGACAATCAGTCTCAATCCTTTTCATGGCTATACATAAAAAAATGGCCATGCCCCCTGGTGGCCATATTTTTTGACAGCTCAAAATTCTTTGAACAATTTTGATACAGGACCAACCAAGTTTATATGTATACAAATTATCAGGGCTCTAGCTCTTCTTGTTTCTGACAAGGTGTTCTAAGTTTTCCTATATAGCCATATATGTAACATGATTACGCTTCTGGCAGTCATGTTTTATTGATGGATCAAAATTCTTTGAACATCTTTTTGTTCCCCAGCCTACTGAAGCTTTTGATGAAGTTTGATTGAGCTTGGGCCAGTAGTTTCTGAGGAACTGTCCTTTGAAAATGTTGGCTGATTTGCGGACATAACAAATTAAAAAAGGCCAATAACGCTGTGAAAATCACTGGTCCAGAATGTGCTGATCTTCAATTATTAGTGAAGCTTCCCATAAAGTGTCATTGAATTCTAACAGGTGCTTGCTGAGATATATCCTGGAAATGAATGGTCCTATATCATATTATACAGAAATTAAAAAGGCTACTCTGTGAAAAATCATAGAAATGGAATGTGTTGACAATATGCACATTTCATTTTTGATGCAGCTTCACATAAATTTACATTATATTCAAACCAGTGGTTGCTTAGATAAAGCCCAGACAGAAGCAGGACAGACGGAAACACAGACAGATGGAAAGACATACAGATGGACAGATGAAGCGATGACATTATGTTCCACGAATTTTTTGGGGGGAGAATAAAAATATTAATGAGCAATTAATGACTGTACCTATTTCCAGATATTCCCAAATAGCCACATTACATCTATTTTATATCAGAAAATCCTTGGACATTGACACTTGGAATAAAGTCAGTCCCACAATCAAAAAGATACAAATACTTGAATGGCAACAAAGCTTCAACACAAAACTTTTAAACATTTTTGGTTACCAAAAACTGTCTGCAGACAGAATGCTACTCTTTTCTCAGTGCAGGACAGTATATTGTATTAAGCAGTACCTAAATTGTTACCAAGTATTTCAAGTTTGACGTGTATATGTTTTCTATGTTTTTGACCTGCCCCACACAAAAAAGTTTAAATAAAGCAGCATAACTGTGCCAAAATTAATTATTGGATTATCCACCTATTTGATAAGGCCTCTTCTATTGCTTATTAACAGTTGTTTTATATTTAAAGTGAATATCTTTGACAGTTATTGAGAACTGGACCTTCACAACAAGGTAAACCAGATCAACACTGATGTCAATGCCAAAGAGAGAGTCTTCACAATAGCTCCACTATTCTTCCTTCCAAAAGGAAGCTAAAATTGTTCTAGAACACCTTAGAAGAAGTTAACCAGAGCTGCCACAGTACAATGTGCTCAACTATATAAGTATGTATGAGTGTATGATGTACGTTTGATGGTACTTGCATGCCCCACAACTGTCCAAACCAGGGCTATAATTCTCATATACTCTGGAACTATCAGATTGGAATAAATCAGAAGGTATGATCACAAGGAAAGCATACAAAAGTTCATACCAATGCACTCTTTACAGCTAACAGAAAAGCTCCCCATGCACAGTTTGTGCTCAAGTTAGCTAAGAAAGACGACACCATCCACATTTAGACAATAAACAAGCTTATTTTCACCTTATTTATAGCAGACACACTATACTTACCTTGCATGTTTTAAGGAGATTGTGTCTGTAAGACTAAACTTACCTTGCATGTTTTAAGGAGACTGTGTCTGTCAGACTAAACTTACCTTGCATGTTTTAAGGAGACTGTGTCTGTCAGACTAAACTTACCTTGCATGTTTTAAGGAGACTGTGTCTGTCAGACTAAACTTACCTTGCATGTTTTAAGGAGACTGTGTCTGTCAGACTAAACTTACCTTGCATGTTTTAAGGAGACTGTGTCTGTCAGACTAAACTTACCTTGCATGTTTTAAGGAGATTGTGTCTGTCAGACTAAACTTACCTTGCATGTTTTAAGAAGACTGTGTCTGTCAGACTAAACTTACCTTGCATGTTTTAAGGAGATTGTGTATGTCAGACTAAACTTACCTTGCATGTTTTAAGGAGATTGTGTCTGTCAGACTAAACTTACCTTGCATGTTTTAAGAAGACTGTGTCTGTCAGACTAAACTTACCTTGCATGTTTTAAGAAGACTGTGTCTATCTGCTTGCTTCTGCTCAAGTTTCGTCTCGAGCACAGACATCTGCTTCTGTACCGCCTGGATCTCCTTGTTCTGGACATTTAGTCGCTTCTTGATCTCGTTGACCTGACCCTCGAAGTCGTCCACCTGGGATTTGATTGTTAGACGCTGCTGCTTGCACTTATCAGTCTTCTGCATCTCTCTGTCAATCATCTGGTGAATAAATTAGTGTTGTTTTTACTGAACATTTTTATACAAACAAAATATAATCTTTATGTTTAGGGCAATATACATGTGTTCTGTTTGTTCTTTTTTCTGAAAGTGGGCTGGTTGAACCAAGTAGTTTACAGACTAGCATGAAGGCCAATAATGGACCAGGAAGTTGAACAGATGATATTCCTGTAAGTATTAGATGCGTCTGTAAGTACTAATAGTAACTACCTATTAATGGACTTAAATAAAAAAGCAAATTATAATCAAAATAAATCTTGTATATGTCCTAAATACTGACCTCCATATTCCTGACTTCATCATTCCGAACTTTCTCTAGTTCTTTTTCATCATCATTTACTGCCTTCTCCCATTTCATTACATTTGCTGAAATAAACATTTGTAATATTGATAAAAAGGTCGTTATCTTGGACTCATCACAGAACAAGGTAATTTTAAGATATGTATATGTAATATTTATTAGCATAAAAGTAAACTGAATGCTGACTACTTTGATAATTTATATACATATTTATCCTATCAAATAATAAATAGACATCAATCCAAGTATGTTTTCATTATGCAATCAAATTATCACCTTAAAGAACTAAATGTTTTAAGAAATTAATAATTTGCTATGTTAAAAAATAATTGTCTCCTAACTCACCTAGTGTATCTTGAAACCATTCAGTCAATCTAACTCACCCAGTGTAACTCGAGACCATTCATACTCAATCTAACTCACCCAGTGTAACTCGAGACCATTCATACTCAATCTAACTCACCCAGTGTAACTCGAGACCATTCATACTCAATCTAACTCATCCTGTGTATCTAAAAAATCAATTTAAATAACCCAGTGTACCTTAAGACTGTTCATACTTAATCTAACTCGCCCAATGTACCTTAAAACTCAATCTAACTCACCCAGTGTATCTTGAGACAGTTTAAACTCAATATAACTCACCCAGTATATCTTCCAACAGTTTAAACTCAATCTGATTCTTTAACTCACTCTGTGTATCTTGAATCAGTTCAAACTCAATTAGACTCACCCAGTGTATCATAATATAAATATGACTCATTCCAATTCTTTAACTAACTCAGTGTATCTTGAGTCCGTTCAAACTCAATCCGTTCAAACTCAATCTAACTCACCTAATGTATCTCGAGACCGTTCAAACTCAATCTGATTCTGTAGTTTAAACTTCTGGTTCTCAAACTCCAGTCTCTTCTTGGCCCTCTCTTGTTGAACAAGCAGCTCCCTCTCCTCATATTGTCTGCAACAATCAAACTTGGAATGAGCCCTCAAACATCATTTTTTTGCTGAAGTTGTTGGGATCCAGAAAGAACCAGTCTTTCTCTTGCTCCAAACAAAGTCAAATTTTATAACCCAATCACTTTATGTTTATAACAATAACACATCTTTCATAAATGTGCATCAGCTTAAACAATGATTTCCCTCATATGATACCATTTGTATTTATTTAATGAGATTCCTGATTTATTCCAAATCACCAGATCTTAGGTTATTTTCACTTTGTTTAAAGTGTGATTCTACAAATTATATATCTCCAATATGCAAGAAGAAAAGGATACAAATGTCACATTCTGATTTACCTGATATTTTCCACACCAATCTGTATACAGAACTCTTCAAAGATCTCATCTTCAACACGGTTGGTCCTGTCTTTCAAGGCCTTGATGCGATCCTCTCGCTCATTCATAGATCTCTCCAAGGCTTGCATGCGAGGCTGCAGGATAGAATGAAATAATTCCTCATAGCCTGCTAAACATTAACGGATCACGTTAGACAAATAATGAAAATTCGAATCAACCAGCTGCTGTAGTATTTATTGCTGAGTATAACAAAGCAATAGGTCTAGGCACCTTAGAACTTAGATGTAAGATGACTTAGTATGGGTAATAAATAAAATGTACAATGATAAGTGACAACAGACAGATTATCTGGGGAAGAATATACAAGGTTCATAGACAACTAGTTTTGTAGTCTAAGGAATTGTTATTCTACAAAAATGTTCATGTCTTTGGTTTGCTTTGGGTTATTTTCAATTAGACATTGTTTTAGGCTCGAAAAAAGGGGTTATGAAAAATCAAAGCATGTTATCATGATAAAATAAAAAGTAAACATATAGTAAAATTGCTAATGTTGATTAAAAGTTCATAAAGTTCATTGATTTTTGAAATTAAAATAAAAATAAAAATATATATATATACCGGTAATATATTTTACTTCTAAATATAATATATATATATGAAATGTTTAAGGATGTTTACCTCATATGTTGTAACCTGCTCCCTGTAGTTGTTGAGATCTTTCTCATTCTGCATGAGGGATTTGTTTTGCTGGACAAAAAAAGAAGGTAAAGATTATTTAGTTGTATGTCAATTTAAATGGACTGATCGATGGTTATGTCCCAAAATAACTATTTTCTGGGACCTGATCAATCAGAAAGTGTGTTTCTTGAGCAAATGGCTTGTTGTTTACACTTGGCAAGTCTGACAAATAGAGGTGATTAGTTGTTTCACATGATTTCAATGTATATATGCTTGGGCATTAGGTTTATAAGTTTATAAATCCTTTTACTAATAACAGGGTATTTTATTCTGTGAATCAAAATGATGGTCCAACAAGGTTTCATGGTCCTTTATATATATCGCCTTAATATTTTGTTATACTAATACCTTAACAGTACAATCATCATTGACAATTTTTTTTTACCAAACTAAGATATACTCAAAGTTGTAAAACACTTCTTATTCATTCACTTCTTAAGACTTTAACTTATCTGTTAAATTAAATTCACAATTATATATCAAGGGTGTGCCTGTATTGTTAGAGTAATAGTCACCATCAAGTACCTCTTCAAGTTATACCAAGTAACAATCACTTTTCAAGCTACTACTTGTTAAGCCGGCATTTCAGTTTTAGACCCTGGTTAATGGGTGAAACAGAAAATTCTGTACAATTGTAGCCAAAAAATGATGTGTGAAAGTTATATTTATGACACCAATACTCTCACAAGTACAGTATACACACTGATACAGGTGGATGAGTGAAGTCATATGAGGTAATTTCCCAGCAACCTGACCAAATTTCAAACAATGAGACTGCAGTCCAGAGTCCTGCATCCTATTGCTAGACCATTTCCGCTTCTCTAGCCTTTTACTACCTAGCCTTTCATCCAAGTCAGGAAGAGCTTGAATATAAGGAGGAAATAAGCTGACCTGGATCTGGTGGTTTTACCTAGGCATTTGTCTGGGGTCTCTCTCAAATAACTCCAAAGGTGAAGACTATGGAACATTCCACAAAACATAGATGAATGCAGACCATAATATAGTTTGCATTATGTACATAATAAAACCAAACAAAATCCTTTCTACTTACTGTATTGTCCCTGTCACTGATTGAATATCTGAGTCTGGTCTCTAGACCTTTGATCTGTGACCGGATGGTGTTCAATTCCGACTCCTTCCTCTTTTTCTTGGACATGTCCTTCAGTTCCATGGTAAGTTTTTCCTTACGTTGCTTCAGCTGACCAAGCATTTTTGAGTCCCAGCGACGAGCCTTGGCTTTAAGATCACTGTAATGGCAAAGTTTTCATTCACATTACTTGCTATATAACCTATTTTCTTATCCCCTTTTCATGCTACATTTGTAAATCAGTAATAAAATATGTAAATTATTTGATAACAACTGCTAGATGAAAGGCTGATATGGATCTACAGCAAATGCCTAAGCCTGATCAAGTTGTACATAACAGGCAAAGAGTCAACATCAACAACGAAAGTATGGGCTTATGAATATAATAGGCCCATTCCTCATCTTTTATTATGTTCATTTACATGATATAAAAGATGTCATACAATGTGTTTGTGTGTTTGTTTACCTTCCAAGCTTACAGTTATAAATTCAACATTTGTATTCCTATGAATCCTTATCAAAGTATATATTCTGTATTATCCATAATTGAAATAAAATTATGGATGCAATCAAGCCATCAAATAGAGGTACTTTATGTCTCAGCTGCAGTTTACCTGGCACCTCCTGAGATCACTCCAGACTTCTGGAACAGGGTTCCATCTAAGGCGACAGACTGTAAACCAACAAAAAGAACAGAACTTAGTATAGGATAGACCTTTATTATAAGAATGCTGATATGTGATTTAATCTGGGATAAACATAGCAGATTTCTGTTTAAGTGAATGTGACATCTTAATCAGTTTACAAAAACAATGTTATTTCCATGACTATTTTTTATCAAGCCTTCAAACAAACAAAAGACTAGTCTAGATACAATTTTAACAGATCTTATCTGATGTATAACTTTATTTTTTGTTTCAGAAGTATTTTAAAAAGACCAAGACTTCAATCTCTATTATCAATTGTTACAGTTAAAATTGGTAAAGTGAGGTCCCTTTCAACATATTTATGCTATATTCAATAGTAATAGTTTCACGGGTGGATACCCATCTTAAAATCAATTAACTATGAAAAATAAGGAATATACAGCTGATGACAAGTTTTTCCTCCAAAGACAACTAAGAATTTTACAGGAAAGACTGAAAACAAGGACAATTAAAAAGCCCCTTCACACCTTATGTCTCTCCATGCCTCCAAAAGCCACTTTTCTAGCATCCTCGACTGTTTCACAGACCAGGGCATTGCCGCAGGCAAAGATGAGAGCTTTCTTGATGGAAGGAGGGTCATATCTTATCACATCCACCACTAGCTTCACATTCTTGGGCTCACGGATCTCTCTGAATATATATATATAGAGAATTAGTACACATCATTGTGTTTGTGAAAGCAGGAAATCCTTAACTTGAAACTTTACATCAAGAGAAATATCACTACACAAAAAATCCTCATTAGGCACACTCTGTGTGTATGAAAACATGCAATTTGGAGGACCCCCAATCACATGATTTTGACCAAGTGAAAAATAATGAGGTACAAATATTTCATTCTGAAAATATACTTAGTTTAAATATATTTGGGTAGACAATATTATGGCATCAGTAGCAGTTACTATAAATAAGCAATATGTAATCTTTCCCTTTAAAAGAAATTAACATTACAAAGTGTAAAAGAACTCCTATGAAATTCCTTCAGTTACCTCAGCTTTTCATTGACTGGTTTCACATCCAGGTAATCTAGAGGCAGAAAGGTCTCGGGTTCAATTCTCTGCTCTTTCATGTACTGGATGCACTCCTTGGCAGTTTTCTGTGTGTCACAGATAATACCATCCATGTACTTGCCCAAACACTTTGTGATGGCAATCTGGTACTTCTTGTGACTCGGTTCACACAGATCTATCAGTCGACCATGCTGAAATGAATATGTATAAGTCAAATATTTCAAAAGAACACTTATTTCAAATTCTAACACTATTTATATTTTTAGTCTATAAACAAAGAAGCATTCTGCCATGATAAAATAAATAATATATCATGGTATTAAGTGGAACTATTTTACTGCAGTAGAATAGCTGTTCCTTTTATTTTCCCTACCCATTGTCGTATTGCAGACCAAGCTGACATATTGTAATAAGTTGTTATTTTCATTCACATTCACCTAAAACTTTACCCTATCTTGGAAATTAACAGTTTTGTTTCTTTAAACAAATGTATTAAATTATGATAAAAAATAAATCAATTAAATATTCAATATCGTCTAAAGTTGATATTAAAAAATATAACCAGGGTGAATTACAAAAGCCGAGGGAAACAACCTAACAACATTGTGTAAATTGTAGTTCGCATTGTATTTTACATTTGTGTCCCTTTTAAGTAAAATTTTTTGTAGAACATGTAAGAATGGAAATAGATTTTAAGTTTTTGTGATCTAACGCCAATATATTATGGTTTCTCCTTCAGATGTGTACATTTTATCACTCAGGCCTATGGCCTTCGCGATTAAATTAATACGCATCTGAACTCGAAACCTAGATATATTGGGCGTTAGATTACGCAAACTTAAAATCTATTTCCTAAGTATATAATTATTATGTTGTTTTTTTTCATAAAATTAAAATAGCTGCATTAGAGGAAATTTTCATTATTTTATCAATATAGTAACACAACTCTTATTATACAGAAGAAACAAGCATACTTAACAAACTGTATATAAGTAACAATTCAAAAATTACAATGTTTCCTATTGAAGATTATAGACAAATTAGTGACTCAAATAAAATGTTTGCAGAAACAGCCAATGCATTCTACTTACTACACCAGGGAAAAGTCGCTTCAGGTTTTCCAGCAACTCGGCTTTCTTCATGGCTCGAGCAGATTCATGCTTGTCAACCTGTAATGAAAATAAAAAATGTTTTACTCTCATAAAACAATAAATAATTGACTTTCCAACACAAGTTTCATTCCATCGCAAAATGGCAGCATTGATTTTAAGAATCAAACTATTGAGATAGGGTTTCCAAATCAATGTTTATGACATCAAACAGTTGCGCTAATATTAAATATTATATTGTTCTTAAAAAATATAAATGTAAGTCAAAATTTCTTGACAACTAGACATGTGACTATAACTCGGCCAATATTAAGTACATAGTTACCAAAGTTGCAAATGTATTGAAGATTGTGGTCAAAATCAAAGTTGACTTGAATTTAAATATCACTTACTTGCATGCCAAATATGAATTTACTTCATGGCCTCTTTAAAAAGACATTCATCAGAAAAAACAACAACATGACCTGCATATTAATATCAAATATGAAAAGCAAAGTATAAGATTTAAACAGTTGAGTCTTTCCAAACGGTGTTTATTGAAAATAAAAAATCATCCGATGCAAAAACAGGGTAACTTGTATACCATTTCATTATTTTTCCAAATGGCAGGGGCATAAAACAATCTCACTAAAGTCAGATCTTACACAATGTAAGATCTGATGACAGCCCGCAAATACAGTCAATAAACAAGAATGGTTTTCCCTGATAACCATTTTTATAATAGCCAATCAGAGAGCCTTATGCATAATGCTTTTGGTAAGAGTCGCAAAATGGCCGCTATCGATGATGCAGTAGAATAGTGTTTAAAAAAATTGAGAATACACTTGTCAATTAACTTTCGACCTGAAAATGTTACTAATGTTGAAACAAATGGGATACCGTATACAAAGCACCTGTCTTCAGTGTTTCAGTGTTTTGCGCGAAGTGTTCATGTTTACATTTCTTTGTAAATGGGCACAGCCATTAAAATGATACGTTCAGAACGCTTCAGATCATTTACGTTTGCAATTTTAAAGGTGACAATCTGATTGGTTGGGAAGGTTTTATTGACTTGTCGGCAGATCCTGATAGTGGAGCGGTTATCAGGATGTGATTTTAATCAGATTGGGGCATAAAAAAATGAGAAACATCAAAGCTTTACATAGATACTGTTTAAATATGAAAGAAACGGTTTAAATGTACCACAAAAAGGACAAATCCGGAGGAATCTCAAACTGAGAAAGGACCAAATAGCTTACTTATTATCCACTTTTTAACAAATTATAGATTCAGTAGTTCCTCAAGGTAAGAAAGATTTTGGCCATACCTTAGCTTCCCCGAGTTGTTCATTGATCTGTACCATCTCATTCTCTATCTCTAAGACACGAGTGTTAGCGGTCGTCACCTCCTCAGCTAGCTCTTCCTCCGCAATCTTCTGCTCTGAGATAGACTGGTTACTTGTTCTGTAGTCGCATATATACACAGATTGAGCTGGCTTAAATGTAACTTGTAAATGGGAGATGAGCAGAGACAAATAACTTTATCAGTAAAAAGTGTAACTATTTCCTGTTCAATATGTGTATAATTGTAGTTGGGATAAACTCAGGACTTTTGATGATGATTTGATAACATATGCTATTTCCTATTCTTATACCATTAAACTATTAACATTTGTTAATAACACCGAGCCAACTCTTTATAATTTGCTGACAATACAAACAAAAGAAACTGAAGATCCTTTATCAGGATATACAATATTTGTCAAACCCAATCAGTTTATACTTAGCGGGTTATGAATTAACACATAAATACCTGATATAATCATTGAGCTTCTCCACCCTTTTCTTGTTCTCTTCCATCTCATGCTCCTTTTGTTTGATCTTGGCCAGCAGTTCATTCTTCTTCCTGATTTCATTATCATACTTGTCCTGCTCTGATTTCTGCTCTCTCTGAATGGAGTCCATCTCCTGTAGTAGCCTGGCAGATCGCTTGCCTGCCTCCTCTTTCAGTCTCTGATATTCCAACACCTAGCAATTTATAAATCTTTATTTATATCAAATGGGAAACAAGTTCTTTGCATTTATATTAATCCCTTTCAACTGGAATACATGGAACAATTTGTAGTAATTATTCTTGTTCAAGAACTAAAATTGTGTGGTCAATTTTGGTGATCGAATGAAAGACTCTCCAATCCTAAGTCCAATGTTTAAACCACAAATGCCTACTTCTGGCAATGAAATCAATTACTAGCAAGATTAACACTTTCTTCCTACACCTGACTAAACTCAGCTAAACAGGCTAATGGTAAAATATAATAAGTTATTTCTGGAGTGTTTGAAGACATAGAGGCCGTTTGGATTATTACAATGGAAGCTAACTATACCAAGACCTCTTTACACAACACACTCGCATTCGATGTGCCTCTTGTAAAATACTGGTAAATACTGGTAGATTTGATATGATTGGTATATATTATTCAATGATTGGTATATATTATTCACATGCCAACTAATCAAAAGGTTGTATTGTAAAAAAGACAAAGGTAGACACTTCTCCTAGGGGTGAATACAAAGCCACAAGAAAATTGCTCTAGTGTATATCTAGTGTGCCTAATGTGCCAGGCAGGGTACCTGTGATTCCTCCAATTCAAGGTCTCGACCCTGTGACTGCGACTCCTCTTCGATCCTCTCCTCAAACTCTCGACGCTTTGCTTCCACCTCCTCAAGCTCACGCTCCAGCTCATTGATCTACAAGAATATACAAATGGTACAGGATTATCAAAACTGAAATCTAAACAAATTCAAAGTTCTTCATGTCACTTTATCAACCTGAAGCCTGGAGATTGTGATGTAAATTATGCTTGTGAACAGGAGAGCTCCTGCTTGATTGGCTAAAATGATTTCAACAACATATTTGACAAATATCAAATTGAATCATACAATAGTGACTGATTCTTGACATGGCAAAATCAAACCTCTCCACCGAGAAATGAAACATTTCTTTGACTCAAGGAACATTAAATACATTAAAAGAGCAGAAATGTGAAACAATAGTTAAAGTCCTAGTAAAAATGCTCACCTCCTGTTCATGGTTATCATGGGTCTTCTTTGCCTGTTTCAGAGATTTTCTAAAATAAAGAAAATTATTTCAAACAGCTAGTCATAACCACTGTCTTACATAATAAAACCAATTTTAAACTGATTAATGTCTTAAATGTGATTTCACAAATATTAAATACATTCTATTAACCAAGACAACTTATTTTATGAAACAGACTGACTTTAACAGATTAAAGGATTTACCTTAAGTTATTTAAAAAAATTGTATTTTAGGCATAAATCAACCTGCCTGGACAGTTATAGTTCTGTAACATTGGACAGTGTGAGTCAGTGGGGCCTGCTGACTAAAGGCAATAGAGGAAGGGTGACCTTCACAGAAGGAAATTTTCAAGACAACTTAGAGCAGACAATACAATGAATAAAATATTTATGTATTCAATATAAATAATACAAAATTGTACCTTGCTCCTTCCAACTTTTTGATCATGTGTGCAGTCTTTTCCTTGGCTTTAATGTATAGTGGTCTCTTCTTATTCAACTCTACTTCCTGGGAATTTAACAATGGCAAACATTGTATTGCAGGAAATAAAAATGGTAATAACAAGTTTAAAGCATTGACCTTTTTTGAGTTGCTGAAGTATGTAATGTAATGTTCTTATGACACCTCTACATTATATTCTGTTAAAGACAGAACAACAGTGACCTTATTGACATCTGTTGCTAAAAAGGTAAACAATTACATTGAAATATAGAAGTTTAACATCATCAAATTGGTAAATTCTTAGACACTGTACCCTATTAATAAAATGCTTGAGACTACATTAATTTTGAAAGTCATGAATTTAAATCTTGTTCAAACATTCTGAAACTGAATTCCTCTTCAAGCCATATTTTACAGAGAACTAATATCAACTGTGGTTCTTACAGATTCTTTAATACTGGACTCAATCTTTGTCAGTTCTCTGGCTAGCTTGCCCTGCTCCTTCTTTTTCTCCTTCATTTCATCCTCAATCTTCTCCTTTTTCCTCTCTTCCTTCCTGACAGCATGGGCCTTGTGTTCCACCTCTGTCCTGATTTCATCAATGTCACGCTCATTGTAGAAGAGACGTACCAGCGACAACTCAAGATGTTTATCTTCCTGTTCACAGGAAATGTGTATCTTAATATACTGTTCATTTTGTTTCATACTAGATAGATAACATACATGTACATATAGGACACAAGTTGTCATTTAATAGACATTTATTTAACCAGTTCAGGAAAAGTAATAATAAGCAAGACTATGGTTCGTATTTCCTGGATGAGCATTATAAATATTTGTATTAAATAACAACAAGTGTCAGATTCTTTTTATCACATGATTTTAATTGCTTACATATAATTTTATGAAAATGTAACAATACTGGGTAAAATATAGGTATGAGGCAATCCGCATTATTAGATGTCGGTGATGTCATTAATAAAGAAGCTGTATTACACAAGTGTAATGTAACAAAATATATAATAGGTGTACTGATAGGAAAACAAGGGGAATTATGTGATAAAACTAGAATTATGCTGCCATTGCCAAGTTGTTTTTTTTAACTAAATGCAAAGAAAACCTATTGCTGGAGACTCAGCAGCAAATAGTGCAGATCCTGATTAGACAGCTCCCAGAAGGAATTGACTGATCTGGATCTATGTTATTTACTTAATCAGGATCAATTGGTGCAAAGCAGGCCAAAAGTATATTAGGATCAAAACCCAAAGAATATGTATGGCAAAAGAATGTGCCTCACCACTGTATTTCCAAGCCTAGAAACAACACTGATTGTGGATACCCAGTATTTAAAAAATATAGATAACATAATTGGTCAACCACAGCAGAGCCCATTGATTCAATTTAATTGCTGGATGTAAATTTCATATTAATTTACAAGAAATACAGAAAAATGCTAAAAATAAAAACAAAGCAAATCAGCAATAAGCTTTTCCTAATTTCACAGCAGAATTATTGAACAAAAATATTTCATCCAACATGAAAAATCAAATTTAGATTTGTAATCATGATTATTTCCACTTACTAGCTGTTCCTTTAATTTCTGGTATCTCTCTGCTTCATCTTTCTCCATCTTGGCTTCCTTCTTCTCTGCTGCTATACCTTTCTTCTTGTGATAGTTGAACTGGGTGTCTTCCTCAGCCTTCAACATCTCAGCCTTCGCATTGTCATACTCCTCCTTCAACTCACCAGACCTGTCAGGGGATAGGGTATATACCATCAACACAATACAATGTATATAGGATCTCTAACAAACACTTTTTCATATTAATTACCCAATTAACTGGGTACACACATCCTCTGATGATTAATTTGTAACCTTGTTGTTGCTGTATTTTTTCTGTTTTATGGTGATATCTGTCATACAAGGTTACACTCTTGCTTTTAGGTAGAAAGTAATTATGACACAGATGAGGAATTGAATGGTATAGTCATATAATTCCCTTTCACAGGATCACTTTGCAGAAAAGTGAAGTTTTCAATATCAATTTTTTTTTTCTCCTAGTTTCCTCTCTATTACACCCTTTGCTTCTGGCTCCCCTGTACAATAATTACCTAAGTACTCATAAAAGATGATACTACAAGCACAGGCATGGAGTTACTTGGGCTCAGTAGAAAGCAGAAATGAGTTTAAGCAGAAACATTTTTTATTTTTATTTTTTTTTTGGGGGGGGGTGGGGGGGTGGGGGGGGTGCTTTAAACAGTGTTATCAAGGTTCACAGTTAAAAAACATCAATCACAACTCACATTTATAATAATAAGTTTTTAAATGATTTCATAACTAGCCAATTATTTCCCAGTTTGTAAAATGTTGATTCATTATTTCAAACATATCATAACTAGCCAATTATTTCCCAGTTTGTAAAATGTTGATTCATTATTTCAAACATATCATAACTAGCCAATTATTTCCCAGTTTGTAAAATGTTGATTCATTATTTCAAACATATCATAACTAGTCAATTATTTCCAAGTTTGTTAAATGTTGATTCATTATTTCAAACATATCATAACTAGTCAATTATTTCCCAGTTTGTAAAATGTTAATTCATTATTTCAAACATATCATAACTAGCCAATTATTTCCCAGTTTGTTAAATGTTGATTCATTATTTCAAACATATCATAACTAGCCAATTATTTCACAGTTTGCTATTTGTGCTGTGGAACCCCTACCGACTGATTTCCTCAAACATGGCAGTTCTCTCCTTGGCGTTCTTCATGGCCAGACTCTCCACTGTGCCCTGGAAGACCAGGAAGTTTTTGGACTTTACCAGGACCCCAATCTTCTCCAGTTCACTGTTGTATTGTGATGAACTCACAGACTGAAAACAATGAATATGCATAAAAAACAACATACTGAAAACATAGATAGTAAATGATAAGATACAAATGATAAAGACATTTAAACCTCTCCCCCCCCCCACCCCCAATGATAATTAACATAATACTGTTCAAAAAACATTATATGCTAATAGTCAAAGAGATCTCTGAAAAAAGTTTTTATTAAGACTTAAACATCAGACTTTGCTAAAGGCAAAAAAATCTGTCAGATTTATTGTGTGACAACTAAGATAATTTTTTAGACCAAAAGAAGAAACAAAAATATTGCAAGTTACTTAATTATTGCCCATATCAGGCACATCTTTATGAAATATTTTATTAAAACCATTGATACTATCAAGTACAGTGAAAACAAGAAAGCCATGATGGCTCTATATCGCTCACCCGAGTGCCGTAGACATTTACCCTGTCAACAATGGGTTTAAAATTTCAAACACTCCCAATAATATCAAATGATTCAGTCAAAACATACTTTTCCTTACTGAACTAGTACCGAAAACACTAACATTCATGAATATGTTGTTTTTCCCAGAAGAAATCTGAAAACAAAACTTCACGGAAGCAACAAGGGGTTCTTACACTGCCATTGATCTTGTGGTCTGACGAGGACCCATGGATGATCCTTGTGAAGACAGTCTCCTTCTCAGTATCCCTGTCAGCGTACACAGCTGTCACAGATGCTCTACTGGCAGCGGGCTTGCCCACAGGGGCTCCGTGTATCAGATCCTGAGTGATGAAAATATAATCGTTTACAAAAAAGAACTGAACACAATCTTAGAAATTTGAATCATGTGCTGGACTTTAAATACAATGAATAAAATCATGACTCTTGAAATCATAAATGTTGAGAATGCTTTCTCACTTATAAGACTATTTGCTTGTAAGACGGGCCCCCTATTTCACCAGGAAAATTACTGGTTTCTGCTTCGACCCCCTCATAAACGAGGCGAAAAAATAAACAGGGGCTTCGACCAGTAACACTGTCTCAACAAAAGGGTTAATTGGTAAACAGTGACTATAATTTTCACACGTTGCGGGATGTATTTAATCTCAGCTGCACAAACATCTTTTAGCGTGTGGTGGCATGACATTAATTTCTTTGATCTTGTCACCAAAGCTGGCATGACTATATACAATATAACAGGTCACTAGACCCCAACTATAAGACGAGCGACCGGCCGCAATAGCTCAGGTGGTAGAGCGTCGGCTTGCGGATCGGGAGGTCGTGGGTTCGAACCCCGGCCGGGTCTGACCAAAGACTTTAAAGTTGGTAGTAGTGGCTTCCCTCCTAACGCTCGGGGCTAAGGGGACAGCATTACGCCTGATTCGTCGGTGTCAGTATAATGGACCGGCCGGGTTCAGTCCCTGGGCACCTCATAAGTGCCCCTGTGCTATAATGATAGAAATGTCGCTGCGCAGTATCGGCAAAAATGACGGCTAATCCCTAATCCATAAGACGAACACCACACTTTGAACATGAAATGTTGAGGAAAAATCCCCATCTTATAAGGGAGAAAATATGGCCTTTGATGCTTCATTAAGCTCATTATGTTTTTCTAAAATAAAAAAAGGAAATGTAGTAAGGGACTAACTCTAAATGAATGAATAAAAGAATGGAAATAGCAATAGTATAATAACCATATAGTTCTAAACCAAAATAAACAAAGTGATTTTTTTTTGTAAAGAAACATGTAGCTTACGCTTAAACGTTTCACACGAAGGTTTGATGTCTTCTCTCCCAGTACAAAACTAATGGCATCCATAAGGTTTGACTTGCCTGGAAAAAAGTAGTTTATGACAATAAATCAGCATACTTTTCATTAAAGTCTTAACAAAAAAAATATTTCTTCTTTGAAACTCATGTATCTTTGATCTAAATAACAAAATCTTCTAAACAAAGACATAATCCCTAGGATTATTGGACAAGTGCAAAACAAATTATGTTACCATATGATAAAAAGTGTTATAATATATATATATATATATATATATATATATATATATATATATATATATATATATATATATATATATATATATATGTATGTGTGTGTGTGTGTTTGTATGTATGTATGTATGTATGTATGTATGCATGCACGCACGCACACACACACACACACACACACACATATGTATATATAACATTTAAACACAATCAGTTCATACATAGTCTCCTCATTCTCTCTCTCTCTCGATCTCTCTCTCTCTCACTATATATATAGAATTTAAATGTTTAAAAAATTTGAAACTCACACATTTTATTTTTGGACTCATGATGATAAAGTTTTTAAAGAAATCACTGACAACTACCCAGTGTATTTGGAATAGTCTGACTTTATTGTAAGGCACAAGTGTGTGTTTTTAACCATTTCATAAATTAGCAACTTATTTGGGTGACCTTTTGTAAGTACCAGAAATTTTGGTTATTTTTTTCGCAAGTCTACTAATATTTAATGTCTTCTAAATTAAAAGGCTGAAAAAGATATTTTAGTTAAAAGGCATAATTATTTTTCGATTAATTAAATTCCAGCTTTGATTATGCATATTATAGTCTCCCACATTTAAATAATATTGCAAAATTTTAGAGACATATAGATCTATGTCCTATATTATTTTTCAAATAATAATAATAATAATATCTTTATTTTACGAAGGTAACTCATAAGCTGTATACATACACACACAGCATATAATATACATCTTTTCTCACAGAGGACTTCGACTAAAAGTAGAAATAAAATAAATGTGCAATGTAACAATTGATATACTTACACAAATTATAATGAATACAGCTATTAAATATCTATTAGAAAGATCATTCATACAAACAACATTTATCATTTTCATCATAAGTGATTAAGTGAGTATGATACATGTATGTTATCATATTATTCAAGCAATCACAATGGTACTAGTCTGTTAGGTTTACAAACTATATAAGAACACAGAACAAGTTAAATTATTGAAGATATTCAATATAATTATCTGACCACAAACAGTGATATACACTTGTTATGTTTGATTTGTTTGTTTGTTGTTTGTTTGCATGTTCATTTTTTGTTTTGTTTGTTGTTGTTTTTGTTGTTGTCAATATGAGAGTTATGTATAACAGTCCTTTCTACTGGAACTATCGATTTAACTTGAAATATATAACTGCACTACTTCATAACGATGTATATACCAGGGCTTTATCAGCCTGTCTATCTGCCCCGTTCCCATTGCTAAATAGCGACCATTTTTCCCAATTTCAAGAAAAGAATTCCTAATCTCATAAATTAATTCCCATTTGCACCGAAATGCCTTTTACCTTTAAAAAATAAATAACAAAGAAACCATAAAATCAAGAGACTTTTCCAAGTAAGCGAATTGTTTGTTTACTTTTGATCGGTGATCTGTGAAAACTACTTTCCGTGAATTTATGTTTGAATGTAACCGCTGAAAACATAGACTCTTACCCAGCCGCATACCGTAACGCAAGTTGAAGATGCGTCACGGAGCCATTCCAGAAAACATTATAATCAATATATGGTTTGAAAATTAACAGGAATTACTTTTTTATTTTATAAACAAAAGTATTTTCGCCATAACTGTTTGACTGCGTATAAAACTTAAGGGGTTATAAAGCAAAAACGGTACATGCAGTACCGGCTTTTATACTGACCCGCGAAATATAGTGACGAAAAATGTCGCACAATAGTAAATTCTACGCGATCTAGAATCTACCAACTTCTGTAGATGATGACCATAATACCATCCAGCACAAAAGCTGTGGAGAGAGGGTTCAGCACCATGAACCTACTATGCACTTCCTTGAGAAGCTCCCTTGGCCAGGAAAAACTCTCCAAATTAATGAGAATCTGTATTGAAGGCTCTGCAGAGCTACATGAACAAACTCTGGAAGAGCTCTGTAACACTTTCAGGGACACAAAAGCAAGGCAGATTAAGCTTTAATGCAGAAAAATAAACGTTGAAATTTCCCAATTGGTTTGATTTGTCGATACTTTTTTTCCCCCAATTTTGACTATTTACCGCATCAAAAATTCCCAATTTGGGCTGGGGCCTTTTTTCCAAAAACCCCTGTATACGTAAACTTACTAGACTACATGAACATAGTAATATATCAACATTGAAATGATACAATACAAGTTGCTGTTCAGTAATTTATTTTTCCATATCAAATAAAAAGTAAATACTGCACAAATGCGCTAGCCAACACCTGAAGGATACATGTAACTTTTGTTAAGTACACCATTATCAATATACAACCACTAATGTAAAACAGCTTGATTCAAAGGATTAAGACTGATTTTTATTTTATTCCATGATATCCATGTTTTCAAACTCAGAGTCCTACTACAGTAGGTCGCGAGTTACTAGGAGCTAATGTCCAACCCCACCGTGGGCTGTGAAGGACTGTCTGGTCCAATTTTATGGGTGTTTCTGGGGATTAGATGACAATTGTGTCTTTTGGGAATATTAAAGCGGTCAGGGTTTTTTTACCTTTTATAGAAGGGGCTGATTAAAGGCCCCTTCCACTCAGAACATAAGCCTACTTTATCCCCTAAAATGAAAATTCCCCCTCTACAAATTAAAAAAATAGCGTGAACTAGACTATGATAATCTAGTGGAGGAATTCAAGAACAAAAATTTGAAGGAAAATTGAGGATTTCAAGAACAAGAAAAACGTGATTTCCTTGTAATAAACATACATGATGTCTGACAGCAAATAACTATTAACAAAAAGATAAACATGCAAAATTTTCCCCTTCTCAAAGGCCCCTGGACTCATGCCCTTTTTTCAAAAAACCCTGGCAGTAAATTACATGGGCTAAGTGTGATTGGTCCTTTAAATCTGTAGCCTCTCCCAATAGTGAAGAGATCACAAGTCTGTGGGAAGCTCAGTTGTGTTTTGAATATGCTTCCCCTGGAGCTGTCTACCCTGGTAGCTGAGTTGAACACCTTACTCCATAGCAGGAGGTCATAGGTTCAAACACCATCCCACCAGGTAAATGGTTATTGCACCTTAGTTCACAATAATGGCAACATGGATAATTTAACACGTGGGGTGACCACCATGTGGGGGCTGTAATAAGCTAGTAACTGTAATTATGATGCCTGGATTCAAAAGGTGCACCCGACTCCATAGCAGGTCATGGGTTCAAACCCTATCCTGGGTAAATGGTTTTTGCAGGTTTGTTTACAACAGCTTTGTTGTGTGGTTGCTTAAGTTATATTTTGAAAGGTTTCTTTTAAGTTAATAACATAAAAATGCATCGCTTACCGGATCCATTTGGTCCGATAATTGCAGAAAATTTCTTGAATGGTCCGATTTTTTGTTTACCAAGGTACGACTTGAAGTTTTCAACTTCAATATATTTTAGGTAACCAGGCATATCTGATATTTATAATAACTTTGTTTTATTTAATTAAAACGTTCATGTAATACATATCCACAGAGGAACTTAGGCAGATATAACTATTTTGTTGACAATTTTAGCGCGAACCATATTTATTGTGATCATCTCGCGAGTTACGAGATCTCGCGTGACCTACATTGAGCGTTTGCTGTTCGGACAAAGACCATTCGTAACAAGATCAAGAAATGTGGTCCATGGCAACGACTTTTCTTGTTCTCTTTTGTAACAATCTGTAGCTACGTTTTGTCATCAAATTTCCTATTTTAAAGATAATCTTAGTCATTTTGGTGTCAAAAGGAAGCTGAAACCATGTAGACTTAAAAGAAAGAAAAAGTCTTGACCACCCATGCACATTAATGGGCTGACCCACTTTTACCGGAAGTACATATTTCATTGAAATTGGGGGTTATCGACTGGCAATTTGCCCAGATGAACCTTCTTAAAAGTTGCAAATGTTGCCTTATTTCTGGGTCTTTTTAAGAGACAATAGATAGCTCGTTTCACATATTTATGGTTATAGGTGTCCATCATAACTTGGTCAATTTGTTTTTCGCGATTCACTATAGATAGTTTCCATGTAATGTCATAGGCACTGATAAAACCGTTTACGGCAGCTATCTTTGAAGGCAGCGGCCAATGCAGGCCGAAATCTGGAAATATATGCTGTATTAAACTTACCACTGTGTTGTTGTTTTTTTTGTTGTTTTTTTTTCATTATATCTTATTGAATTTTATATCAAATTGAACAGCTTTTATGAAGGAAATTAAAACTATATTTTGATAGTTTAAAAGGTACCAAAACAATACAACCCAAAAAGATACACTGTTCATTTTGTTTAAGGATGAAGCAATAATTTTATATATTTCTGTAAATTTGTTCTTTGTGAATTCATCAATTTTAAAAATAATATATTTTAAAAATATGAATTTCAAGAGCTTTCCAATGGTGTATAGCTTTTAATTCGTAGACCACAAACGAAGAAATAACAAGAAAATAAATTTTACGCTTATATATACAAGTCATCTAAAAAAAACCTTGAAGTTGCCATCAAAGATGGCCGACAAGATAAGGGATCTTCATTGATGTGGAAACTATCAACAGAACATAGAACAAACTTGTTAGTGGCGTCTAACGGGGTGGTTACACAAAATACCGACCGGAAGTAGAATGTGTGACAGAAAATCTTCTCTTTAGTAACATCATGTTGCTATGTTTTGGCATTACATTCACTATTTTGAAGATAATCTCAATCTTTTGGCGTCAAAAAGAAGCTGAAACTTTTTAGAATTAAAAGAAAGAAAAGTCTTAAACCCCTAAATACAATAAAGGACTGATCCACTTTTACAGGAAGTACTTATTTCATTGGAATTTGCATGGCGGTTGCCGACTGGCAATTTGGCGGTATGTGCATTCTATGAAGCTGATCCTTCTTACAAGCTGCAAAAGTTGCCTTATTTCTGTGTCTTTCTGATAGTGCTTTAAATCAAGCACTGGCATTCGCAGCCGTTTGACGAGGTCTTGTTTTACTTAAGATACCGAAGAAATGCAGCTTGTAATTTTAGATGTAACAGACAGCAAGGAAGAAAACAAAGTAGCAAATTGTCTAGTGCCATCATAGTTACCATTCGTTATTCTAAAATATTTATTTTATGAATCGACACTGTAATTAGACAAACTCCCCGCAGTGATTACTTCCTTTGACAGTACATTATATCACTGCCACCAGCAAATTTTTCGCCCAATATTTTCGATAGTTTTTTTTTTTTTTTTTTTTTTTGTTTGTTTTCTGGACTTATCTCCTCAAAATATAGCATCTTTCCTTTAAAAATATTAATTTATCATATTAAAAATAAAAAGTAACTTAAAATATGAAAAAATATGAAATTATGAAAGTCAAATTTTAAAGTTTATGGAGGCCGCCATGTTTACTTCATGTGATACTCTATCGTCACGTGATCCTTGCTTGGGGCAGAGATTTAAGTAGGAACGCGTGACGTAATCGCTGTGAGGAGATTGGTAATTAGAGTGTTTAGTATGCATGATTTTGGCCGCTCATGTCGCCATGAAGAGGAATGTTGTCAATTTAGCCACTAATACAACAAAAAGTATAGAACACCGATAGACTGAATGGCATAATTAAATATCGATATATCTTGATGCCGTTCGATCAATGCATAGATAATAGTATGATCAAAGATTATACTGGGATTTGATTGGGAGTAGCCTCCCTTGAGACCAACCCATTTTCGGTTGCAGTTTACTTCCGGTATGGCGATGTTTAAGTGGTGTACGTTTTTGTTTTTGTACTAAGTGCGGAAACTAAGACTTGAATATCTAGCATATAGGCGATGAATGGGGAACAATGATTTGACTTGTTAGTCCGTTGCGTTTGTTTGTGATTTACTGTTAAATGTGTTATCAGAAAATTGGTTTTTTAACTCACAACAACCAAGTGTCATTAGTATGTTATAAACTTATTATAATTTGGCTGTCAGAGCGGAATGACAACAAAGTGAACACTCAGCAACTCCTAATACATTAAAAATGAGTAAACTACCGGATGATTATCAAAAGAAGTTGGATGAGTGGAAGAAGACTTTTAAAGGTAACATCAACTTTTTAGTGAAACTTATTGACAATTTAAACAATGGAGGAGTTCAAGGAGACACAGTGCATTTGCAGATATTTTTCCTTTAACTGAATTGAGATCCACATTTTAGATATGGCAATTCTAAGGGGTGCAATAATTGTCATACCATTTGGGGAATAGTCATGCCATAAGTGAAATCCATATTTCCCTGTTAGTTGCGGCATTTACAATGGGTTATTCATGAGATAATTACATGATAAAAATTAATTTGAACACAAATGAAATCTTGACGAATATTCTGAACTTTATTCTTTAATCAATATACAAAAAGTTAATATGAGTAACAGCATCATGCCATGGTTGCAATTTACGCATTGAAAAGCCATTATTGTTTGGGTTGTCAAGAGAGACTGAATTTTCATCAGAAACGGAGTCTATATATTAGCATTATCAACTTACTTTTTTGACAAACTGTTGACATAAGACACAACCGCGAAGGGTTTGTTACTTACAAGTTCCCTCATATCTATGATTGACTGAAAATCATCAAAATTAATTTTGTTCTTTAATTGTCTTCACTCACATCAGAACAGTCCTTTCAATCGATACTGGCTTTATTATACAGATCGTCTGCTATGGATATATGCGCAGATAGTGCACTTGGTTATGTTAGTTTAGATTTGCTTGTGTAACTTATTTTTTGAAGCTGATGTTTTGCTTGAATAATAAATGCTTTGACTAAATTATCTTCGAAATTATCAAAGATTATACCTTTAAATCATTAATTGTCAGTAACCTAACTGAATTCAGTTAGAAAGAAACACAAGACTATCGGCACATATAAGATGGAATATTTAGTACATATCGGCAGTACAGATACAGTCTTGGAAGTCTTTTTACAACAAATCTCTGTACTAAAAATTTACCTATACCCTGATTTTTTTACCTCGAGTCCGCGTCCAGGACACAATAATATTACCATGGTCGCAAGGTGTAATTTTGTTTTGTATTTTCAAATAGCCAGTCCTTTCCGACTATTACAGAGCATTTTGGATGCGAGTTATGTAGTTTAGAGTGTAAAGTTTACACTTGCACCGTTTTGTCCATTTGTTGTTTCGTCGGTTATTTTTGGATAAATGTTTTGAGAATAACCAGTAAAATTCGTTGTTACATTTTTAAGGAAAATTGTGTATATGTATATATAACACTTCCTTTTTCTGTAAAAGAAAATTGTCTGCTGTTTAGTCTTGACGGATTGCTTATACATCATTGGATTTGAAACATCCAATTAGGGACTCACACATTAAATTTTGGGACTGATAGATTTTTAGTCCAGTGAGTTCCAGGACCCATATTGATAAAGTTGTAAAAAAAATCACGGCCTATTTATGTTTTATGTGGTACAACTATTTCCTGAGCCACTCTAACTCTAAGGGGGCCAGCATTAGGGTTCTGGTTAATCATCCTGCAAAAATCATTAATTTTGAGGGATAAAATAACCAATTGGTAAATGATTATGCGAACATTTTTTTCTCCAGGAAATGTGATATGCTAAATGACTGTTAGTGAAGGCAGACTGGATGAATTAGGGACTATGTGAACCATAGCCTATGTGAACAAAGAATGTTGTGAACCATATGTCCCTTTGTGAACCTTTGTATAGGACTACGGGAACCAGTTTATAAGTTGGGCTTCTTTGTAATGAAGAAACTTGCTTTATTTGTTTATGTTTTTTAGAAATTGCACATTTATCTGATATTTCATCATGACTTGCTTCATGTTGTTTTATGCCAAATAATGAGCAATGGCTATTCAATGAAACATAATAATGATCCATAACAATCAAAATACAAAGCGTTATAAGCACTGTAGTAATATAAAGTCCCCTTCTAAATTTTACATTTTATTACTCATTGATTTCCATTTAATAGAGCAGTCAGCTCTTAGCATTGGTGCCTTTTACTTAGTTCTAGCAGATTGTGTTCCACATTATAAAAGCAACAGATAGAACCAAGGTATATTCCTACCTTTCAAAATGCATAAGCATATTGCTATAGTTTATTTTATTTTGATAAGATTATTGTAATAATGTGAAAGGATACAAAAATGTTCATTCAAATATCATTATTAAGGTTTCTGGGAGAATAACTAGGTGACTCATGTTGTCTCAAAAAGCGGCGCACTTCATTCCGGTTCACATCATCCAGGTATCCAATGGATTTATTTGTTGATGAATGTTTTGAAGGCAAGTAAGGTCATTAGAAGTCAGGCATAAATTTTTTATTTAGAGCACTTTTGAATGCACAACCTTGTATATAGGTATTGGGTATGGTTAATGATGTCACCAATACAGGGTCAGTTATGCAACTTTGTTGCACATATGTTGACATTGTTTTACTCGTCTGATCAGTCTCAAGAAATGCGTTGGAAGTATCGTTATTGACATTACAGCTACAACTCGTACATTTAAGCACATAAAACGTACATGTATACCAAATTCGCCCCATTTCCCTGGAGGCTTAAATGAATGGTGTAACAAACAAAACTACTGATTATGCTTGTTCTATGCAAAGTTTTTATTGGACAAAAACGAAAAAACAACTCCCAGTATTTTTGGTTTTGTTAAACAAAAAAGAGTCTCTACAATTTTGGATAAACAAAATACGGCATTTCCAAATTGTGCTGTTTTCCACTTGACCAATTATTGTAGTTTCAAAAGAACAAGCAAGTACTAAATTTAGTTTCCCAGCAAAGCATTTTTTTTAAGACTGGATTAAAATAATTGTGTACATGTACTCAGATTATTATCGTTTTCCACAGCATGTTTCATTTGATGTTTAGACGAAACAGATCTTTGTAAAAATTCCTCCCCATCTCAGAGTGGTTAGAGTCTGCAACTTGTACTCCCCATCCCCTCACCGCATTGATATGAGTCTTAGTTGGGGAAAAAACTTTTATGTGAGGTAGGTCTTCCAGTGGTGCATCATTTTTCTGGAATTTTCTCTGCCATATAAGCTGAACAATGTATATATATTTGTGTTGATGTGATAGAATAAAAATATACAAACAACAATTATAACACTATACACACTATTTTATGTCAATCCTTTCATGCAGTGTAACCTTAAAAGAAGATAACTGCGGTAAATATTCACAATTACGAAACATTTTCCAGCAAACTGCCCTCTATTAAGACCACCTTTTGTTATTAGTCAAAGTGGTCCTAATAGTGAGTTGGTCTTAATTGGATGAGCACATGAAACGGACATTCTTTATGTATCAAAGTGTCCTCTTAGTACATCTCTGACTGTTGAAAAGGGAAATAAAACAAAAAAAACAAACAAGCAAACACACGTCTTATTTTTCAATGATTTATTTTAACAAAGCAACATTTTTGAAAGAATGCAGCAGCAAGAATGCACAAAAATAAGCCTGATGATGTGCATTTATTTTAATTGCTGTCTGTCATGTGCATCATCATTTTTACTCCATAAGACCGAGAGCTAATCAGTACACTGGATAAAAAGTTCCAAATTTTATTTCATTTTTAATCGGCACTAATGACATGCACATTTATGTCCTAGATAAACAACCTTTAAACTCTTTATTTAGTATAATTATCGCACTACCGCTAGCAACCAAATGTTTTACAACTTCAAACAAATTAATGTGCTATTTACCTGTATAAAGTTGTCAAATCTTGCTGACAAGTTCATTGTTTTTCACACATTCTTTGATTGGGTAACTTGTTCTTCTGGTCAGGATGGTCGCAGTTGTGGTCAGTACTTAAATAAGAAATACACATTATGTTTTAGAGGAACTGGTCATGTCCGGGTTAGTGGTGTGCCCATTATTGTGGTTAGATTTTTCATTGAATAAAGAAGCCAAATTGTTTGTACTAATGAAAACTGCTCTTAATAGCGATGTGGTTGCATTAGTGGCATGGTTGTTAGGTGTCATTTTACAGTTATATAAATGTAGTTAAATATTTAAAAAAAATGCATCTTGTGGTTATCAAATTGTAGATGTTTTAAATTTAGTTTGCACCTACAATATTTTAAGGCAAAAAAAACTTCAACTATTGTTTATCGCTATACATGCTGATTCTTGCTGCTGCAGATTGCTTAATGTGTAAATAATTATAAAAAAATCGGTCACTAGGTCAAATTTTAGAAAAAGCTTGTAAACACACTATAGAAGACATTTATAGCCCAATCTTCACCAAACTAGCTCAGAATGTTTGTCTGCATGAAATCTTGGGTGAGTTCATTATTGGGTCACCTGTGGTCAAAAAGTAGGTCACTAGGTCAAATCTTAGCAACAGCTTGTGAACTTACTAGCGGCCCCATTTATGGCCCAATCTTCACCAAACTTGATCAGAATGTATGCTTTTATGTAATCTTGGACGAGTTCATTATCACGTAGGGTCAAAAAAGAGGTCATTAGGTCAAAACTTAAAAAAAGCATGTGAATACACTAAAGACCACATTTATAGCCCAATCTTCACCAAACTTGATCAGAATGTTTGTCTGCATGAAATCTTGGATGATTATATTTGGTCACCTAGGGTCAAAAAGTAGGCCACTGGTAATATCTTAGAAAAGGCTTGTGAACACACTAAAGGAAACATTTATAGCCCAATGTTCACCAAACTTGGCCACAATGCTTGCCTACGTGAAAATTTGGCTGAGTTTGTAACTGGGTCATGTGGGGTCAAAAAGAAGGCCACTAGGTCAGATCTTAGAAAAAGCTATGGAACACACTAAAGGAAACATTTATAGCCCAATCTTCAGCAAACTTGGTCAAAAAGATTGTCTGCATGAAATCTTGGATGAGTTGGTCATTGGGTCAGTTGGGGTCAAAAGTAGGTCCCTAGGTCATATTTTAGGAAAACCATGTGAACAAGCTAGAGGCCACTTTTATGGCCCAATTTTCACCAAATTTTGTCAGAATGTTTTCCTGCATGAAATCTTAGATGAGTTCATAGTTGGATCACATTGTGCTGAAAGCTAGGTTGCTAGGTCATTTTAGGAAAAACGTTGTGAACACGCTTAGAGGCCACATTTATGGCCCAATCTTCACCAAACTTGGCCAGAATGTTTGCCTGTATGAAATCTTAGATATGTTCTGAACTAGGTCACCTGGATTCAGTAGGTCACTACTTAAAATTCTAGAAATTGTTATCCTTCCATTGGGATATGGATGGGATTTGCTGGCATTTTTGCCTATACTGTGCAGCACCATTTCTATCATTATAGCACAGGGGCACTTATAAGGTGCCCAGGGACTGAACCCGGCTGGTCCATTATACTGGCATGGACGAGTCAAACGTAATGCTGTCCCCTTAGCCCTGAGCATTAGGAGGGAAGCCACTACTACCAACTTTAAAGTCTTTGCTTTGACCCAGCCGGGGTTCGAAACACACGACCTCCGATCCGCAAGCGACGCTCTGCCACCTGAGTTATTGTGGCCGGTCAGTCCAGTGGCCACACTTTTGGATTCATTCCCAGGCAGCAACATGACAAAGTCGTTAAAACTGGTATTGGTATAGTTCGCTTCCTAATGCTCATTTAAATATAATGGTAGTTCCACAACTGGTTAGCCCAGTGTCAGGATAATGTGACTGGATGCTGTATCATGCCAGGTGATCACTGCATGCTATATACAGTTAAGGCAGCACTATAATGCTTCAAATGGACACCATCTGCAGATGACTGAAATATTGTTGGTGGGATGATAAACCTAATAAACAAACAAAGGTGTATTCACACAGATTTCTTGATGATATAAGTATATTGTGTAATGTTGTGCTGATGCTTCAATGCAGCTAGGTTTGAAAGAATTCTGTTTCCTGTTTTGTAAATACCGAACATTTAAAAGTTTGTCAAGAAATGTGGAAGTTACTCTATGCTCAAATACAAATATTACTTTAATTTTTTTTATTGATATACATGCCAAATATAGCATACAAACAATGTGAAAATTTAATGACACTTATAATCTGGTAAAAATGAGACCCAGATATTTTGATTTAGGACACATTGCTTTCAAAACAATGCAACTCTCAGGAATCATGCTTTTTAATTTCTACATCAATTAGCTGGGTAGAGTACTTTTTGTTTGTGTAAGTTTGAAATGTGATGGGCTAATTGACTTTCCTCATTAAAATTATGGTGTCATAAAATATTTCATTTTCTTGTACTTTACTTTAAACACCTCACCAATAAAATGTTTTATTGTTCCCTCTTCTGGTTGTAAGTAATTTTGAACACATGTTATATAGAATAGACACATTTAATTCTACACAATGTTTTAACCTGCAATTGTTTAATTGACTTGATATTTATCGTATATCGCTTATCGAAGGCACCCATGGCAGAGCTGTTAGATTCACTGACTTGAAACTCCTCAGCCCCTCACCATGTGGGTTCGAGTCCCGGTCAGGGCGAGACCTTTCATGTAGGGAGGTTTTGCAGGAAACCTGCTTTGTGCAGGTGGTTCTACCCAGACATGTATAGGGTCTTCCTGCACCAATAATTAGCTGGATGTCGCCAATATGACTATAATTGTGTTGGTGCACTGTAACAAAAAACAAAACAAACATACATTTTACTTCTTATAAATGTAATTAAATGATTGCACTTGTAAAAAGTAAAACTGTTAGATCAACATGTTGTTGTTTTTTCATATTTAAATAAATGTTTTGATTGATGGGTTTGAAGCTTATCCATTGCTGTGTAGTGATGCAATAATGCCCCTTATATGTACACGCCAAGTGTGTCTTTCATATGTTTATTCTTATTTTTCATTGAAATGACCCTCTGCGAGGTACATGTATTTCACAGACAATTTTTTTAGCCAATCAGATAATGTGATTTCACCAAATGTTCATTATGGCCAGCTCTAGGTTAGACATTTGGTAAAAGCTGTTTAATTTTCTTTAAACTACTCTTAGAGCCTGGAATATCCATTGTAAATTTCCTGATTCTGATAAAAAATTTATGAAAGTTATAAGACAACTTTTAACAGTTTAGCAACCAATGAATGTCAAAAATCTACATTCCATGTTTTAGACATATATTTACAAAAATGTGGCATCTTTTGAAAGGTTAAAATTATATGATTTATCTTGTCTTAATTAAATAAAATTTATTATTTTATTATTTTACCAGTTTTTGTAAGTAGAATAAAAACAAATAGCTTGCCTAGCATGTGACAGAATGCATTTGCATTGCTTGTAAAAATATATATATATAAAGCTGCACCTTTGAGTTGGGTTATTAAGTAGCAATCATGTAGTCCTTTGATTGTATTTCTCTTTATGTACTAATAACTCATTTTAAGGAGAAAATCTGTTCAGGCTGATATTGTTACACATGTTTTTAAAAAAATAAAGCAGAACAATACTATGTCTAAGTCAAACACATTGAAATCAAAAGTCCAACCAAACACAGCAACAACAAAAAAGTCTCTTTATGTGTATAGGCCAGTAAACCGTATTATGCAATATATGACAAGTTATATCCCAAAATCCCTTATATTTCTGGCACTCCTTAGATTAGACAGATTTATTGGTACATGATTCTTGTTACTCTATAAACCAACATGAGGATTGAACAGAAACACATTGAATTAAGCTTAATTATGGGAAATATATCCCAGGTCTATCAAAATGGAAATTTCAGCTTTTCCCACAGCCTTTGTACTAATGAACCACAAAGCTTCATCATTCTTCTAAAATATAGGGGAGCCCAACATTTTATTTGTGTAATAGGACAAAGTCTCATTGACACATCTGTTTATAATGAACTAATCAAGTGTCCAGCTATGATCTCACATTATGGTGTTATCTTGCTGTTGCGGGGTGGGTGGGTACTTATTTTCAATGCCTTTAAGAGGGACTTGTTGTAGGCTGTTCAAGACATGTGCCTCACACTTCATTTCACTGCCCTTCCTTGACTGTTGTACCCACAGCATGCTGAGGGGGTCTAACCCTGATGAGTAAACACATTATTTCATTATCAATTAAAGGCATCTCGAAAGGAATGTGGTATCCCACTGAGCCAGGCCCCCACATGCTATGACCAGACCTGCTAATTGCTGGTCATCACTGCAGGGAGTCTTTAGCCAACATAGTACTAATCTGTCACAGTAATACCTCTGATGGGTTAATGCAAAACTAAATTACCTGCTAGTATGGATTTGAGACAGTAGGCTAGTTTTGCACAAAGCCACAAACATTATTGTTAGTGATAATGTGGGTTGTTTACTATATGATCCCTTACAAATTCTTTATTGCATTAATTACTAGGTGTTAATTTTGTAACTGCAAGATTATGTATTTATTTCATAGCTAAATATTTAATTTTGAAAATACATGAGAGATACAAGTTTAAGTATTCAAAATGACTTAAAATGAGTCTGAAGGACATTATTCTGACAATGAATGACTTTTTAAATTGCTTTTGTTAGAAACGTTTCGTTACATTTTACAAATCCAAATAAAATATAACTTAAAATATATATGAGAACTAAAAGAATGAAAGAAATTACAAAATGTATAAGAAATAACAAAATCAACCAACAAAGTAAGAAAGAAAACAAATAAAGATTTATATATATATATATATATATATATATATATATGATTGCGTAATTGGTATATTCACAACTGTTTCCTTTACAAACTGTGAATGACTATGTTCAACCCCCAGATATAGCATACATACACTTGGATCTTGAACAATACCTGTGTGACAGACACATCGTTACTGACTGTGGCAGCCTGGCTTATCAGAAAACAGATGCTCTCACATGCTGGGTGGGGCAATAAATGGGGGGGGGGGGGGGGTCACTTATATAAGGCTCTTGAGATGCCTTTAAGGAAAGAACCTGCTGTTGCTTCACCATTGGGGGACCTAAGGAAAGAACCTGCTGTTGCCTTACCATTGGGGGACCCTCAACACACTGTAAAAAAACAGCAACAATTAAAAAAAAATGTTTTGTAAATTATTTCAGTTTAACATTATTAGGTATTTCAGTAATGGGTAAAAAAGTCGAGGGACAAGAAATGGTCATCTGAAATAACATTTATTATTTATTATTTATTGAAGAATAAGTTTGGGACTGTTCGCTCAGGATAGGATCTTTGAAGTCACTATTAACAATAATAGTTTAGTAGTCACAACTCACATATCCTTATTATACATTATTTTGTTTACTCTGGTCGAAAGACCATTTTTGGTATAATGAAGACATGAATATTTGTTCTTTGTAATTTTCATCCATTCTATATAATGGACCTCTAGATGTTCTATACAATGGACCTCTAGACGTTCTATCCAAAGGACCTCTAGACGTTCTATACAATGGACCTCTAGACATTCTATACAATGGACCTGTAGACGTTCTATATAATGGACCTCTAGACGTTCTATACAATGGACCTCTAGAGTTTTTTTTCAATGGACCTCTAGACGTTCTATCCAATGGACCTCTAGATGTTCTATACAATGGACCTCTAGACGTTCTTTACAATGGACATCTAGACGTTCTATATAATGGACCTCTAGATGTTCTATACAATGGACATCTAGATGTTCTATACAATGGACCTCTAGACGTTCTATACAAAGGACCTCTAGACGTTCTGTACAATGGACCTCTAGACGTTCTGTACAATGGACCTCTAGACGTTCTATACAATGGACCTCTAGAGGTTCTATACAATGGACCTCTAGACGTTCTATCCAATGGACCTCTAGATGTTCTATACAATGGACCTCTAGACGTTCTTTACAATGGACATCTAGACGTTCTATATAATGGACCTCTAGATGTTCTATACAATGGACATCTAGATGTTCTATACAATGGACCTCTAGACGTTCTATACAAAGGACCTCTAGACGTTCTGTACAATGGACCTCTAGACGTTCTGTACAATGGACCTCTAGACGTTCTGTACAATGGACCTCTAGATGTTCTATATAATGGACCTCTAGACATTCTATACAATGGACCTCTAGACATTCTATCCAATGGACCTCTAGACGTTCTATACAATGGACCTCTAGACATTCTATACAATGGACCTCTAGACATTCTATACAATGGACCTCTAGACATTCTATCCAATGGACCTCTAGATGTTCTATACAATGGACCTCTAGACGTTCTATACATTGGACCTCTAGACGTTCTATATAATGGACCTCTAGACATTCTATCCAATGGACCTCTAGACGTTCTATACAATGGACCTCTAGACGTTCTGTATGATGGACCTCTAGACGTTCTATATAATGGACCTCTAGACGTTCTATACAATGGACCTCTAGACATTCTATACAATGGACCTCTAGACATTCTATACAATGGACCTCTAGACATTCTATCCAATGGACCTCTAGACGTTCTATACAATGGACCTCTAGACGTTCTATACATTGGACCTCTAGACGTTCTATACAATGGACCTCTAGACATTCTAGACAATGGACCTCTAGACATTTTATACAATGGACCTCTAGACATTCTATCCAATGGACCTCTAGACGTTCTATGCAATGGACCTCTAGACATTCTATATAATGGACCTCTAGATGTTCTATGCAATGGACCTCTAGACGAGGTATTATTCATTTGAATGTTATTTTCTTATGGACTTATGAAGGATTAAGTGGTCAGTGGAATCATATCTAAAAAAATTCAATAATAGGTATATTGTCTACACATACTTATGAATGTGTGAGAAAGTTGATGTTTAGTTATAGCTAACCACAAACTCTATTCTTTGTAGGGCTCTATCGAGGTATCTGACAGTTTGGACCATTTTTGTATTCACCACATAAAAATGTAACCATCCAGGAAAAATCTGCAGACCTAACATTGTTCAGCTATTTCCAGCGCAACAAAATATAGTTTTGTTTTTTTTCCATTAATAGGTGTGAAACAAAAATCACAGTTAAAGTTCCAAAATGTAAACATGTTAGTATGTTCAGCCTGTTTAAACTAGATGTAAAAGTGATTATAAAATGCAACACATAATGAAAATGAACTACTTTATGGAAAAAGCACCTCTAGAGCACATTGAAATACAGAATACAGTTAAACCTAGTATGTGTTATGTTACCAGCACAGTGCGATCTTTATCAATGCTCCCTTTCATGGTTCACAACCCTTAACTGTCTGCTCACCATATGTCCACTCATTGAATGTTTTTATCTAACACAAAAACCATTTACAACAGTTCTTCTACATGTTCACTGGTTTTCATTGTCTTAAAAATGTGACTACTTAGCAAAGCAGTGAATACCTCAGAATTGCAGGCCTTTCTAAACCAACCAAATAATTTATTGTTACCTGAAAATATCCCACTAGATACTGTTTATTGATGTTCTACATATATATGCAAGTTAAAGCATAACCCTCCACTCATTGTTACAAATAAGAAATTCCCAATCTGATCCATGCTGCAAAGTTAGATTTTTTTAAACTAAAGAAAACATGTGACCATTTATTTTCAGGATCATTTGTATCATCATGTAGGTAATTTGATCTGATATTGATATCTGTATTGAGGCTTTTAGCTGACACCCCTCTCATGTTTACCAGTACTTATAGATTTAGAAAGAATCAACATTTGGATCTCCATTTTTCACAATTTATACTTCCTAACGTTTTTACTTAGACTAAAGTAAGAGTTGTTCAAGAAATAATTCCCCAAAACAAAACATTGTATATTGTTACAAGTATTTGATATATGCTGACTGCACCTTTAGAGCCTGTTTGCCAGACATAACACATAACAACTAAAAAATAATGGATTTGTGACATTGTGCAGCGCTTTAAACAAAAAGATGAGTACAACTTTTTTTTGTTGCAACCTGCAGTGTAAGCTTCGACGTACTCAAATCTTTTCTTGAAACAAGACCATAACAAACATCTGTTAATTATTGTTATTGTCAGCTACATTATTAACATCTTTTAGAATTCCTAGCTGCACTGTTAACTTTGGCAAATTAGGTGGTTTGCTTTGTACAATGTTAGGCAAAAAGCTGAAAATTACTTTCATTGCTGTTTTTACTTTATTTACTTTTTTTATTCTGTAAGAGTGACTGCTCTCAAAAAGTGACCCAACAAAAGTGTGTTGTCATGTTGTTTGGGACCCTTGTAGGATAGTATGGGTATTTCACAGTGTCACATAAGTGTGGGGAATCCAGTCAATGATGCTACAAGTGGTCTATCCCTAAGCCAACTAAATATAAACTGGCTGGGCTTAGGCAAATAGTATAGATCCAACACAGAGCAGATCTATATCTACTTCTGCAATATTTGTTACTGAGTCTCTAGGAATATATCTTGTGAAAATTGCATGCATTTGTTAGCAAATGATTTAGATTTGTGATTGCTTGTAAATAAGTGTATGATAATGGGTTAAGTCTAGAATGTGGGTGGTCAGTTAGGAAACATTCTGCTTTTCTGACCAAATGTGGATTGTTGTCAGTGTAAGTGGCTTCCGGTTGCGATGTTCCAGTGCCTTATGTCCTAGATGAGGCTGACCAGGGATGTCATTAGGCTGACTGGACACTTAACTGAGTGTATATTTACTGTGTACTTACTATTCACACTTGCCTCATCTTGCCCTGAAGGACCTTTCCTGTCAGTGTTGTTTATCAAAGGTGTTGTTGTTGATGTTGTTAATTGTTAGAAGAACTATGTGACTGTTGATTTGTTTGTTATGTTTACAGCTTAATTTCCATTTTGGCTTATAACTGGATGAATCTAGCTTAAATTCTAAGTTCATGTAATACATATAATACACTTACTGTTTTCTGATTGTTGTGAAGGTATTCAGGCTTAAGTTGTCCTATTTAGCACTAATTATCCCACACCAAAGGTTAAGGGATATTGTTTTAGCGAGGTCCACTTCATCTGTCACACTTTTCTTGCCAGAGCCATTAGTCAGTAGTCTTTCATTGTAGTTATATGAACTGCTAGCTGTCATATATTCTACATGTATGTATCCTTTTATGGGGTTACATAAGGAGTGTTCGTAACAGAATATTGGTTTATATTTTTATAGACTTTCCGACTAACCAAAACACAATTGAGATGCAAGTGAGGTCCCATAAGCACTAGGCTAGCTCAAATATTTGTTTGTGAAAGTATGAGAAAGTAGCTTAACATCACTGTTACTTAGGGCTGTCAGGATACCCATGAAGTGTACCACAATATATTCTGATACTTAATAAAGCATATTGCAATACGTACCACAATATATTGCCATATTTGATACTATAATGTGGGGCTATTTCACTAAATATGATGAGCTGAATGAACTACGGATACCTGTGTTAAATATAAATATATGAAAGTAATTTGACTATAACAATCAAGATTGTGTGATACAAACAGTCAAACAAACTTCAAAATTTATGACAGTGTAGTGATGATGTTCCCACTAAGTTTTGGTAATGACGATTCACACGTGTATTTAGGCTGGTTGTACCTACAATGTATTTTACTGGCCCATCACTATGTCGACACAATGCAACATCTTCAACATTTTTCTTTGTTAATCTATCTACCTTCAGCCAAAAGAGGCCCCACACATCACTCTTTTCCATTTAATTCAGCATTCTTTTTTTGGCTGCGGTCCCATTCGAGTATATTTGCCAAACAATAGGTAATAATTTAGTTCAAAGTATGCTGCAATGAAATGAAACAGTGTGGCTTCATGAAGAAAATTCTATGCTCAATAACCTTTTATGATCTGTGCAACATTTGTTTTACTTAAATCAATGCTTAATACTTTTATTATAAGGTATACTTACTATAAGGTGTACTGCAAATGTAAATTGAGTGTGGCATTTCCCTGGCTGTTTGGAATGAACTCACAGGGATTCAACTTCAGACTACAGTTTTCGTCGCTTAACGTGACCGCTTTTCATCAGTATGAGCACCCTTGAACTGTATGTACAAAATTGAGTCAGCAACCTTAGTTTACAAAATATCATCAGAAACAGGTATGATCATTATATATTGTGGTACAAAATTGATGTTACTCAGTATCGCAATATACTGGTATACCATTATACCGTGACAGCCCCACAGGTACTGCAGCAGGCAAGACAAAATGTCTTAATTCACTAATACAGACTTGCTGATAGTAAAAAAAGGTATTTAACTCTGCATAAACACAATTTTTACTGCAGGATAATTAATTATTTTTCTTCTTATTTTTTGGGGTTGTGGGAGAGGAATGGTTTGTTTGGGAGAAAAATTGCTCTTGAAAGATGCCCACAGATACAGAAAATAGGATTTTGTCAAAAGATTCCCTTCACTTGAAGACTCAGCATGCTCCTATCCAAGAAAATAAGTACCAGTATTACCTTTTTCCCTATTTTTACAAACTTGATAACAAATTGTATCAAATTACCAAAAACAAACAACCTTTTCCTCCATCATGTCAGAAACATGTATGGAATGATGCAGAAATCATTGTTTGGGTATTGAAAGCTAATTATCAAGCAGCAGCCCACATAGAGCATAACTACCTGATACAACATAGGCTTCATAATATAGAATTGTAAACTCATAGCCTGTAAAGCAGGAATTCATCATAAGGAATTAATCATAATAAGGCATATTGTGTAGATCCAGATCAGCCAGGTCTCAGATCAGAAAGGTGTCTGATCAGGGTCTGCACTATTTTCTGCAGAGTCTCCTTTTTAAGTTACCTTCGAATGTAGTTGTAAGCAAATAACCAAGAAATTGGGTTAGTAACTGCTGTGGCAGGTTATGGGTCAACAGTGCAACCTGATATTGTAAGATCAATACCCGTAATTCTTTTCCTGCTTAAAACAACTCAGGCTAAGGCATAATGGTGAAGACCCATCAGACAACTCCCAACTGGAAGCTATCTGCACCCTGCAGGTAGCTGTCTGATCACGATCTATACTATTGGCTGCTTAGACAGTCTTTATTCATACGTTTAGTAAACTTAGCAATGCACAAATAGGTTATTAGCAACTGATGCAGGGTAAGGTCTATGGGGCTGCTGAATGCTGGTGTTCATCAGCCATGTGTTTCACTTCAGTTCAATGACTGTACTATATTCCCATGACGTAAACTGAACGCTGCATTGATCTCCCTCTGATTCATCCTTTGTCTTCGTGTTCATTTAATCAATATACAAGGTATAGTGCAGCATCTAGGCCATCTTTATTCTGCTTTTTATACATGCCAAAAAATAATGTAATAATTTTTTTTTTGTTCAAAAGAAATCTGCTTTGTTGGAGTAATTCTGGTTCCTTCGGTTTTAGCTTCACTTTTAAAGAAAAAAAGCTGGAGCAACAGTCATGACACTTATGTTGGTATTGGTGTTGGTTAACCATTTTGTTAAGTACATTTCTCAAAATTATTGAAGGTTTTCACTTCAAACTTCAAATACTTGTTCACTAGTTTATTAAAAGAAGAACCCATTTCAAAGGGAAGGTAACACTATTATTAATTTTGGCAGAGTTATGCTCCATTTTTACCTAAAATTTTCTCTGTTGGATAAGGTTTTTGTTAAGGTCCAGTTCTTGAAAACAGTCAGACATATTGACTCCTTCAAACTTGAAATACTTTTTTTCAGAAACAGAACCTATTTAAATAGGGCAGGTAACCATAACTTATTGAGCACAGTGGTTCCCCTTTTTTATTGTTAATTGGGTTTATCGTCCTGCCAACAGTATTTCAGCAGATAGAGTGCAGCCTTCACTGTGTATATCATGCCGTGAACACTTGGCATGATACCGCACCCAGTCACATCCTGACACCGGGCCAACCAGTCATGGAACTACCCTTATATTTGCTTGAGCATTAGCATGGGAGTTATACCACTACCATTTTTAACAACTTTGGCATCTAGCTGCTCGGGATTGAACCAGGGCCTCCCGTAGGTCCAGTCCCCTTTTTGAAGTTTTGTGTTTTTTGTTAAGGTTATACAGCTAACATTACACTATTTCCAGTGAGAAAAGTAAAGTGTGCTGTCTAAGACAGTTCTAGTTTATATAGTCTGTGTTGTTGCATCAATTAATAAGTTAATTAATGGTTTGTCACTGTAGACAGTTCTACATTTTTTCTGCTTTTTGTGCATAGAAGGACTAAATTGAATGGTACCAACAATTTATTTCACTAAGTTAGACTTAATTATCACTATCTTAAGTGCATATTTTTTTCCTGTTTCCTGTAATCAGTATTGCATAATTTTGGTACAAACAACATTTTTTTAGCTAAATCTGATAATGTTTATTAAATAGTTAAATGAAATTGCTCTTTGAACTTTAGCTTTTCCTTATTGCATGAATCTCTCCTCTACCACCCACTTTGCAGTATTACTACTATTAGTCAAGTCTTAGGTTTACACGGTAGGAAGAATGCCATCAACCTTTTAGCTGCATAAATGTGCCTAATTGGAATGACTATATATACATGTAGATCGAAAGGAAGATTTTTGCGGTGTGTTGTAGTGGATATTTAGAAAAATAAATCCAGCTCTTCCATGTTTTTTAACTTTGTGGTCCTTATTCAAAGTAATGTCTCAGCTTAAGTGGACATGAGCATAGAAACTGTATAAAATTCTGGTACATTTTAAACCAAACAGTAAAAAAAAAGCTTTATTTTTATACGCCAGTCGAAGACGTGACGTATTATGGGATCACCCATGTCGGGCAGGCGGCATCCAGATGTTTGTCCAGAGCATAAATCCAACGCTATCAAAGCTATTGACTTGAAACTTCATATGTGGATAGATCTTATTGAGATGAAGTGCAGTGCATAAGAACCGTCACTCTGCGCGCCATGATATAAGAGTTATTGCCTTTTGTTTGTCCGGAGCATGACATTTTCAAAACTTTTGGCTTGAAACTTCATTCGTAGATAGATCTCATTGAGACAAAGTGCAGTCCCTAAGAACCGTCACTCTGTAAATCATGTTGTTGGAGTTTTTGCCCTTTTTTTAAATTTTCTAGCCCGCAGCATAACTCTTACAGTATCCAACTACTGTCTTGAAATTTGATACATAGATAGGTTTTATTAAGATGGAGCACAATGTATAGGAACCATAACTCTGTACTTCTTGAATTTGGAGATATGCCCCTTTATTTAATTTTCTTGTCCAGAGCATACTTTCTGCATTATCAAAGCTGTTGACTTGAAACTTACTAGGTCGATAGCTCTCATTTAGACATAGTGCAGTGCAGAAGAAAAGAACAGTCACTCTGCACTTCATGATTTTGGAGTCATTGCCCTTTGTTTAATTTTCTTGTCCAGAGCATAACTAATACATTATCAAAGCTATTGACTTGAAACTTGATACATAGATAGGTCTTAATGAGACAAAGTGCAGTGCACAGGAAATGTAACTCTGTACTTAATGATTTTGGAGTTATGCCCCTTTGTTTAATTTTCTTGTCCGGAGCATAACTCCTATGTTATCAAGGCTATTGATTTGAAACTTCGCAGGTGGATAGATCTCATTTAGACTGAGTGCAGTACATATCAACCGTCACTCTACACTTCATGAATTTGGAGTTATTACCCTTAGTTCAATTTTTGTACTTTTTGTTTGTCTGGACCATACTCCTACATTATCAAAGCTACTTGAAACTAAAGGTGGATTGATGTTATTGAAACAGAGTGCAGTGCACAAGAACCGTCACTCTCCTCTTCTTATTTTTGAGTAATGCCCCTTTCTGCACAAGTACCATTACTCTCATGTAAATTTTTGTATATTTTTTCAATTATCCAGATTGTAGTTCACAATTATGCCAGAGTGCATTGCACAAAAGTGCAAAACAGTTTGGCATATTGAAGATTTTTTTTATGTTATTCTACTTTATTTCCAGTTTTTCTTGTAATAACCCAGAGTGCAGGCCAAAACTTTGCCATACTACATTGCACCAGAGTGCTATTGATGGGGGTATTTTGCTCCACCTTGCAGTGCTCCTGTTTTTAACATCCTTTGAAGGAATGTTTGTGTATAAACAGTAAATATCATTTCTTTCCAAGCCTCACATTTTATGCAGACAAGATATTTTATTGTAGTGTTTTTGAAGAAGTTTTACTCATTGCTTTTTATTTTATGAAGTGTGAATTTAGTTCTAGAATGAGATGCTATGTTTTGTTGCTTTTCTTTTACTAAGGACTAAAGTATTTCACAACATATGTATTATTATATATATAATTATATAATACATTCTATCCTATTAAGTTTCTCACATTGCTTCACAATTGGATCAAGCTTTTAATAGCTAATTTATCAGGGTTGTCATTAGGAGGTGGCTGGTGGCCGATTAGACTGCCTCAAATGAAAATCGGGCCGCCTCAAATTTGAAAAAAAATATGAAAAATGGTCAAGAGCATGCCCCCGGACCACCCTAGCAAGGCTTTGCACCTTCGGCGCTTGCATAACCTAGCCTCCTCAAAAGTTAATTAAGCCTGCTCAAAATATTTCTAGTGACAACCATGTTTATATGTTTGTATTAATAAATCCATTCAAGTGAGCCAATTATCGATATTGGGGAAGTTTGAAGTGTTAATTGGCCCGTGATAAGGTCATAAAAGTTTCACCAAATGGTTTTGAATCTGTAAAGTTTTATTGATAAGACGCGGTTTTTTTTGCAAATTATAATAAAAAAGTAGGAGTGCGTCTTAACCATGCGAAGTAAAGTTTTCCCCTTTTTTCCCAGACCAAAACTGACCCTTAGACTAAACCGACCGCTGAGACAATCGCCAATGGTATCAGCCATAGACAACGGTGTTGTGATATTTTAAGAGAAAACCTATGTTGTTTTTACCTAAAATTTTACATTTAACGTAAAAAGAGACATTTAAATTTTGTTTCTTTAAAAAAACAAAAACAATATGCAGTGATTTTTTACATAAATATCACTTTATTCCAACAAAATCGGCGAAGTTTCATAATCTGGAAACAGCCATTATTTTTAGTGAAACGGGCATATTCATTTTAATGACGCTGTTATTATCATCATCTAAGTAATATGGTATTATTCAGTTGATCAATTTTGATTTAAAATTTGTTTTGTTTTGAATCTTAACTATGAATAAATTTTAAGTTGTGATTAAAACCCCACTTAACCACAACAATAAAATGTGTATTGGCTGTTTGTGCAGATGAGTTTACACACCTCTATTTATGTTAACAGATAGTCCATTAACCGGTAAGTTATTACACATGTGCATAGAACTAATTGTTTGTAAGAGGTTACTTCAATACCCTGGTATGAAAATAAAATAACTACTTTATAGGACGTGAACTTAATTTTTTTTTACATGCTGCCGCGTGGAACAGAATATTCTCTTATCTCTCAATTGTGTAAGGCCGCGAGAACATCCTGTCTGGATGTAAACGATACACTGGGGCAGAATGAACACACTACACATGGTCTTATTCGGCTAACAGTTGCGACATATTATTCAAGCCATTTAGAGAATAGTAAGCACTCGGCGCAAAAACGGAGAACAATTGGAACATGTTCCTTCGAGTCGAATCAAGATATTCGGCGAAGCGGGAATTCCTTCAATGGCAGCCAGCTGGATTATTGAATAGGGAATGCATCTTGTCTTTGAGAATTAACTTTTTTGCTCGACTGTAGACCTCGAAGAGGGGATGCATATTATCGTTGTGTGCGTCTTATCAACAAGACTTTATGGTAATATGCCAGATGTCATTGAGTTATGTTTGAATCCATGTGAAGGAGAGTGTCATGTTATTATAAGTAAGACAATTGTTGTTCTGCTTGTTTGTTTTTAGGAAGAAAGTTGGTCAATCTATCTTTACTGAACTGATATTATTAAATACATCATTAATGCTCAGAAAAAAAGTTCATTGGTAATTGATGTCATTGTTCAGCAGTATGCACTAAGTATAAAGGATGTTCACCATATATCCTAGGGGAATAAAGAAACACAACTACAGATTTATACTAAGTTATTTCATGAAGTAAGTAGCCTTGCAAGTGCAGCACTAGCATTTCGAAATTCTCTTTCTGTGGCTCTGTTCAGCGAATCATATTCCGAAGCAATTGTGACTCATATTTTAGCATAGGTTTTGCATTTAAAACAAAATTAACTTGATTTGTATCGATTAAAAAGTTGCGTTTCTTTTTTCCCCTAGTATATATGATCCCCTGTTATCATTCTATCCTTCATAATTTAACACTGACACATGCAAGTTGCAGGAAACACGACAGCTTGAATCTTGAGCTGAAATTTATGTGAAAACTTAAAATACAGTATTTATAAAAAGAGACACAAAAAATGATGTATATTTTGTGTATTTGCTTGCATAAAAAGCAACAATCTAACCATAAGTGCATCCGGTGAACAAATCTACTTACACTGTCTATCTGTTAAACCTTTGGCTGGCCACCATGACAACGCCTGAAAATTCAGTTATCTGATTGGCTAAGAGGCTTGTCTGTCAAATAGCTGAACAAGGGTCAAATGAGAGTAGTTGTTGCAATAGAGTGTTGTTGTTACAGTTGAGTGTAGTTGTTACAGTTGAGTGTAGTTGTTACAGTTGAGTGTAGTTGTTACAGTTGAGAGTAGTTGTTACAGTTGAGTGTAGTTGTTACAGTTGAGTGTAGTTGTTACAGTTGAGTGTAGTTGTTACAAATGAGAACAGTTGTTGCAATAGAGTGTAGTTGTTACAGTTGAGTGTAGTTGTTACAAATGAGTGTAGTTGTTACAGTTGAGTGTAGTTGTTACAAATGAGTGTAGTTGTTACAGTTGAGTGTAGTTGTTGCAGTTGAGAGTAGTTGTTACAGTTGAGTGTAGTTGTTACAGTTGAGTGTAGTTGTTACAGTTGAGTGTAGTTGTTACAGTTGAGTGTAGTTGTTACAAATGAGAGTAGTTGTTGCAGTTGAGTGTAGTTGTTGCAGTTGAGTGTAGTTGTTACAGTTGAGAGTTGAGTGTAGTTATTACAGTTGAGTGTAGTTGTTACAAATGAGAGTAGTTGTTACAGTTGAGTGTAGTTGTTACAAATGAGTGTAGTTGTTACAGTTGAGTGTAGTTGTTACAAATGAGAGTAGTTGTTACAGTTGAGTGTAGTTGTTACAGTTGAGTGTAGTTGTTACAAATGAGAGTAGTTGTTATAGTTGGGTGTAGTTGTTACAGTTGAGTGTAGTTGTTACAAATGAGAACAATTGTTGCAGTTGAGTGTAGTTGTTACAGTTGAGTGTAGTTGTTACAGTTGAGTGTAGTTGTTACAAATGAGAACAGTTGTTACAAATGAGAACAGTTGTTAACAAGTTTATTAGTAATAAATGTAGCATGAGAAGAGTTAGGTCCCATTTTGATGTGATGCTGAATTATTTGATGGACAAACTAATTTGTTTTGAGATCTGGACATAGCTTAATGATCTTGAACAGCGGATAGAAGAGATCCACTAATGAATCAACTAAAGGGGAGTCTGGTGGAAAGCATAGTAATGGTTCATTTACATATGTATTTACAAATGATAAGAGACTGCATTTACAGATGCTAAGGCTTTATTTTCAAATGACTCACACCTGTGATGATAAAAGCCTGGGGATGACCTTAGACCTTGTAAATTTGTTGTACTGGTAAATGAAATTAGGAATCATGTACATGTCCTAAAACAAAAGTTGCACTCACATGAATAAATATTATTTAAAGCTTCATTTGCATGCATGTTTATATTTCCATTTTTAGACAAATGGGACTACAACAAGAAGCTGATTGTGTATGGAGATGGAAAGGGCAACATTATTACTCCAACCACAACCACAACCACTACACCGAACCCAGTCAATACAACAACCACATGGAAACCTTTCAACTCCAGTGTACCTGATGTCACTAAATTTACCCCTAAGCCTGTTGTCAATATTACAAGTAAGTGCCATTATTAACCTGTACACTGCACTACCACAACATCTCAAGTAAGTGCCATTATTAACCTGCACACTTCACTACCACAACATCTCAAGTACGTGCCATTATTAACCTGTACACTGCACTACCACAACATCTCAAGTAAGTGCCATTATTAACCTGTACACTGCACTACCTCAATATTACAAGTGAGTGCCATTATTAACCTGTACACTGCACTACCACAACATCTCAAGTAAGTGCCATTATTAACCTGTACACTGCACTACCACAATATGACAAGTAAGTGCCATTATTAACCTGTACACTGCACTACCACAATATGACAAGTGAGTGTCATTATTAACCTGTACACTGCACTACCACAACATCTCAAGTAAGTGCCATTATTAACCTGTACACTGCACTACCACAATATGACAAGTAAGTGCCATTATTAACCTGTACACTGCACTACCACAATATGACAAGTGAGTGTCATTATTAACCTGTACACTGCACTACCACAACATCTCAAGTAAGTGCCATTATTAACCTGTACACTGCACTACCTCAATATGACAAGTAAGTGCCATTATTAACCTGTACACTGCACTACCTCAATATGACAAGTAAGTGCCATTATTAACCTCACTGCACTACCACAATATGACATGTAAGTGCCATTATTAACCTCACTGCACTACCACAATATGACAGGTAAGTGCCATTATTAACCTCACTGCACTACCACAATATGACAAGTAAGTGCCATTATTAACCTCACTGCACTACCTCGATATGACAAGTAAGTGCCATTATTAACCTGTACACTGCACTACCACAATATGACAAGTAAGTGCCATTATTAACCTCACTGCACTACCACAATATGACAAGTAAGTGCCATTATTAACCTCACTGCACTACCTCAATATGAAAAGTGAGTGTCATTATTAACCTCACTGCACTACCACAATATGACAAGTGAGTGTCATTATTAACCTCACTGCACTACCTCAATATAACAAGTGAGTGTCATTATTAACCTCACTGCACTACCTCAATATGACAAGTGATTGTCATTATTAACCTGTACACTGCACTACCTCAATATGACAAGTGAGTGTCATTATTAACCTGTACACTGCACTACCTCGATATGACAAGTGAGTGTCATTATTAACCTGTACACTGCACTACCTCAATATGACAAGTGAGTGTCATTATTAACCTCATTGCACTACCTCAATATAACAAGTGAGTGTCATTATTAACCTCACTGCACTACCTCAATATGACAAGTGATTGTCATTATTAACCTGTACACTGCACTACCACAATATGACAAGTGAGTGTCATTATTAACCTGTACACTGTACTACCTCAATATGACAAGTGAGTGTCATTATTAACCTGTACACTGCACTACCTCGATATGACAAGTGATTGTCATTATTAACCTGTACACTGCACTACCTCAATATGACAAGTGAGTGTCATTATTAACCTCACTGCACTACCACAATATGACAAGTGAGTGTCATTATTAACCTCACTGCACTACCTCAATATGACAAGTGAGTGCCATTATTAACCTCACTGCACTACCTCAACATCTCAAGTAATTGTCATTATTAACCTGTACACTGCACTACCACAACATCTCAAGTAATTGTCATTATTAACCTGTACACTGCATTACCTCAATATGACAAGTGAGTGTCATTATAAACCTCACTGCACTACCACAATATGACAAGTGAGTGTCATTATTAACCTCACTGCACTACCACAATATGACAAGTGAGTGTCATTATTAACCTCACTGCACTACCACAATATGACAAGTAAGTGCCATTATTAACCTCACTGCACTACCTCAATATGACAAGTGAGTGCCATTATTAACCTCACTGCACTACCTCAATATGACAAGTGAGTGCCATTATTAACCTCACTGCACTACCTCAATATGACAAGTAAGTGCCATTATTAACCTGTACACTGCACTACCTCAACATCTCAAGTAATTGTCATTATTAACCTGTACACTGCACTACCACAACATCTCAAGTAATTGTCATTATTAACCTGTACACTGCATTACCTCAATATGACAAGTGAGTGTCATTATTAACCTCACTGCACTACCACAATATGACAAGTGAGTGTCATTATTAACCTCACTGCACTACCACAATATAACATGTAAGTGCCATTATTAACCTCACTGCACTACCACAATATGACAAGTGAGGGCCATTATTAACCTCACTGCACTACCACAATATGACAATTGAGTACCATTATTAACCTGTACACTGCACTACCTCAATATGACAAGTAAGTGCCATTATTAACCTGTACACTGCACTACCACAATATGACAAGTAAGTGCCATTATTAACCTGTACACTGCACTACCTCAATATGACAAGTGAGTGTCATTATTAAACTGTACACTGCACTACCTCAATATGACAAGTAAGTGCCATTATTAACCTGTACACTGCACTACCACAATATGACAAGTAAGTGCCATTATTAACCTGTACTCTGCACTACCACAATATGACAAGTAAGTGCCATTATTAACCTGTACACTGCACTACCTCAATATGACAAGTGAGTGTCATTATTAACCTGTACACTGCACTACCTCAATATGACAAGTGAGTGCCATTATTAACCTGTACACTGCACTACCTCAATATGACAAGTAAGTGCCATTATTAACCTCACTGCACTACCACAATATGACAAGTAAGTGCCATTATTAACCTCACTGCACTACCACAATATGACAAGTAAGTGCCATTATTAACCTCACTGCACTACCTCAATATGACAAGTAAGTGCCATTATTAACCTCACTGCACTACCTCAATATGACAAGTAAGTGCCATTATTAACCTCACTGCACTACCTCAATATGACAAGTAAGTGCCATTATTAACCTCACTGCACTACCACAATATGACAAGTAAGTGCCATTATTAACCTCACTGCACTACCTCAATATGACATGTAAGTGCCATTATATACCTGTACACTGCACTACCTCAATATGACAAGTGAGTGTCATTATTAACCTCACTGCACTACCTCAATATGACAAGTAAGTGCCATTATTAACCTGTACACTGCACTACCTCAATATGACAAGTGAGTGTCATTATTAACCTCACTGCACTACCACAATATGACAAGTAAGTGCCATTATTAACCTCACTGCACTACCCCAATATGACAAGTAAGTGCCATTATTAACCTCACTGCACTACCTCAATATGACAAGTAAGTGCCATTATTAACCTCACTGCACTACCACAATATGACAAGTAAGTGCCATTATTAACCTCACTGCACTACCACAATATGACAAGTGAGTGTCATTATTAACCTGTACACTGCACTACCTCAATATGACAAGTAAGTGTCATTATTAACCTCACTGCACTACCTCAATATGACAAGTGAGTGTCATTATTAACCTGTACACTGCACTACCTCAATATGACAAGTAAGTGCCATTATTAACCTCACTGCACTACCACAATATGACAAGTAAGTGTCATTATTAACCTATACACTGCACTACCTCAATATGACAAGTAAGTGCCATTATTAACCTCACTGCACTACCACAATATGACAAGTAAGTGCCATTATTAACCTCACTGCACTACCACAATATGACATGTAAGTGCCATTATTAACCTCACTGCACTACCTCAATATGACAAGTAAGTGTCATTATTAACCTGTACACTGCACTGCCTCAATATGACAAGTAAGTGCCATTATTAACCTCACTGCACTACTACAATATGACAAGTGAGTGTCATTATTAACCTCACTGCACTACCTCAATATGACAAGTGAGTGCCATTATTAACCTCACTGCACTACCACAATATAACAAGTGAGTGTCATTATTAACCTCACTGCACTACCTCAATATAACAAGTAAGTGCCATATTTAACCTCACTGCACTACCACAATATAACAAGTAAGTGCCATATTTAACCTCACTGCACTACCACAATATAACAAGTAAGTGCCATTATTAACCTCACTGCACTACCTCAATATGACAAGTGAGTGTCATTTTTAACCTTTTCACAGCACTACCACAATATGTTAAGGGTTATTATATTGTACATTTTATTGTGAATTTTGTAGCTTTTTATGTTTGATTGCAACAAATGGTGCTTGTAGGACTTAAAATGTCTGAAATGCACCTTGAGTTTCATTAATAATGTACTGGCAGACCTTCATAATGACTTACTGGAATATTGGTAAAATATAGATACATGTCTGAGTACCTGACAAGCTTTTGTCAATACAGCATTACAAAAAATGAAACAGTTCAAAACTTTTCTGGATATACATGTATTGGTATTACTAGGCTTAAATATTTGGTTAATCTTCAGCACTGAAACTAAAACAAATCAGATTTAATCAGTTTGCAAACAAAGCAGTAAGCTGACAACTGTTTACTTTGCAAGTGAAGACAAAAGTGTAGATCCAGATCAGCAAGTTCTGGCTCTGAGCTGTCTAATTAATGTCTGTACTATTTGCTACAGAGTCTTATACAATATATTTGGTAACCTTCATATGTAGTGATAAGCAAAATGCTGGTATGTTTATTTCAGTGACACCAAACACAGGTCCTTTGTCTCAGGCGGACGCAACGAATATGATCAAGGTAGTCCTGATCACAATTTTCAGCATCCTTGCAGTCATTGTGGTTGTGGCTTTAATCATAGGGTTATGTAGAAGATCCAAGCGGAAAAAGGACCAACGGTAAGATCTTTTGCCAAGTTATCGGCCGCAATAGCTCAAGTGTTAGAGCACTTGCTTGCGGATTGGGAGATTGTGGGTTCAAACCCCGGCTGGGTCAAACCAAAGACTTTAAAGTTAGTAGTAGTGACGTCCTTCCTTATGCTCGGTGCTAAGGGGACAGCATTACGCCTGACTCATCGGTGTATAATGGACCGGCCGGGTTCAGTTTCTGTACTGTAATGATAGAAATGTTACTGCACAGTATCGGTAAAAATGCCGGCCAATCCAATCCCTTTTGCCAAGTTGATGACTTTTCTGAACTTAAACAACAGAGCTATTGTATACACAACCTCATACTTGTACCTCATTTTCTGTTTAATACTTCTGGAAAAAAAATGACTAAGGCTATGGTGTAGTACAAGATCCCTTAGTCTGTTTTACTCCTGATTGTATGCCCAACCATACATATTTATTTAAGTTGTAGCATGTTACATTTTGTTAATAAGCCATAAGCCATTTGCTTACATCTACATAAAAAAGGTGCTTAGACAGGCAATGTGCAGAACCCATCTTACCCTTGTACCAGCTTTGTCAAGGACATTGGTGGGGGTATGAATCGCATCCAGCGATAGTTCTAGTTAACACTGTCCTCAGCATAAACACATATGATTACTGTAATTGACTTTTAATTTATTTCATGTTCAAGTTCTGGAACCAGTAACTGACTTGTGATTTCAGTTGCTGTTTTAGCACTGTCCAGTCATTTTAAATTTGTATCATGACAAACTATGCTACCGGGGGCATATGTGTTTTCTGAACACAGCGTCTTGTTATTTATTATCATTTAAAACTTATTTTTCAAGTTACTTATCATTATATGATACATTATACTACATATAAACAGACTATTAACATGTTTCCAAGGTGATTGTAAGATATCCATTTTCTATTTGCCAGCACATGGCATAATGTAAGATTTCACTGAAAACATGAACTTCACAACCATACCCTGAAAATAGAACGTTTCTCAAAAATTACATGTTTAAAATGGAAAAGTCCATTGAAAGTCACTATGAAAAGGCATGGTTTACCTAGATAGTTTGTGTCCATTACATATATATGCATGTATTTCCCTTTATGTATATTTTGTACTATATATATATATGATCTGATATAAGTGTTCATTAGATACTGGAAATATTAAACAAGTTGGATGAAATGTTATGAAACGAGGCTCTGAATATTAGATTCTATTTATCAGATAACCAAAACATCAGCTGTTTTTTGTTTACAATGCATCATCTTTTGATAGTATGAACAGTTGGCCTTGGAAATGGCATACACACTACACATACTTAATGATGTCACGCTATGACTAACTTGTGTGTTAGCAAAAACAATGCAGGAGTGTCACAATAATAAATCAAGGGGAAAATAAGTCCCCTGGTTGCTTCATACAATTGTTTGTATTTACTTGTATCAGCTGAGGTTTTTAATGACTGTCCTTTGGTTAATATCCTTTTACTCCATAAACAGTCTACTGTCATAACACCAGGTTTCTGTTTTTGTTTTTTACTCTAGTATTTCACTGAGAAGACCTTTGCATCCAGAAGCTGACGATCACATCTATGCCGAAATAGAACCCCTGCAGGTAGGTTCCATTGTTGAACGATTTTCTGTTCAGTTAGAAGCTAGGTGGCTCATGTTGCTGGTACTGTCAAGCTTATATCTCAATAACTTGTGCATAAATTGAAATAAAACTTATGTCTTCTTAGTGGTTATGATATAACTGATACATTAATTATGTTAGTTCTAGGCTGGAGTTTGTGATAAATGTGGCCCTGGTTCAACTTATATATATATCCCAGATAAAGGTTTGTGTGCAAGTAGTTTCAAAATCAATTAGCTCATCTGAGCTTTTGCTCAGGTCGAATTATTGTTATCACCCCGGGTCTGGCAACAGCATCTGTCGTCTGGCATTACACGTCTGTTAACAGTCTTTAAATGATATCTCCTCTTTAACTATTGGCCCAAATCCAACCGAAACTTCATCAGGCAGAGGGAATGAAAATTTGTTGAAAGAATTGTGATCTGTCCAAAAGAAAATGCCTGCCAGGGCCATGTATATATAAACTATATATCAAATCATTGAAAATCTTCTTGTCAAAAAGTACAAGACCTGGAGCCTTGATATTTGGTGGTGGACATGTTCAAGGGTGGCCCTCAAGATTGTTCAAAGAATTATGATTTGTCAAAAACTTATGAGCCTGAATCTTGACATTTTGTTTCCATGTTCCTTGGGTAGTCCTGTATCAAGATTGTTCAAAACATTTTGATTTGTCAAATAACATGGCTGCCAGGGGTGTGGCCAATTTCCATATTCTTATGTACATGTATAGGAAAGTGAAAAATTTTGTTTCAGAAATTACAAAAGCTAGAGCTTTGATAATTGGTATTACATATGTTCCTTGAGTGGCCTTGTATCATTATTGTTTAAAGGATTGACCTTTACTGGATCTGGAAGTGCAATCAGTAGAGCATTGGCATGCTTTACACAGTGAAGGCAGCACTATATCTACTTCAAGTGGACACCATCTCCAGATAACTCCCAATTTTCACTCTAAAGCTCATAATTCATACACATGAAATTGTCAGAAAACACAGTGACATTAATCTACATTTCACAGACAGTTTTTTTTTTTATAAATCTTAGAAAGCAATAATTATTTTGAGTATAAAGAAAATAAACATTCTCAAAAAAAGTCCATTTTGGGCATTTTCTGTACTTTCTTTACAAGAAAAGCTACAATTCCAGCATCTTAAGTTTGCATCAAATGCACAAATTAACTTACAAAATATATAATAATCCAAAAATTAGCTCACATTTTAATATTAATCAAAAAAGCTGTTATTTATTTTAAAGCATTCATTATATGCAACGAAATATCTACTGCTTTCCTAACCACTGTTGAACCTGTCTAACCTTAGGCTTGACATCACAAGCAAATGGGGAAATCCTGTTATCTGATTGGCAAAGACCCTTGTCAGTGATATAGCTTACGAAGGCTCAGTGTTGATTCATCGAAAACATGATCAACAGGGGCATGGTTAATTTCCACATATGGCTAGAGAGGAAAATTTTGAAAAATTTCTAGTCGGAAGCCATAAAAGCTAGAGCCCAGAAAATTTATTTACATGTTCCTTCGGTGGCCCTGTATCCAGATTGTTAAAAAAAATTTGATCTATCAAAATATATGGCCACCAAGAGTGTGGCCATTTTCCCTGTATGGTTATATAGGAAAATTCTAAAAATCTACTTTTTAGAAACTTCCAGAGCTAGAGCCTTGATTATTGGAATACAGATTCCTTGGGTGAAGCTGTATCAAGATTGTTGAAAGAATTTTTATCTGTCAAAAAACATGGCCACTAGGTGTTAGGTCATTTCCATATATGGTTATATTGGAAATTGGAGTGTACTAAAAAAGAGTAATAATTTAAAAGTGCTTCTACTTAGATAACATTAGACAGAATTTTTATTTTTGTATTAACCTATATTGTTCCAGGCACAAAGATCAGCGAGTCCTTCTGGATCCTCTAGCGGTGGAGTGGTGTTGCCGGTTAGAAAGGACCAACGAAAGAAATCTCACGTACGGGCCTTATCAACACGACTGTACCGCTTCTTTAACCTGGATCATAGTGACTCTGAAGACCATGCTAACAGTTCTAGTGTTGCCTTTAATACAAGTAGCATGAATGCATCAATAATTGATGAAGTGCCACATCTGCCAGGACGCAATGTGGCCAATGGAAATAAGATGCATAAAGGTCGAGGTGTGCGGAGAGGAGAATCTACAGCATCACAGCGCCCTCTCTTGGATGGAGAGTCTATGAGATCATCTGGTGGGGCTGAGATGAGAGATAATATTTACAATCCATTAATAAGGAATAGTGAAAATAGAGCATCTGGCCCTTATGAACACTTGGCAGGAAGAGCTAGAGACTCGACTGAGAGATCAAGTTCAGCCAGCGCAACAGAGGAGCCAGTGGAAGAAGCCCCCCATGATTACTTTACCTTGGCAAATGAAAAAAGAACTGATGACAGCATTGGTGGAGAAAATAAAGAAGATGATGAGAAGAGGGTCATTAGCACAATTCAGGAGTCTGATGAAGAGGTGGACGAACCTGTGAAAAAGCATGATTATTTTGTCTTAGAGCCACACCAGAGAGAGGACATGCTCTCTGAAGGTAAATCTGTTAGTCATCCCCAGTCTCCGTCAAGGACTTCACTTGGCTCTCTTAAATCTAAGTCAACATCTAACCCATCATCACCTATAAAGGACAGTGGGGATAAACCAAAGGCTAAACCAAGGGTTACTAAAACTGGGGATTCAGCATTAGAAGCTGGTAAAGATGAGGGTGAAGCAGGAAAAAATAAAACTGATGCAGAAGTTAAAGAAGGAGTAAAGAAGCTTGAAGATGGTGAGAAGACTAATGATGCAGTTAAGGCAAACACAGCTGATAATGAAGATGATCCATATGTGTTGGGGAAGCTGGGTGATGCTCCAGAACCACCCGAGGTGCAGCTAGATGATGATTACATGACACCGTCAGAGTGTGAATCCAGACCTGACTACTGTGATGTGTTCCCTGAAGTTCCACCAAGGTCCACATCACTCCGCACTGATGAAATCTTAGAAGCACAGCATGAAAAGAAATCAATAGAGTTGAAAAAAACTCAAAATGATGAAGATAAATTAACAGTAAATGTGAAACCAGATGGTCAGAAAGTTATCAGCTTTGACCAAGAAAAAGTGAAAATAGGCAGTCCAGCTGTAGTAAGTCCCAAGCGGGAAACATTGAAACTGAAGACATCAACAGAAACTGATGTGTGATAATTGTCTTTGTAGATCTGTAATTAACTTCCCCTCGCTGGCTTTTTTGTTATAGTGCTGCTTGTTTAAGAATGTGAAAATGGCAAGGAGGATAGATAGTGCCACAGTCTAGTCACAGTGTAAAAAAATTAAACTTTGGTAAGTGATGTAAAAATGATACAATTGTAGTTTACGTATCTAGCTGCTAATTATACAGTATAATGTAAGTGGGTTTAATTAAATCCATTAAAGAAGTACTTTAACCCCATTGTTAATTCAATGAGTCAGATAAAATCAAACAATGAAAGTGTACAAATATTACCAAGCACACATTAAGAGGTGATCGAGTTTTACTTACATGATGAACATGAGGAACATTTTTTATAAATCTCCTAGAATTGTTTAAGTTTTTTGTGTTCATTGAACAATTCTGCTCACTTAATACTGCTTGAAAATAACTTTTGATTGCAGAAAAAATGTGTAAACTTTGTTCAAGTTGAAATCCTCCTGTCATCATTTTAAGTAGAAACCCAGAAACATATTTTACTTAGAATTGATTTTTTATTCAAAAATGCTTTGTAGTCAGAAATGCTTGGTAGTGTTGGTAATTTGTGACTTATTCATTATTTACTCACGGAGGTGTTGTTACTCATGTGTTCATATTGTAAGTGCATTTCTCTTCTAATTGCATACTGTTTTTCATTACTTAATTGCTTCATACAAATCATAATTAATATCTCTGATATAGTCTAGAGTGATTAAATTATGTCCCACAATTTTTATCAGAGCACAAATTCTAGTTACCCGTGAAAGTTGGCTGATGTGGACAGTTGATCCTTCTTCAGATGGACTGTCACCTTGCCTAACATAGCAACGGATCATTGCCATAACTAGGTTAGACAAACATTTGGCAAAAATTGTGTTGCTTACATTGAAACGTATGCAAGTTATGTGCATTTTGTGATTAAGGTTTTAGCTGTTTAAACATGTCCAATCGGATTGACTAATATATATAGAATGTAAGGATGATTTTTGCATTGGTTTGTAGGGGGTATTTGATAAAAATCTGATATTAAACTGTGTTTCGTATTCAGAAGAATTTCACAGATTTGGGAGAAAAAAGTTTAAGAAAATTAAATAAAAACCAGCGTATTTACATCTTAAATCAAATAATTTAAAAAGCCTTTTTTGTGTTTTATCATCAGTGGAAAGCATATTCATTATAAATGTCATTGTTAATCAAGTGTCTGTATACAAGAGGTAATATTATACTGTTTTGAAAGTAATTTAATATTATTTTATAAAGTGTTATTTTAAAACAGGCTGGTGGACTGGGGCCTTGTACTGTTGCTTTTTAAATTTTACTAAATAATTTCACATCATTTCACCATAACATCTGTAATATATCTGTTATATCTTAAATGTATTCCAAAGTTTCTCAGATTCCGACACAAAACAAGACTATTTTTGTGTTTAAATCTATTCAATTGAGCCAATTAGTGATGTCTGTGATTCTATGAAAGTTGGATTTGCCTGGTACATGGTCATAAAACTACCAACATATGTTTTTCACTGGTATGCTAGATGGCCTTGTGTAATGTTTTTAAACTGTATGTAGGAGATTGCAACTTGTCAGACAATTGTTATTTTGCTTAATCATATATGGATTTGTATTTTAAAAGATGTTTAGTCAATATATGCTGATTTTAAATTATTAAAGACATCTTAACGTGTAGTACAAAAGTGCATTTGTAATTGATGACAATGTTCTGTGACATGCCGTAAATAGTAAGGATGTAAACAAAGTGAATACAGGAAATGCATACTGGGTATTTTTACCATATTATCCCCCAGCTTTCACTGTATAGCTAAGTAATTTAAAATTTAAAAAAAAATGAAATTGTGAGTGAACATGATAGCATGAATCCAAGTTATACTGATACCTAAGAGAAATCTTAGAAAACTATGTTAATTTGTTCCGAAACATTCATAGTGAGTAACGCAATATCCACCGCCTCCCTAACAACTGTCTTTACTGTCTTACCTTGGGCTGGCCATCTTGAACATGGGCAAGTCCTGTCACCTCATTGGCTAATGGTGCCTGTCAGTCATTACTCAAGGAAGGGTCAATTCTAAAGAGTTCTGACAAAAAAGTATATGAAGACAAAGGAGAGTCATTAATTATAAAGTTTTCCATTTAAGAATTGGGGTATAAATAGATCATTAGGAAAATATTTACTGTAGGTATTGCATATAGAAAATGAGGAAGATGTATTTTAAGATATCTTTGATAGTTATTTCTTATCCTTCAAATAGTTAGTTATGCTTTATACAGAAACTATATTTTAAAGTAAAAAATGGACATTTGGATAACTTTACTCAGAATCTTGTTAAACAGATTTTTTTTTTGTATTCCACAAAAAGAAAGAAATGTTTTTAATGCTCTCCCAACTGTTTATGTCAACATTTTTTGTCCATCATATTTCAACCTTTAATACTTTTTTCATTGTTATGAGTTGTGTTAATAGTTTGCAAAGGTCACTTTATACACAGATAAGCAAAAAACACTTTATCACTATAATTTTTAAGTTCACCAATCCAACTAAAGCAGCATTAATATTAACAACTTAAATAATATTAAGACTGTGTATGAAGAATGTTAATTTTTGTAATAACAAATGTAGCAATCTATTTAAGACTTGTTTTTAATGTTTTATTCACAGTTGATGTGCCTTTAATTGTTCAGGTTTGTTTGATACTACTTACATTCTCTATGTATTGTGGGTCCAATTTTACATATTTCCCTTTCTCACACATTCCCAAATTGACACTTCCTTTTGTACACAATGTCCATGGTCTGAGTGCCTTTTGCATTTCTTTTATTTGTTATTAAATATTTTTTATATTTTTAAACCAAATTTTTTACCAATGTTGAACCTATAATGTGTAATTTTTATAAATTTTACTGTCAGGATTTGATTCAATAAAACATTGCATGAAATGTTTATTCTGATAAAAATGTAAATGTGTTAAAGTAAATTAATTTATAAATGTTGCTTCCTAGTTAGTTTAGAATTGTTTTCTTTAAATTTTTAACAATCAGTTAATTGTTTAAACCATTTAAAACACTTGTCATGGATGTAATAAACAAAAATTAAGCCTGTATCATTACCACAAGGATCTGTTCTGTACAGAGAGAACAATACACATTCTTAATGATGCATATTCCATTTATTGAGTATTTGTTGTGTGGCTGACAGAGATGTTATTTAAATTGTACTCACAAGCTCAATTGAATTCCAGTTAACAGTGTTTTCTATTTAAAACAATGGGGATTAACATATTTTCTGTTGAATTTCCTGTTAACAAGTAAACATGACAGAAAATGTAGGCCTTAGAAAATAAAGTGTAACCAGAGAAATACTGTATATGTATTATTTTTTCTCTTGGTTGTTTGGCTTCACATTTTCAACCTGAGCTGGAATGACAGGAAATCAATCTTTTATAGCTAAATGTTGTTATTTGGTTTAATTAATGTACTTTATTCAAGTATTTGTCATACAAAGAACTGTCTATGTAAAGAAGATGTTTTGTACAGACTGATCTGAAAATGTCATAATTAGACAACAGAGTAGGTGTCATTTCTGTTTTATTGAGAAGATATGAAGTATGCATTGAAGTTTTACTGAGCATAAATAATGCATATAGGTGGCATGTGATGTAATTGTACTACAAATTATATAAAAAAAAACATTTGAAAATGTGTTGTCTTTTTTTTTTCATATTAATTAGGTGGTGGAATAAAGTTAGAGAAAGTTAACTTATTCGAATATCTTTAAATTTAAGTGGAAGTATGCTTTTACTATTATGTTACGTGTTAATTTGTTATTAAAATTGCATATTGCATGTATCAAGAATGAAACTCGTCCAAAACTATATTACACCACTCTTGGCCTTTACCTCTGTTTGTGGGCAGTTTGAACTGGAGCTAAGCATTGTCAGAATGTGTTGGCCAAGAGTTCAGTGTTTGTCTGCATCTTCTTGCAACCTTCATAGTTTTGGACACAATCATGTGTTTGGTTAAAGATACTTGTGATTGTGTAGAAAGCATTCTATATGTGTCCGAAGAGAGTCGTCCTTATTTGCATGAACTTGCTGCTTGTAATACAACTACATGTTGTATATTTTTGCATGGTTATTTACTGTGCCATTAATAAACTATAGAAAACAAACACAAAGCACTGACTTATTTTAAATGGATATTATTGCCATTTAAAAAAATTGGGTGTGTCAGTTTAAGTAATTTTAAAAAACTTGGTTTTTATTTTTGTAATGAAAAAGTGATATGATTTTTTAATTTTATAAATCCTTTTTGTTTTGGTCTGGTTGACAATGGCAGTTGTAAACACATACCTAATTCAGGCAAAATCATGATTATAAAAACAACATTATATTATTAGATCTTGAGAGTGTAGGAATGTGTAGCAGGAAGTTGCAATGACTCACATCTTAACAATTACAGAATATTGTAAGAGTTGTTATGAACTTGTTCCGATTTTACTTTAATGACCCTATGTGGGTTCCTGTTTTGTATCTAAATAACAAGAGAATAAAATGTATTACATGGATAATCTGTATTCAGCTGCATCCTTTGTGTAAGTGTGTGAATGAACAATTTCCTTTGTTTGCTCATTTATTTTGTAAGATACTTCTTGAAATTTGCTCATTTTGTGTTTCATTTTTAAGATGTTTATGTAAAATATATTTTTTTCTTCCAAAAAGCTTTTAGTTGAACTGTTTCCATTGCATTAACAAAAATGAAATTGATAGGTCTAACAAGTAGACTTGTAAGCACATTTTTATGAGAGCTGTCTGATCAGGATCTGCAATATTTGCTTTTGAGTCTCCAGCAAGAGGCTGAGGGTGTGTTTGCATATCAACATAAAAATTACTTATAATTTGTATAGATTTTTTTACAAACTTAAGCATGTTAAGGGTTAATAAAAATCTTTTATAAACTTTCATGGATAAAATAAGTTAGAACATTTAAAATTGAAGATTTCAGTAGTCATAAAAATGTTTTCTTACAGTGTTATTTGTTTTACTTTAAATAGCTCTCTTTGCATTGATTTTATGAAGGCAGCTTTTCAAAGTGCTTCATTTGTTTATTTAATTCTGATAAATGTAATTGCTTTCAAGATAATTAAATGTTTTCAGAGTTTTATTGTGTTAGAACTTTTTTTACATAGTAAAATTATGTTATCTTTACTCACTAAGTTTATTATAATGATGTCATGTGCCATGTTTGTAAGTTGTACTACATCATAGCTTTCAATGATAAATGTATTCTTCATTTGCCTTTTCTAATCTTGCCAATCTTCAATATTTTCTTTCCTTTAGGAAATCAGTAAACATAAATGACAATGCTTTTATTTACAACAAACATGTGCTTTAAAGTTTAAGCTTACCCTAGTACAATTGACCATAGAAATATTCTTCTATAGTCCTAAATAATATTATTCCTTATATGAAAATGTTATGTAACGGTCTGATAAACATAAATGATTTTGTGAGCTGTTGTTATCATTACAAACAGACCAATGTATTAAAATATATCCCTTGTTGAAGAGACCTTTTTGCTGCAAATATACTTTTATCTGTAATAAAGCATTTTGCTGCTAAATATTTCCATTATTTGTATGTCAGATTTTGAAGACCAATCATGGTAAAGGGCATAGAAGTGATTCAGGAATATATTGTTGATAAGTACACTCAATGTACATTACACTATAATTGTGCAGTTTTAATACAGTATTTTGTAATGTATGTAAAACTGATTTCCATTATATAAGAGTAATTTTTACTTTTCTCTTTTACAAGATTCCATTATATTTGTTTTACAGTTTTTCTTATTTAAATTATTTTAAAAGTAAGACCGGTACATGATGGAACATAATGGTACATGATGGAACTCGATGTAATATTTAATGTTTTTATGAGACAATTGAAAGAAATAAATTAGGTGTTCTTAGGTGTGTAAATTATCTTTAAAATTATGAATTTATTGATTATACCATTATATTTTGTAAGACATTTGTTAAAATGAAACACAAATCATTTAATTTCTGTGTGGAGATCAGTGCTAGATTTTTTTGGTTGATGCTCTTTTATTCATTCTACTATTGTAGTGTTTCTTTTACAGTTTTTCTTTGCTTTAGATGTGATAGGCGGACATCATGGAACATAAACTTAAGATGTGATAGATGGACATCATGTTAAGAACAATATTTTAATTATTGTACTAGCATGGTTATATTTTATTAGCTTCTATTTAATTGAAATGAATTATAGGAAATACATTTTTTACCAAGAGATATTGATACTTTTTATAAAACTTAAATTTTTATGTTAATAGAAAAGGATTCAATGGTAGACTAAATGTTCAAATTCATTGTTTTTTATTATATACTTATTTTATATTAATTCACACTTTAGAAGAATGTTTTACTGTAACAAAGATATTTCCATATTTGATCATAAAATTACTCAGATTTTTACAGTTATGTAAAGGTATATTTATGTGTGCTATATAGGGAAGAAATTCTATGATAATCTGTTGTCAAACACTTTAAATGTAATATACCTAATACCATAATAGAATGAACAATGCAGCAAAAACATACATTTAAGTAAGTATTTATGTACCTTCATTTCCACAAGTTTCCTTTGCAATTCCAAAAAAATGAAAAGTATTTTTTTATTTTCTGTGTTATATCATATGTAATATATGATAATGAGTGACATTCAGTTTAATATAGACACTCTTGAAGTTTTCATCTTATCCATGATTGTTGTAATTATTGTAATAAAGTTGTGAAAAGAGCTTAGTTTTGACTTATGTTTGGTATTGTTTTGGAAACTTACAAGTACATAAAAGTGTGTACATTGAAAGCTTAGTTTTCATAAGCATACCTGTGCTCAAGGTGTGTTAATAAAAACTGAGTCAGTATTGTCTATATTAACTAAACATACAACTTCCCTATATACACTGTCATGGTCAGTATTGTATATATTAACTAGGTAAATAAGAAAAGGTCCTATCAAAATTTTCACAGATATTTAAATTTTATCTACCAATAGACAAAGGCAAACAAGGTAAATGCAAATGTGACAAAAACACAGAGACGAGACATAACACACATAAAGAAAAACCATCAGTTACCACCTTGGAACAGTCAATCGGCAAAAGGGCCAACTGGGGTGCTTAAACCTGGTTTGTGGAGCGCTCCAACCTCGCACTTCCTGAAGGTTTTTCTTGCAAACAAACAGTGTAAATAACAACATCCCGTCAAAGTGAAACAACTAACAGTAAGCACCTGCATCGGGAGATAAAACATACAACTTCCCAATATACACTGTAATGGTCAGTATTGGCTATATTAACTAAACATACAACTTTCCAATATACACTGTCATGGTCAGTATTGTCTATATTAACTAAACATACAACTTCCCAATATACACTGTCATGGTCAGTATTGTCTATATTAACTAAACATACGACTTCCCTATATACACTGTCATGGTCAGTATTGTCTATATTAACTAAACATACGACTTCCCTATATACACTGTCATGGTCAGTATTGTCTATATTAACTAAACATACAACTTCCCAATATACACTGTCATGGTCAGTATTGTCTATATTAACTAAACATACGACTTCCCTATATACACTGTCATGGTCAGTATTGTCTATATTAACTAAACATACGACTTCCCTATATACACTGTCATGGTCAGTATTGTCTATATTAACTAAACATACAACTTCCCAATATACACTGTCATGGTCAGTATTGTCTATATTAACTAAACATACAACTTTCCAATATACACTGTAATGGTCAGTATTGTCTTTATTAACTAAACATACAACTTCCCAATATACACTGTCATGGTCAGTATTGTCTATATTAACTAAACATACAACTTTCCAATATACACTGTCATGGTCAGTATTGTCTATATTAACTAAACATACAACTTCCCAATATACACTGTAATGGTCAGTATTGTCTATATTAACTAAACATACAACTTTCCAATATACACTGTCATGGTCAGTATTGTCTATATTAACTAAACATACAACTTTCCAATATACACTGTCATGGTCAGTATTGTCTATATTAACTAAACATACAACTTCCCTATATACACTGTCATGGTCAGTATTGTCTATATTAACTAAACATACAACTTCCCAATATACACTGTCATGGTCAGTATTGTCTATATTAACTAAACATACAACTTTCCAATATACACTGTCATGGTCAGTATTGTCTATATTAACTAAACATACAACTTTCCAATATACACTGTCATGGTCAGTATTGTCTATATTAACTAAACATACAACTTTCCAGTATACACTGTCATGGTCAGTATTGTCTATATTAACTAAACATACATCTTCCCTATATACACTGTCATGGTCAGTATTGTCTATATTAACTAAACATACAACTTCCCTATATACACTGTCATGGTCAGTATTGTCTATATTAACTAAACATACAACTTTCCAATATACACTGTCATGGTCAGTATTGTCTATATTAACTAAACATACAACTTCCCTATATACACTGTCATGGTCAGTATTGTCTATATTAACTAAACATACAACTTTCCAATATACACTGTCATGGTCAGTATTGTCTATATTAACTAAACATACAACTTCCCAATATACACTGTCATGGTCAGTATTGTCTATATTAACTAAACATACGACTTCCCTATATACACTGTCATGGTCAGTATTGTCTATATTAACTAAACATACATCTTCCCTATATACACTGTCATGGTCAGTATTGTCTATATTAACTAAACATACATCTTCCCTATATACACTGTCATGGTCAGTATTGTCTATATTAACTAAACATACAACTTCCCAATATACACTGTCATGGTCAGTATTGTCTATATTAACTAAACATACATCTTCCCTATATACACTGTCATGGTCAGTATTGTCTATATTAACTAAACATACATCTTCCCTATATACACTGTCATGGTCAGTATTGTCTATATTAACTAAACATACAACTTCCCAATATACACTGTAATGGTCAGTATTGTCTTTATTAACTAAACATACAACTTCCCAATATACACTGTCATGGTCAGTATTGTCTATATTAACTAAACATACAACTTTCCAATATACACTGTCATGGTCAGTATTGTCTATATTAACTAAACATACAACTTCCCAATATACACTGTAATGGTCAGTATTGTCTATATTAACTAAACATACAACTTTCCAATATACACTGTCATGGTCAGTATTGTCTATATTAACTAAACATACAACTTTCCAATATACACTGTCATGGTCAGTATTGTCTATATTAACTAAACATACAACTTCCCTATATACACTGTCATGGTCAGTATTGTCTATATTAACTAAACATACAACTTCCCAATATACACTGTCATGGTCAGTATTGTCTATATTAACTAAACATACAACTTTCCAATATACACTGTCATGGTCAGTATTGTCTATATTAACTAAACATACAACTTTCCAATATACACTGTCATGGTCAGTATTGTCTATATTAACTAAACATACAACTTTCCAGTATACACTGTCATGGTCAGTATTGTCTATATTAACTAAACATACATCTTCCCTATATACACTGTCATGGTCAGTATTGTCTATATTAACTAAACATACAACTTCCCTATATACACTGTCATGGTCAGTATTGTCTATATTAACTAAACATACAACTTTCCAATATACACTGTCATGGTCAGTATTGTCTATATTAACTAAACATACAACTTCCCTATATACACTGTCATGGTCAGTATTGTCTATATTAACTAAACATACAACTTTCCAATATACACTGTCATGGTCAGTATTGTCTATATTAACTAAACATACAACTTCCCAATATACACTGTCATGGTCAGTATTGTCTATATTAACTAAACATACGACTTCCCTATATACACTGTCATGGTCAGTATTGTCTATATTAACTAAACATACATCTTCCCTATATACACTGTCATGGTCAGTATTGTCTATATTAACTAAACATACATCTTCCCTATATACACTGTCATGGTCAGTATTGTCTATATTAACTAAACATACAACTTCCCAATATACACTGTCATGGTCAGTATTGTCTATATTAACTAAACATACATCTTCCCTATATACACTGTCATGGTCAGTATTGTCTATATTAACTAAACATACATCTTCCCTATATACACTGTCATGGTCAGTATTGTCTATATTAACTAAACATACAACTTCCCAATATACACTGTCATGGTCAGTATTGTCTATATTAACTAAACATACGACTTCCCTATATACACTGTCATGGTCAGTATTGTCTATATTAACTAAACATACATCTTTCCAATATACACTGTCATGGTCAGTATTGTCTATATTAACTAAACATACAACTTCCCAATATACACTGTCATGGTCAGTATTGTCTATATTAACTAAACATACGACTTCCCTATATACACTGTCATGGTCAGTATTGTCTATATTAACTAAACATACAACTTCCCAATATACACTGTCATGGTCAGTATTGTCTATATTAACTAAACATACGACTTCCCTATATACACTGTCATGGTCAGTATTGTCTATATTAACTAAACATACAACTTCCCAATATACACTGTCATGGTCAGTATTGTCTATATTAACTAAACATACGACTTCCCTATATACACTGTCATGGTCAGTATTGTCTATATTAACTAAACATACAACTTCCCAATATACACTGTCACGGTCAGTATTGTCTATATTAACTAAACATACGACTTCCCTATATACACTGTCATGGTCAGTATTGTCTATATTAACTAAACATACAACTTTCCAATATACACTGTCATGGTCAGTATTGTCTATATTAACTAAACATACAACTTCCCAATATACACTGTCATGGTCAGTATTGTCTATATTAACTAAACATACGACTTCCCTATATACACTGTCATGGTCAGTATTGTCTATATTAACTAAACATACAACTTCCCAATATACACTGTCATGGTCAGTATTGTCTATATTAACTAAACATACAACTTCCCAATATACACTGTCATGGTCAGTATTGTCTATATTAACTAAACATACAACTTCCCAATATACACTGTCATGGTCAGTATTGTCTATATTAACTAAACATACAACTTCCCTATATACACTGTTATAGTCAGTATTGTCTATATTAACTAAACATACAACTTCCCAATATACACTGTCATGGTCAGTATTGTCTATATTAACTAAACATACAACTTTCCAATATACACTGTCATGGTCAGTATTGTCTATATTAACTAAACATACAACTTCCCAATATACACTGTCATGGTCAGTATTGTCTATATTAACTAAACATACAACTTCCCAATATACACTGTCATGGTCAGTATTGTCTATATTAACTAAACATACAACTTTCCAATATACACTGTCATGGTCAGTATTGTCTATATTAACTAAACATACAGCTTTCCAATATACATTGTCATGGTCAGTATTGTCTATATTAACTAAACATACAACTTTCCAATATACACTGTAATGGTCAGTATTGTCTATATTAACTAAACATACAACTTTCCAATATACACTGTCATGGTCAGTATTGTCTATATTAACTAAACATACAACTTTCCAATATACACTGTCATGGTCAGTATTGTCTATATTAACTAAACATACAACTTCCCAATATACACTGTCATGGTCAGTATTGTCTATATTAACTAAACATACAACTTCCCTATATACACTGTCATGGTCAGTATTGTCTATATTAACTAAACTTACAACTTCCCAATATACACTGTCATGGTCAGTATTGTCTATATTAACTAAACATACAACCTCTATGTTAAAATACAAGTATAAACAAAGGTTTGTTTACGTGTTTATTGCATGAGACAAGCAAGAAACAGGGCTGATTCAGATCAAACTGATAAATCACAGATCACAGCAGGATGCTGGACGATACAGATTTATATTTAACTATTTGCCGAGGTTTTATCAATAGATCAGACAGATCACAGCAGGGTGCTGGACGATACAGATTTATATTTAACTATTTGCCGAGGTTTTATCAATAGATCAGACAGATCCCAGCAGGGTGCTGGACGATACAGATTTATATTTAACTATTTGCCGAGGTTTTATCAATAGACCAGACAGATCACAGCAGGGTGCTGGACGATACAGATTTATATTTAACTATTTGCCGAGGTTTTATCAATAGATCAGACAGATCCCAGCAGGGTGCTGGACGATACAGATTTATATTTAACTATTTGCCGAGGTTTTATCAATAGATCAGACAGATCACAGCAGGGTGCTGGACGATACAGATTTATATTTAACTATTTGCCGAGGTTTTATTAATATATCAGACAGATCCCAGCAGGGTGCTGGACGATATAGATTTATATTTAACTATTTGCCGAGGTTCATCAATAGATCACACAGATCACAGCAGGGTGCTGGACGATATAGATTTATATTTAACTATTTGCCGAGGTTTTATCAATAGATCAGACAGATCACAGCAGGGTGCTGGACGATACAGATTTATATTTAACTATTTGCCGAGGTTTTATCAATAGATCAGACAGATCCCAGCAGGGTGCTGGACGATACAGATTTATATTTAACTATTTGCCGAGGTTTTATCAATAGACCAGACAGATCACAGCAGGGTGCTGGACGATACAGATTTATATTTAACTATTTGCCGAGGTTTTATCAATAGATCAGACAGATCCCAGCAGGGTGCTGGACGATATAGATTTATATTTAACTATTTGCCGAGGTTTTATTAATATATCAGACAGATCCCAGCAGGGTGCTGGACGATATAGATTTATATTTAACTATTTGCCGAGGTTCATCAATAGATCACACAGATCACAGCAGGGTGCTGGACGATATAGATTTATATTTAACTATTTGCCGAGGTTTTATCAATAGATCAGACAGATCACAGCAGGGTGCTGGACGATATAGATTTATATTTAACTATTTGCCGAGTTTTTATCAATAGATCAGACAGATCCCAGCAGTGTGCTGGACGATATAGATTTATATTTAACTATTTGCCGAGTTTTTATCAATAGACCAGACAGATCACAGCAGGGTGCTGGACGATACAGATTTATATTTAACTATTTGCCGAGGTTTTATCAATAGATCAGACAGATCCCAGCAGGGTGCTGGACGATATAGATTTATATTTAACTATTTGCCGAGGTTTTATCAATAAATCAGACAGATCACAGCAGGGTGCTGGACGATACAGATTTATATTTAACTATTTGCCGAGTTTTTATCAATAGATCAGACAGATCCCAGCAGGGTGCTGGACGATATAGATTTATATTTAACTATTTGCCGAGGTTTTATCAATAGATCAGACAGATCCCAGCAGGGTGCTGGACGATATAGATTTATATTTAACTATTTGCCGAGTTTTTATCAATAGATCAGACAGATCCCAGCAGGGTGCTGGACGATACAGATTTATATTTAACTATTTGCCGAGGTTTTATCAATAAATCAGACAGATCACAGCAGGGTGCTGGACGATACAGATTTATATTTAACTATTTGCCGAGGTTTTATCAATAGATCAGACAGATCCCAGCAGGGTGCTGGACGATATAGATTTATATTTAACTATTTGCCGAGTTTTTATCAATAGATCAGACAGATCCCAGCAGGGTGCTGGACGATACAGATTTATATTTAACTATTTGCCGATGTTTTATCAATAGATCAGACAGATCCCAGCAGGGTGCTGGACGATATAGATTTATATTTAACTATTTGCCGAGGTTCATCAATAGACCAGACAGATCACAGCAGGGTGCTGGACGATACAGATTTATATTTAACTATTTGCCGAGGTTTTATCAATAGATCAGACAGATCCCAGCAGGGTGCTGGACGATATAGATTTATATTTAACTATTTGCCGAGGTTTTATTAATATATCAGACAGATCCCAGCAGGGTGCTGGACGATATAGATTTATATTTAACTATTTGCCGAGGTTCATCAATAGATCACACAGATCACAGCAGGGTGCTGGACGATATAGATTTATATTTAACTATTTGCCGAGGTTTTATCAATAGATCAGACAGATCACAGCAGGGTGCTGGACGATACAGATTTATATTTAACTATTTGCCGAGGTTTTATCAATAGATCAGACAGATCCCAGCAGGGTGCTGGACGATACAGATTTATATTTAACTATTTGCCGAGGTTTTATCAATAGACCAGACAGATCACAGCAGGGTGCTGGACGATACAGATTTATATTTAACTATTTGCCGAGGTTTTATCAATAGATCAGACAGATCCCAGCAGGGTGCTGGACGATATAGATTTATATTTAACTATTTGCCGAGGTTTTATTAATATATCAGACAGATCCCAGCAGGGTGCTGGACGATATAGATTTATATTTAACTATTTGCCGAGGTTCATCAATAGATCACACAGATCACAGCAGGGTGCTGGACGATATAGATTTATATTTAACTATTTGCCGAGGTTTTATCAATAGATCAGACAGATCACAGCAGGGTGCTGGACGATATAGATTTATATTTAACTATTTGCCGAGTTTTTATCAATAGATCAGACAGATCCCAGCAGGGTGCTGGACGATATAGATTTATATTTAACTATTTGCCGAGTTTTTATCAATAGACCAGACAGATCACAGCAGGGTGCTGGACGATACAGATTTATATTTAACTATTTGCCGAGGTTTTATCAATAGATCAGACAGATCCCAGCAGGGTGCTGGACGATATAGATTTATATTTAACTATTTGCCGAGGTTTTATCAATAAATCAGACAGATCACAGCAGGGTGCTGGACGATACAGATTTATATTTAACTATTTGCCGAGTTTTTATCAATAGATCAGACAGATCCCAGCAGGGTGCTGGACGATATAGATTTATATTTAACTATTTGCCGAGGTTTTATCAATAGATCAGACAGATCCCAGCAGGGTGCTGGACGATATAGATTTATATTTAACTATTTGCCGAGTTTTTATCAATAGATCAGACAGATCCCAGCAGGGTGCTGGACGATATAGATTTATATTTAACTATTTACCGAGTTTTTATCAATAGATCAGACAGATCCCAGCAGGGTGCTGGACGATATAGATTTATATTTAACTATTTGCCGAGGTTTTATCAATAGATCAGACAGATCCCAGCAGGGTGCTGGACGATATAGATTTATATTTAACTATTTGCCGAGGTTTTATCAATAGATCAGACAGATCCCAGCAGGGTGCTGGACGATACAGATTTATATTTAACTATTTGCCGAGGTTTTATCAATAGATCAGACAGATCCCAGCAGGGTGCTGGACGATATAGATTTATATTTAACTATTTGCCGAGGTTCATCAATAGATCAGACAGATCACAGCAGGGTGCTGGACGATACAGATTTATATTTAACTATTTGCCGAGGTTTTATCAATAGATCAGACAGATCCCAGCAGGGTGCTGGACGATATAGATTTATATTTAACTATTTGCCGAGGTTCATCAATAGATCACACAGATCACAGCAGGGTGCTGGACGATATAGATTTATATTTAACTATTTGCCGAGGTTTTATCAATAGATCAGACAGATCACAGCAGGGTGCTGGACGATATAGATTTATATTTAACTATTTGCCGAGTTTTTATCAATAGATCAGACAGATCCCAGCAGGGTGCTGGACGATATAGATTTATATTTAACTATTTGCCGAGTTTTTATCAATAGACCAGACAGATCACAGCAGGGTGCTGGACGATACAGATTTATATTTAACTATTTGCCGAGGTTTTATCAATAGATCAGACAGATCCCAGCAGGGTGCTGGACGATATAGATTTATATTTAACTATTTGCCGAGGTTTTATCAATAAATCAGACAGATCCCAGCAGGGTGCTGGACGATACAGATTTATATTTAACTATTTGCCGAGTTTTTATCAATAGATCAGACAGATCCCAGCAGGGTGCTGGACGATATAGATTTATATTTAACTATTTGCCGAGGTTTTATCAATAGATCAGACAGATCCCAGCAGGGTGCTGGACGATATAGATTTATATTTAACTATTTGCCGAGTTTTTATCAATAGATCAGACAGATCCCAGCAGGGTGCTGGACGATATAGATTTATATTTAACTATTTGCCGAGTTTTTATCAATAAATCAGACAGATCCCAGCAGGGTGCTGGACGATATAGATTTATATTTAACTATTTGCCGAGGTTTAATCAATAGATCAGACAGATCCCAGCAGGGTGCTGGACGATATAGATTTATATTTAACTATTTGCCGAGGTTTTATCAATAGATCAGACAGATCCCAGCAGGGTGCTGGACGATATAGATTTATATTTAACTATTTGCCGAGTTTTTATCAATAGATCAGACAGATCCAGGCAGGGAGAGTGACGATATAGATTTATATTTAACTATTTGCCGAGGTTTTATCAATAGATCAGACAGATCACAGCAGGGTGCTGGATGATATAGATTTATATTTAACTATTTGCCGAGGTTTTATCAATAGATCAGACAGATCACAGCAGGGTGCTGGATGATATAGATTTATATTTAACTATTTGCCGAGGTTCATCAATAGATCAGACAGGTCACAGCAGGGTGCTGGACGATACAGATTTATATTTAACTATTTGCCGAGGTTTTATCAATAGATCAGACAGATCCCAGCAGGGTGCTGGATGATATAGATTTATATTAAACTATTTGCCGAGGTTTTATCAATAGATCAGACAGATCACAGCAGGGTGCTGGACGATACAGATTTATATTTAACTATTTGCCGAGTTTTTATCAATAGATCAGACAGATCCCAGCAGGGTGCTGGACGATATAGATTTATATTTAACTATTTGCCGAGGTTTTATCAATAGATCAGACAGATCCCAGCAGGGTGCTGGACGATATAGATTTATATTTAACTATTTGCCGAGTTTTTATCAATAGATCAGACAGATCCCAGCAGGGTGCTGGACGATATAGATTTATATTTAACTATTTGCCGAGTTTTTATCAATAAATCAGACAGATCCCAGCAGGGTGCTGGACGATATAGATTTATATTTAACTATTTGCCGAGGTTTAATCAATAGATCAGACAGATCCCAGCAGGGTGCTGGACGATATAGATTTATATTTAACTATTTGCCGAGGTTTTATCAATAGATCAGACAGATCCCAGCAGGGTGCTGGACGATATAGATTTATATTTAACTATTTGCCGAGTTTTTATCAATAGATCAGACAGATCCCAGCAGGGTGCTGGACGATATAGATTTATATTTAACTATTTGCCGAGTTTTTATCAATAAATCAGACAGATCCCAGCAGGGTGCTGGACGATATAGATTTATATTTAACTATTTGCCGAGGTTTAATCAATAGATCAGACAGATCCCAGCAGGGTGCTGGACGATATAGATTTATATTTAACTATTTGCCGAGGTTTTATCAATAGATCAGACAGATCCCAGCAGGGTGCTGGACGATATAGATTTATATTTAACTATTTGCCGAGTTTTTATCAATAGATCAGACAGATCCAGGCAGGGAGAGTGACGATATAGATTTATATTTAACTATTTGCCGAGGTTTTATCAATAGATCAGACAGATCACAGCAGGGTGCTGGATGATATAGATTTATATTTAACTATTTGCCGAGGTTTTATCAATAGATCAGACAGATCACAGCAGGGTGCTGGATGATATAGATTTATATTTAACTATTTGCCGAGGTTCATCAATAGATCAGACAGGTCACAGCAGGGTGCTGGACGATACAGATTTATATTTAACTATTTGCCGAGGTTTTATCAATAGATCAGACAGATCCCAGCAGGGTGCTGGATGATATAGATTTATATTAAACTATTTGCCGAGGTTTTATCAATAGATCAGACAGATCACAGCAGGGTGCTGGACGATACAGATTTATATTTAACTATTTGCCGAGGTTCATCAATAGATCAGACAGATCACAGCAGGGTGCTGGACGATACAGATTTATATTTAACTATTTGCCGAGGTTTTATCAATAGATCAGACAGATCACAGCAGGGTGCTGGACGATACAGATTTATATTTAACTATTTCCCGAGGTTTTATCAATAGATCAGAGAGATCACAGCAGGGTGCTGGACGATACAGATTTATATTTAACTATTTGCCGAGGTTTTATCAATAGATCAGACAGATCCCAGCAGGGTGCTGGATGATATAGATTTATATTAAACTATTTGCCGAGGTTTTATCAATAGATCAGACAGATCACAGCAGGGTGCTGGACGATACAGATTTATATTTAACTATTTGCCGAGGTTTTATCAATAGATCAGACAGATCCCAGCAGGGTGCTGGACGATACAGATTTATATTTAACTATTTGCCGAGGTTTTATCAATAGATCAGAGAGATCACAGCAGGGTGCTGGATGATATATATTTATATTTAACTATTTGCCGAGGTTTTATCAATAGATCAGACAGATCCCAGCAGGGTGCTGGACGATATAGATTTATATTTAACTATTTGCCGAGGTTTTATCAATAGATCAGACAGATCCAGGCTTGGAGAGTGACGATATAGATTTATATTTAACTATTTGCCGAGGTTCATCAATAGATCAGACAGATCCCAGCAGGGTGCTGGACGATATAGATTTATATTTAACTATTTGCCGAGGTTTTATCAATAGATCAGACAGATCCAGGCAGGGAGAGTGACGATATAGATTTATATTTAACTATTTGCCGAGGTTCATCAATAGATCAGACAGATCCCAGCAGGGTGCTGGACGATATAGATTTATATTTAACTATTTGCCGAGGTTTTATCCTTACTGACTAGGTGAAGAGTTGAATATATCTGAAAAATACCTGTACAAATTCAAATGCATAAACTTTAATGTAGTTTTAATCATTGGGCACCTAAAATATAATAACAACTGAAGACTATCAAGAAAACAAATATATATTTTAATTTTACATATGGAAGACTTTTTTGCTAAAAAATGAAGGAATATATGACACTATACTTAGACAATTTCAACATGTTAAAAATATAAATAGTATATATACATACTTAACTTGGTAGGGTATAAAATATTATGCATAGACAATTTACTAAAAAAATAAATTATATGTTGTTAATAAAATATGTTTATGTAAAACAGTTGTACCACAGTGAGTTTGTGTAAATACATTCTTGTGTAGAATGTGTGTGTGTGTGTATGTGTGTGTGTGTGTGTGTGTGTGCGTGCGTGTGTGTGTGCGTGCGTGCGTGCGTGCGTGAGATTATTATGTATGTATGTGGTGGTGGTGGTAGTGGTGTATTGTGAGGCTGTGTGAATTTGCTTTAGTGCGTGTTTTGCAGCAAACCACTGTTGAAACAAATACATCTCCATAGACTAGAATGAAAGAGATTCAATATGCAGTTGATTTTAAAAAATGTAAGCAGCATGGTTATATTATTCACAGTTTTTTTTTAAATAGGCTGCAAATCCTAAGCTGACCACATGTTTAATTTAAAAAAAAACCCACAAAACAACAACAACAAAACTTAGCTCCTACATGCTTGAAATGACTGCTTAGCTAACATAAATACACTATAACTGATATATAGGTAATAACACCTCGGCCAGGCTGTCTGGTGGTTTGATGACAATGAATATAGCATAACATGGTAACAGGCTGAAACTAAAAGATGCCGCTGCTGCTGCTGATGATGATGATGGCGATGATGATGTGTAGATAAGACAAAACCTCATAAACTTAACATAAGATAAACAACTAGATCAGACACTTAAGAGGTATTATAATTTTGTATGAAAACGTAAAACGTGTTACAAATAAATAACGTTAATTTTGTTGAGCTTTGTCGACTCACTGTCAAAGAATGTCTAAAAAAAAAGACATTGCAAAAATGACAACCATCTTAAATCGTTTAGCACTTTTAAAACACAATAACTGTATATTACACTAAACCACAGCGTGTTGATGTCATGGCGTTCAATGTCAATTTTAGTCTATTGTCCATAAAAGGTGGTGTCCGACGGTTGGCCTATGCCAAATATATGTAACAATATCTGATCTCTGTTTGTATTTGTACATAATTTCGGCAGAAAAATCATACGTCAGTCTAAGCTTAGATATTTTTCAACTGTATCTCAATTTTATGGCAGTTAAACTCGTTAATCAAAACTAAAAATGTTGATTCTTTTGAAATCTATAATTAAGAACGAATAGGATTCCTGCGAAAAAATAGACATCGCCGTCAGAGCGGATGACGTGAATGAGCTAAAACAATAATGGTCACGTGGTTTTCTTAGTTTAAAAATAGCTAACTGTTCAGCGTGACTCAGATAGGAAATACATTTTTGTAATGACGATTGTGTCATTATGGTTCACTTTTCACACAGGAGAAAGACACCAACTAACAGCGTTTAGCGAGATCAGTTCTGGTAACAGTAATTTACTTGGTTGTTTAATAATAAGAATTTTGGTCCAAACTTTCGGATACCCCATTTAAGCAATACTTGGTCCAAGTTTTTTTTGCTTGGTCATAAAAACACATGTACTGTCTAAGTTAATATCTTGCTATCAAACGAATACATAAACCTATTTATCTACGCCGGCGTATTCACGCGTATTTTCTTGTGTCATGGATGGACTGTTAAGTAACATTATTTGTAGAAAATCAAAAAGGTGTATCCAATATACGTTACACGGCATCTTATAACATACATTGTAGACTTACACGGGTCGCCTTAGTCCTCTTTTGTTATAGCATTGTCTCAGATGTGTAGATATTTTGCTCAGAAATAAGGCACACGAAGGGTCTAAATAGACGACAGTACAACTGGCCTAAATTTTTTAACCGGAAGTTGCGTCATTGCTACATCAGGCACCAGGTCGTAATGGCGACACAGTGAAAAAAAGCACCAAGGCCAGAACCCATGTGATTATTCCTAAAATGACACCACAAAAGACAAGAATTTTTGCGCGTTTTGCTTGTCTTCTGCATTCCACTTCTTCACCGAGCTGCCATGCGTAGTTGGCTTTTACTGACAAAATAAAAAATAAGGCAATAATATAACAAAATCAATATATCCATGTCATTATGTTGCAAAAAATATTAAGGTAAAACGTCTATGTGCTTATTCAAAAAAATTTGGCAGATCTTGTAATTTGAAAAGCATTTTGTTTTACAATTTTCATAATTGAATGTGAGCATATTAATTAACCTGATCTCCAAAATAAATCTTTTCAACAAACGACAATTGATTAAGAAAGATACCAATAATAACTTACATCCAAAATGCCAAGCTGGGATGCCAAGGCAGAAATTACACAACATGATGACGAAGCATGAAGTCACCACATAGTCCTTTGGTTTGTCTTTCGGGTCCGGTTTCGTCTGCACGATGACCGTCGTCTGCCCAGTATCATTTCCACTGTATCTCACCCCTGGACCTGCAACTCCGTCTGTGGTGATTTTTGGACCATTGTTCAAATTTCCTTGACTCGACTTTTTTACATCCACGTGGATTTCTGTGTGTTCTATTGTGGCAGCGCTATGGTGACGCTTGTTCGTCTCCGATTCAAATTCCACAGTTGTCGTCCCGTCTCCGTTTCCCACTTCTGCGTCCATGCCAGGATTCTAGGATCAATATCTGGCAAGATGAAGTGAAAGACTAAGTTACCCAAGACTGTGTTCCATAAGTTAAATACCAGGTAATATATATATATATATTGTAAAAAGAGGCAATGATAATTTCAATGCAAAAAAGTTAATAAAGTTATTCTGTAAAGCCTATTTAGGTATACATTATATAGATCTAGCATGTTTTAGTTAGATTATTCTTGCACCGATTCAGCCGATTCACGTCACAAGCCTCTAAGTAAAGAAAGCTGTATACCAGTGTGTACTATTTTTGAATCTAAGACCTGCACAAATAATTATACAATATTAATTTTCAATGGTTTGTTGCATGACAGTGTAGACCTAACAAGAACAATTAAGGCGACATAGGTTCTGGTCTTGATTAATGTTCCAAGAATTTGTAATAATTGACGTATATATAAAAACAAAGAAGCAGGGTAATGTGAATAAGGGTACACTGTGACGCAGTCTATCATATTCAAGAGTTCACGGTGTTTTCTAGCTACACAAGACATTACAGTATAGATCAAATTGATCTACCATATGCATACCAAACATTTTAATGTTTTATTCTTAAAGATAAAAAAGTGTCGCTTCCCTGTTTTGTCCTACCGATATTAAGATTTTATGGTAGTTTTACTTGTACAACAATATAAGTGGTAAACTATGTCAAGAATGACACTGGTTTCGACAGTCCTAGCTTTAAATGTAGTATCCGACAGTTTGCCTATATCAAACTCGTGTAACAATACATTACCACTGCTTTGGGGAATTAGGACATAATTTCTGCATAAACTCATACATTAATATAAGTAAACACGGTTTTAAACACTGACTATATTGTTAGACAGTTCACATCGCCATAAAAACACTCTGAAGGTTCAAACAACCAAATCTATGCTATAAATAATCACAATATTGATCTCTGCTAGAAATAGATATCGACATCAGAGCGAATTACCCAGATGATGATATAACGTAATCTCAAATGTGAGTTGTCACGTGGTCTTCTTTGTCAAATATAGCTATCTCTGCAGCGTTGCTCAGATAGGAAATACCTGTTTGCAATGAGGAATGGGGATTTATGTTTCACAGTTCATACTGGTCTATGGCATCAATGAGGAGCATTTTGTAGGATCTTTTCAGCTAACAATGGCATATTTGGTTATTTGAGAAAAGAGATTTGGTCTAAACTGTCGGATATTACCTTTAAACTGCATTATTTAAATAACTAGTGTAAAAAAGATTTGGAGTGTAAAATCAGATAAACAGTTTGCCTGCATTTTAAAAGTGGTACCCGACAGTTTACCTTGATCTTATACTTGTAACAACATCTTAACCATGTTGTGGGGAATTTTGTGCATAAATGCTGCATACGCTTACGTGGTCACGTGGTTTTATTAGTTTAAACATAAATAAATGTGCAGCGTGGCTCGGATGGAGAATGCAATTTTAAATGACAAAGGGGAGTTATGTCTAACTTTTCACACAGTGTACCAATAAACATCTTTTCGTGGGATCTTTGTCAGGCCACAATAGTTCATTTAGTTGCATGAAAGAAGAAACATAAATTTGGTTCAAACTGTCGGACACCACCAGGGAAAAGGGTTACTTTGAGGAGTGATGTCTCCCGTTTTATTATATTTGTTGCATGCGGAAACAAACGGCGTTTTGACTACTATCGTTAGTTAACTTTAGCATTATTATTATTTTTTTTTTTGGGGTGGGGGGGGGATTTTAAATAAAGGAACACACACACACAGATCTATGAAATAAATGTTACTCGGCAACAATATGCATCCATATATCACATCACATTGGAGCGATTTATAAAATATCGTTTATGCTTCAGTCATTAGACCTATTTAAAAGTTGGTTTGCTCTTACAACCGACTGATTTCTTTCTTTTATTCAACCAACCCGGGTTTCTTAATTGTGGGTCATTCAAGCATCGCTAAATATCGATTATATTCCTCCGTTCATTTACCAGTGGGGGCACCAGAAGCACAGTAATAGAGTCGCGGACTTTACTACTGTGACCGCTCGCCTCTTGCCGCGTGGCTCGGGTTCCCGTTTAAGGAGAAGACTTAATGTGAGAACGTCGTCCAGCTGACCAGCAGTGCGCCCGTGGTTCTACCCAGCCATTTGTGGGGGCTCTTCCTCTACCAAAACAGCTGGACGCCACTATAACGACTTAATTGTGTCCCTGCGATGTACCATACTCATCTACCCTCATTCACATTCATCAATTATATGTAGCCTAATCAACTGACCAATCGACATTAACATCCTATCATGTACATTCAAAAGACAAGGCCTGAATACAGTGTGTATACTCAACGTTGTAACCAACAGCATTATTCTACTATAGAAAGTTCATATCCATGTTATTCATACTTTTCTCTTATATTTTCTGATGCTCTTGTAATTTATTCATATGTATAATGTATGTTATTAAACACCGCCATCTACAATCTTTGTAAACTTGGCAATAGCCATTTGTTGTTTGTGTCCATAAACGCTATGACTTGACTTTGTAACACAAAAATAGAATGAAATAACATGCGATTGAGCAATTTACGCCCCACTCCGTCTAGAACCGATATGCCATAATCTAAACAATAAAACGCTCGTTATACATGTATATGACAGGTACAGTAATAAAAAAGAATATACTGTAGAATGGGAAATTTGTTCACTGTCTTCACATGACAGTGAATGAATATAATCAATGGTGTCAACGTGTTTAAAAACATCGACAGGCGACTGTTATGACAATCAACGACACACAACGCTATTTCTTCATTGCAATGATGACTAAAACCACTCCTTCAAATATGTTCGAAACACCCGCACCACAGTTTAGAGAAAAACCCAACCCAAAATAAAAGAAGCCCTCAGATTAATTCGCCTCAATAAGGTGCCCTAAATAGTGTTTATCCATAAACAACAACACTTACCGTTCTTACAGGTAGACAAGAATCAACAACACTGTACCATTTAACGAATTAGATCCTCTGTTTCTGTGAAGGTTATATGTATTCCGACCATTTACAATGTCCTTTCATTATTACGATCCCTCATCAGTGTGTCACAAATGTCCTTGAACTTTACGTACACCACACCTGTCACACGAAGGCCGCTTACAGGTAACTACTACATACATGCGATAACAAAAGGTTGAACCTACATGCCAATCTAAGGGAAACAACCCTCTTTACATTACTCGCAAATCAGACAACCAGGTTATATCCCTTGTTTTACGACTGAAAAATATCAAAGGAGTGTCATAAAATCTCTAAAATGTAAAAAAAAAAAATCAATAAAATGTATGCTATTCTAAGAAACCAAAGTTTACAGACGTTATTAAACACCAATTTATCACCAGGTATAAAGTTAAGCGATGTACAAACATATTACTAATAAAATAAAATAATATTTGTTATGAGTGTCGCGAGGACGGAATTACCCGAGGTGTTCCGATTGGGGACAATCATCCCTCGGATGTATCTAAAATGTTGTTCGCACAAAACATGAACAATAGCATCGTTTGACAGCTGCATGTCTGCTGCGGTGGGTAAATTAAACCTGGATGATTTAAAATTGAAGCCGCCAACAATTGAAGTTTTACAGGCTTCATACTGTAGTTAGATGTCATCTTAGCTGCCATCTTTGTTTTGACGTCTGTCACAAAAACAGTCCCATTTAGGGAAATGGCCGAGGTGATCTGACTACCTACATACATCCGAGAGATGATTCGTGAATCATCCGAGGTGTTCCGATTGCCGTTGTAATTGGGATGATGCTTCGCCCGTGTGTTAGTTGGTCATCAATAGAGGTTCAATCCTCCCGCCGTGAGCTTTGTCGTTTCTACGCTACTGGCATGCACTGGTAAATTAACCCTTTATTTGAAAACGTTTCAAAACTTTTCAAGAAACAAGCCTACTTGCAGAAACATTTCTCAGCAGGAGATTTTGTTCAGGCTCAAATTGTGTAAACAACAAACAAAAAACTTTTTACAGAGGCACAGTTATATATTTCCTTAGTTGTTAAATACTTTAAATTGTTAAGGCAGTGATATTAGGATAGATTGTAAAGGTGATATGCAGGACTACTGTACCTAACCTATTGATCGATTATATATAATTCTAACTTCTATAGTTATTCTACCCACCTACTTAAATGGAGAGGTATCCGACAGTTTGCCTAAATCAAATATATATATCAGCTGAATATTAAGGGTGGGGGGTAGGGGGCGGGATTTGAACATAATTCCTGCATAAATACATACTCTGGTTTAAGAACAACATATATTTTAGTGTGTTTGTATGCCTGTCTGTATGACAGACTGTATTAATTCTCTCCTTGTGGAAGGGCATTTGTCTACACACCTATGTGGATATTCGAATGTTTTGAAAGAGTGCATCAACGAATGAATGGATATAGCGATTATTCTTTTCTCGGGTGTTACTTATTTATGTATTATTTGTTTATTTATCGATACCACCGTTGAAACTCTTGTTTTTCGTTTCGGTAAGACTTTCAAACTCCGCTAAATTCTATTCACAACAACATATATTTTAGTATGTCCAATTAATACTCATCATTTATCAATATTCTCTTTGTCGCATGTGCACTTGTGCATTTGTTAACTTGATTTCCATCTGATTAAATATGAGTCACTATTTCTCTCCTTGTAACAGTTCTTTTTTTTTTTGGAATAGCTGTGTGGGCATTTGAATGTTTTGCAAGAGTGTATCTGGGAATGAATGGATAAAGAGCTTTTTTGTCATGTTTCCTGATGATATTATTTCTTCTCGATAAAACTTATCAATATTTGTACATTTGTTACTTAAAATATGAATACATTCAAAATGATGATTTATATAGATGTGTACAATCTATCAATCTATGTAAAACTTTTGATATGATAATGTCTTGTATGTATATATGTTTATCGCTCTTTTTATTCTTCCTTTTTGAAATTGCTCATTTTGAACATCTTTGTGAATCTTCATCATTGGAGGAAATAAAGATTATATACCATTTGTAAGGCAGTACAAATCGTGTAAAGCACTCTAAATGTTTATCCTTTTTAAATAAGGACATGGACATTTCTGAGAGCTGATTAACCGGATGATGATATAACATTATCCCAAAAGTAAATGATCACGGGTTTTTCTTAGCAATGAATTAGCTATCTGTACTGCGTGGCTCAGATCGGATAGGAAATAGAAAGTTTGTTTTGACGAATTGGGGTGTTGTGCTTCTTTTCCCCCATAGACGTATGGCATCGGTCAACATCATTTCACGCGATCTTTTCAGATAATTATACTTTATTTGGTTATTTTGAAGAAAGAAAACTGACCCAATCTGTAATGCACAATACGTAAATACTGAACAACTAACTTAAGCGAATTGTGAACTGAGAGACGATACGACACATAGGGCTAGGTCTTTGCCCTTGATTAAGACAGATAATGAATATTTGAACAAAAAACGTTTTCTTAGTTGTAAGTATTTAAATCTCTCAATAATTTATATCCGAAATAATAAAATAATAAAACATCCAGTTTTCCCCGCAACATATCGGTAGGTAGGTAGATATAGATAGGCAGGCAGGTATAGATAGATAGATAGACAGATAGACAGACAGACAGACGCACGGACGGACGTACAGAAAGGCAAACAAGACAGACGGATAGATATATAGATAATATTGATGGCCGCTATTTTTGTTCTCCATTCCAAGATGGGAAACATGTATTTTAAGTTAGCTATTGGCGGCGCAGAGTTACTTTGCCGATACGAAGTCATCTTGTGAATATTTCAGTTTTTTTTCTTCACTGACATGACTTAGTGGGTGGACATGATGCTTGTGGGTGATGCTGTATTTTGTTTTAGTTTCTAAAAATGTTCTTTTCACATTTTTCTTCGTATTTCACTGATAAATTCTGAAATGCCGTTGCTTGGCACAATATAAAAGACGACATTTGTCGGAAGTCATTGTTTATGGCCGTAGACAAACCATCGATCTGCCAGAAATGTCTGCTTTTCGTCCTGAACTTCTTCATTTCTAGACACAACTACAACTTCTCTGGCACGTCTGTTTCCCGCCTGTTGACACGGCTAACAATTATTTCCACGAGAATGAATGAGAATGATCGCTTTTGATAAATAACGATCATTTGTTCACTTGCAAAAACCTTATATTGAAAATTGATACATTCCTAACAAGTATACTGACATATCTAGATTATCACCATTATTTACACACTGGTTGTTTATACTCTGGCACACTTGCAAAGCTATCCGAGACATATCTACCATCGACAGTTATCATTATTAGTCAGGCTGTCACACGTCTTTCAAGTATATTTGGTAAGAAAGGCGGATTCTGAATAAAATAGTGTAAAAAGGCACAAACACCTACGAACAGTGTACTACCCATGGATACTTATTATATGTATAATCATAATGTGGAGGTTCAAGCATTATGCTACGTGCTTTTTTTGATAAATAGATGAATGTACGTATTTCACCTTTAAACAGAAAGGGACTCATACCAATTGTAGCAAGATTCTTTTGTTTTTATGATTTTCTCTTGAAAAAAAGTCGAATTGTTTTATACAACAAATGTCTCGACATTACTCAAATTGTGCGTATCATATGAATTAACGTTTTATAAAGCATCAACCGGGTATATGTGGTTTGCAAACACATCCAGACCTTCAACATGAAGTGCCTTTTTAAAATTTTATTATTTTATGTAGGGCTGTCTGTGAAACTTCAAACCAAGTCTCTAGAGTTCCCTTCCTCTCTGCTGTAAAGTGCACATTTCGTCTAAATTTAATACTTTTAGAATTGTGTGACGAATGATTGGCAAGATGAAACCGGGCGGAGAAGAGTGGTTAGTGTTTATAAGTTTATGTCTTTCAAATCATTTTCCTACATCTACATGCAAAGGCGAATAGACATATTGCTTGAGAGTCAACAGCACATAGTGAAGAGCCTGATCAGCCAGCTCCAAGCGAGAGAGCCTGATCAGCCCGCTTCAAGCGGGAGAGCCTAATCAGCAATATTCAGGCGGGAGAGCCAGATCAGTCCGCTCCAAGAGGTAGAGCTTGATCAGTTTGCTCCAAGCGGGAGAGCCTGATCAGTCAGCTGTAAGCGAGAGAGCCTGATCAGTCAGCTCCAAGCAGGAGAGCCTAATCAGCAATATTCAGGCGGGAGAGCCAGATCTGTCCGCTCCAAGAGGTAGAGCTTGATCAGTTTGCTCCAAGCGGGAGAGCCTGATCAGTCAGCTCCAAGCAGGAGAGCCTGGTCAGCAATATTCAGGCGGGAGAGCCAGATCAGTCCGCTCCAAGAGGTAGAGCTTGATCAGTTTGCTCCAAGCGGGAGAGCCTGATCAGTCAGCTCCAAGCAGGAGTGCCTGGTCAGCAATATTCAGGCGGGAGAGCCAGATCAGTCCGCTCCAAGAGGTAGAGCTTGATCAGTTTTCTCCAAGCGGGAGATCCAGATCAGCCCGCTCCAAGAGGTAGAGCCTGATCAGTCAGCTCCAAGCAGGAGAGCCTAATCAGCAATATTCAGGCGGGAGAGCCAGATCTGTCCGTTCCGAGAGGTAGAGCTTGATCAGTTTGCTCCAAGCGGGAGAGCCTGATCAGTCAGCACCAAGCAGGAGTGCCTGGTCAGCAATATTCAGGCGGAAGAGCCAGATCAGTCCGCTCCAAGAGGTAGAGCTTGATCAGTTTGCTCCAAGCGGGAGAGCCTGATCAGTCAGCTCCAAGCAGGAGAGCCTGGTCAGCAATATTCAGGCGGGAGAGCCAGATCAGTCCACTCCAAGAGGTAGAGCTTGATCAGTTTGCTCCAAGCGGGAGAGCCTGATCAGTCAGCTCCAAGCAGGAGAGCCTGTTCAGCAATATTCAGGCGGGAGAGCCAGATCAGTCCGCTCCAAGAGGCAGAGCTTGATCTGTTTGCTCCAAGCGGGAGATCCAGATCAGCCCGCTCCAAGAGGTAGAGCCTGATCAGTTAGCTCCAAGCAGGAGAGCCTAATCAGCAATATTCAGGCGGAAGAGCCTGATCAGTCCGCTCCGAGAGGTAGAGCTTGATCAGTTTGCTCCAAGCGGGAGAGCCTGATCAGTCAGCTCCAAGCAGGAGAGCCTGGTCAGCAATATTCAGGCGGGAGAGCCAGATCAGTCCGCTCCAAGCGGTAGAGCTTGATCAGTTTGCTCCAAGCGGGAGAGCCTGATCAGCCAGTTCCAAGCGGGACAACTGATCAGATAGCTCCAAGCGAGAGACGGCTAGTCTCAATCTAAACTATTTGCATTAGTATGGGCGTACTTTGCAGTCCATGAGTGAGGCAATATAGCAAACAGATTAAGCATTTGGGTTTTAAATAGACAGCTGGAATTAAACGTATTGAAGAATAAAAGATTCTGTGCAATTAGGGAGTAGATCAACTAGTATCCTATGAAAAAATATATCAACTACGCGATAAATCCACGATATAATTGACTTTAATGGTCCAATAAAACACTGTTTTAAACTTATCTTGCTCTTCTTCCTTATTGACTATCTTGGACAAAATGTCTTGTGATCAGTGCATATGTTTCTATAGTGTTTATTAATTTCGTCATTCATTCACCCCACTACCATATAATAATAATTTGATATTTTTGTATTTATATTTTCTGACATTGTAAAATCAACATTAATATCGCTGTTATTCTGATAAGCTACAGAACCGTATTGATGAACACTAAATTTTTAAACCGTTGATTGAGATGAATTTAATGATACAATTACAATTGTATTTTAATGATGCAAGTTTGTTTTAGTCCGGGGGATGTGGTTCAAACTTAAAACACATGAAACAACATGTCTGAGTCCGTTAACTTAAGACTGTTTTTTGTGGGATTTCGCATAGAAATGTCTGCTGGAATTAAGAAAGAAAACTAATTATGAATACTGCGTTAATGCTTCAGTGTCTTATGTGCCTCCGGACATGGTTGGCTTCAGGTGACGCTGCTATGTAGGCATGTACTACAGTCTTCTAATGGATTCATTTGCAACTGTATTAACGATTTAATTATTTTGTGTCAAATGTGTAGTTTATGTAATGTTGTGATTTATAACCAAAGCCTTAAGTACTTTAAACATGCGGGATCCATTAATGTAAAATTGTAAACATTTTATGACTTTGTTCTACATTTTAGCATCGTTTTAAATAAGCGTAGACATTTTCAGTTTAAAGGATAGATAACGCTATATACAAAAGGAGACAAATAATATTTGCACATTCTTGACATTGTAACAAAAATTCTTCATAAGGAGGTATTTTGACACCCCCCACACACATACATGAACAACAACAACAATAGTATCAATGGGCACATATTTGGGACCGTTGATAAGGTACTTTTCTCACGTGTCGACGTTGACCAATGTGAGATTTGCATGCAAAACAATACTTACTAACACTAATTTATTGCAAATAAGTTAATATAACTGATTTTAAAATATGTATTTAACACCGTTGCTTTATGGTGCAGAGTTTCTGATTAGAGACTGCATGCAAAAGTACCCTGTTCAACTTTGACTGTATATTTAGAACACATTGAATTGCACATTAATAAGGATGGGTAGGATGGGCGCCTTTATTGGTCACTGGAATTAAGACGAGTGGTAAAGATGGGTCCGTTTATAGACACTGGCATTAACATGGATGGATGAGGATATGCCTTTCATAAATCCCTGGCATTTATAAGGGTGCAAGAAGAAATGTGATTTTACAGATCACAAGAATAAAATAAGAATGTGACAGAAAGAGCTCTGTCAAATCCACTACCATGATTTAGTTTATATGAGGATGGGTGCTTGTATTTATAAGGATGGGTGAAAAAGAGGACCTTTAAAGATCACTGACAAAACAACAATGGGTGAAGATTGTATACACAACGCCTGTTATTTGTCATTTTATTTGAGTTTGAGAATGGTACTGTGAAAACAGGTTTAGAGTCGACAAAAACACGTTTAAACATTATTTGTGTCGAGATTGGTACTTTGAAAATTGGCTTTGAGTCGAGAATGACAGTTTGAAAACTGGCATTAAATCAAAATTGGTACTTCGAAATCAGGCTTTGATCGAGATTGACACTTTGGAAACAGACACTTAAAAAAAAGGTTTATGTCAAAATGGGTACTTTGAAAACTGGCTTTGAGACGACATTGGCTCTTTGAAGATAGGCTTTAAAGTGAAAAAAACTACAATGTAATTTTGAAGACAGGCTTTAAGTCGAGAAAAGCACTTTGAATACAGGCTTTGAGTCGAAAATGGCATTTGGAAAACAGGGTTTGGGTCGATAATGGCACTTTGAAACTGGCTTTTGGTCGAGAATGGTACTTTGAAAACAGGTTTTTAGTCGAGAGTGGTACTCTTAAAAATGAATTTGAGTCGATGATGGTACGTTGAAAAAAGGCATTGGATCGAGAATGGCACTTTGGAAACAGGCTCTCAATCAAGAATAACACTTATAATACATGCTTTGGACACTTTAAAATGTATTTGAGTTTGTAATTACACTTTTAATACAGGCTTTAAGTCGAGAATGGCACTTTAGAAATTGGCTTTGGGTCGAGCATAGTATTTGGAATCTGCCTTTGTGTCGAGAATGGCATTTTGTTTGAAAACAGGCTTTAAATGATAATTTCAAAAGTGGTCCAACATAGCACTTTGAAAACAGGCTTTATGTCGGGAGTGCACTGTGAAAACAGGTTTCTTGTCGAGAATGCCACTTACAAAACAGGCTTTGAGTCGAGAATGGCACTTTGAATGCAATATTTGTGTCGAGAATGGCACTTCGGAAACAGACTTTGGATCGAGAATGGCACCTTTAAAATAGGCTTTGGGTCGAGATGGTTACTTTGAAAACAGGTTTTGGGTCGAGATGGGTACTTTGAAAACAGGCTTTGGGTCGAGAATGATACTTCGGAAACAGACGTTGGATCAAGAATGGCACCTTTAAAACAGGCTTTGAGTCGAGATGGGTACTTTAAAAACAGGCTTTGGGTCGAGAATGATACTTCGGAAACAGGCTTTGGGTCGAGAATGGCACCTTTAAAACAGAGCTTTGGGTCAAGATTCTTACTTTAAAAATAGTCTCTAAGTCGAGAACAGCAACTTCAACACAGGTTTTGGGATTTTTATAGACGAGTTTGGGCTATCGGTAACACTAACGCGGTTCTATTAAAGCGTCGATGCTAATTTGTGTTTAAATATTTGAATGATAAATACGAGGTTAGAAATATTAACAGATATTAACCTGTTTCCGTGTATAGTATCTCTTTGCAAATTAAGTTCTGTTTTACAACTCTCTTAAACCTTTAAATCTTATGTTCACACAACGCAATGATTTAGGGTATGATGCGGTGTAACATGTCTTTAATTGGACCTATAGATAGGTAAATAAGAAAAGGTCCTATCAAAATTTCCACAGATATTTAAATTTTATCTACCTGTAGACAAAGGCAAACAAGGTAAATGTAAATCTGACTTTTGTCGAACTTCTTTTTTTATTTCTTTAAATATTTTACTAAATGGTAGAAGAAGTGCTGGTCTAGATATTTAAAAGGAAAATATAGAAAGGTCCTTTAAATTTTTTAAAACTTCCACTTTACCAAGGATCACACACCATGTTGATGTAAAGTGACAAAAAACACTTAGACTGGACATTTCTCACAAAGAGAAAAAACAAACAACAGTTACCGAATTGGAAAGGTCAGGTGACAAAAGGACGACTATGGTGCTTAAACCTGGTTTGCGGAGCGCTCCAACCTTGCACTTCATGAACAACAACAACAACAACAACAACAAAAACAACAACAACAACAAAAACCCAGACGTGTAAAAACTAATCCGTCAAAGTTAGATAATTTTCACTCAGCATCTGCATCGGAAGTTAATAACCTAGCAAAGAATCTATAAACAACACAACATATGTACAGGAGATAAAAGCTATCGTCTATCAATAGATACAAATAGCATATGGTGTTACAATTTCTTAACAAACATACAATACACATGGAAACATTTGATAAAGAGATGGTCTAAAAATATTTTTGTACGATTTGTACTATTTTTTCATTGAATGTGAGTATGTTTCGAGCGTTTAGCATTAACAGTACATAACTGATATCCCGCATCAACTATATTAACATGAAATATTCAATCCTGGAATTATAATGTTCGTGTAGCCTAAAGACGTCAATGTCTAGACTACAGAGCGCTAAGGTAAAGGCTTGAAACTTTAATTTCAGATGGCATTTACTATCCTTAAATCTTATAATATACCCTCTAAAGACGGACAGATTAAAGATATGAATCACGTATTACCACCGGATAATGTTTAACTTTTGGTCTCTCTTGACAGTTTACTCGAATGTAAACTGCACAAACACTCACTTATCACGACGGTGTCTGTAGTTTTATTGGCTATGTATGTGAAATAATACTAACAGACCTGTAGTGTGTTTGTAAGTGCGCGTGCGTGTGTGCGGTGTGTGAGCACGCGTGTGCGTGTCAGCCTTTAACAGTTATACACTAGTCAAAATTTCCAAGTGCACACTTTGTATTTTACGGAATACCTGATAAAAACTGACAATGAAATACTTGAAAATTATTGAAAATATTTTCACACTTCTAATAATGGGTGTGTCCTCTTCTGGCACGAATGACAAAAGTGTGCACTTAGAAATTTTGACGAGTGTAGTTGTGGTATAAAACTACTGCAAGAATACTTACCGTTGCTCTTGTTACTTAGATAGGACATTTACTCTTATACATGTGTTTTGCTAGATTCTGTTCTAGGAAGAGCATCTCTTCGAATCCCTGTCATTAGTTTCTACGAGTTCCTTTGTTTATATCATTACTTATCTTAGTTAAATGTTCTTATAGTGTAATGTGTATGTTAACTTAAGAATGTATATGTGATAATGTATGTCAGTATGTATTGTAGAGCAGTTAAAGTATTTCCATAATTGATGGAGTTGGGTCTGATAACCTTCCGTTCTAAGACCATTACTCTTGCATTTAAGATAATTTTACTATCAGACAAACAATAGCGAGATGACATTAGGAAGTTAGTATTTCAATATCTCACATAAAAGGAGTTCATTAAGCGGATTTCTCATACAAATAACTGCTGGAATTAAGAAAGAAAACTAATTATGAATACTGCGTTAATGCTTCAGTGCCTTATGTGCCTCCGGACATGGTTGGCTTCAGGTGACGCTGATATGTACTCATGGAGTACAGTCTTCTAATTGAGTCATTTGCAATTTAATTATCTTATGTTACATTGTGTACTTTATTTAGTGTTGCAATTTATAATCAAATTTGTAACTACTTCAAACAGGCATGATTCATTACTGTAAACATTTTATGACTTTGTTCTGCTATGGGATTTTCACTGCGCGACTCATTGAAAGACATAGAACAACTTCTTTTGTTAACGTTAAGCGACATAAATAGTCTTCATATCTTTTGTCGAAATCTTCCTGTATAATACATTTACTCTGTATTAAAGACCGGAGTGAAAACAATATTCAATGTTTTACATCACGAATAAATGTTGCAGATATAAGCAATACAGTATGTTATTTTGTTTGTCAATTTGTCTCTTAACATATTCAATCGAAACACATTGGGCGTCCATTTTTGTGAGATTTGATTGATAAAAGGCAGTTTATGTCAAATAATGATTCTTTTTACTTGAAATTTCTTTCAAATGTGCTAAGAATGTCCCAGTTATAAATTAAGCTAAAAACTAATTTCATTCTATCATAATTTAAAGAAGCGTATAAGTTTTAAAAACAAAGTGACATCATTTACAACAGGAGACAAATATTTTGGTCACATTTTGAAACTGAAAGTCCTTTTAGGGTGTTATTTAGACTGAAATAACGGCGTTAGTATTCATTGGCGCATGTTTGGGAATTAATGTTATGATACTTTTTCACAAGAAGACGTTGGCAAATTTAAGATTAATATGCTTAATAATATCACACAAATATACGAGTTTGAAGTAAACCGATTGATTCTCATAGATAAGAATTAATATTTTAGTATCAATTACATACCCAGACTAATTGCCTTAAATAATCTTTTTTACATAGAACAACATATGATCCACAACCGCCTGAATGAATGTTATTATTTCATTATAAATATAAATTATACTGACTGACGCTTACTGAAAGTGAATATCACATTCCCTTTTAATTTTATTTCATTTGATCGGTCCAGCGCTGGTCATGTAAGAGTTAATATAATGGGATATTGACTCGAGAATGTTTTCACGCCAGCATCAAGAACAAAATACTGATGATCGTGTTCTTTTTACGCTACAGTTGCTACAATAACATGGCATCTGGTAACGAAATCGACAGTTTGTCAGTGTGTCTCATGATAAGTTGGTACCAATAAATAAAGTATAACATCAAAAGGATCAAAAAGTGTAACCTCGGTAACATCGGTAGCAGTGAATGCTTTTCGTGATTATCCGACGAGAAAAAATGTGAGAACTGCAATCTCTGTCAACATCACATTTCCCAGGTCCTTAAAACTATATACATGTATTGACCTCAGTTTTTATTTGTATATTGTTTGTTTATTAGATTTATCGTCCCACCAACAGTATTTCAGTTATCTGGAAACGGTGTCCACTTTTAGCAGATATAGTGCTGCCTTCACTGTGTATAGCATGCCGTGCCATGAACACCCGGCATGATACCACACCCAGTCACATTATCCTGACACCGGGCCAACCAGTCGTGGAACTACCCTTATATTTGCTTGAGCGTTAGCTTAACCACTTCCATTTTAACGGCTTTGGTATAACGCAGCTGTGGTTCGAACCCGGGGCATCCCGTACCTAAAGCCGAAGCTCTACCGATTGCGCTACCAGGACCGATGAATCGAATGTTATAGTAGGTACAAAAAACAAATAATATTATTCTAAAGCAAAAACTAATTATGGTCGATTTCAGAGCAAGTGTATACTCGAGTGATAATGACGCTTATATCTTTGGAAATAACTGCATAACAGTCAATCATAAGCCTTTGTTCTTCTAATCTTTACCGAGAATTAAAATACTTTTTAACGATGTTAGAGACCAGAAATATACTGCTATAACTATAATTTTAGACAATTATATTCTACATGTATCTGCGTGAAAGGACTTGGAAATTCTATAAGTATTTTAAATGAAAAATCTCTAGGCATCAAAACTGAAAGCAACATTCGATTTGATAAACTAGAATTAAGAGGGAGCAGTCAAAACCCATTCAAGCATTTAATTACGTTAAAACAAATTAAAATATACTGCGACAAAGAAAAGCCATTGAATTGCAAGCAAACGTAGGATACATGTACACTATTTAATAATTACAAAATAAAGTGGACATGAGTGCAGCCAGCAATTCTACAGTCAAATGCAAACACAAACAGCTGCAGTTTAAAATCAACCACGAAGTAGTTTTTACATTGAAAATTAACATAGTATTTACAAGAGTGAGAATTATTATTTCTCTTAGAAGAACTACACAAAATGGTTAATTGTAAGTGATTTTAATTTTGTGAATCAAGAAAAATAAATGGTCATATTACAAAAAGCAAGTATTTACAGTATTATTTGCCTCATCATGTGATTATTTGAGAAACTGTATTTGGTGTAAAAATATATCGTAATACAAAAAACAACTGATTTTTTAAAAACAAAAAAATCAATTATATTCATTTTAAAGCTGCCGTTTTGTTCTGTTGCTGTAGAAATATTAATGTAACTAAAATTTTTATGTTTTATGTCATGAATTGTGCCTTGTTGCTTATTTACATATATTTGTTCTTTTGTCTATTCTTATGAAACAGTTATCACATGTTATTATTTCGCTTTCGCATACACACAGTGTATTTATTAATATTGCATATTGGAAAAATAAACGGATTGTCGAGTGGTAAATAAAAATAAATAAGTACCAAAAACCAAGTTTTTACCAAGGACTATTGATCTTTCAAACCTTTGGCTTGAAATCAGATGTTAACGGCACATATTCGTTTAAGCTGTAGCGGACCAAATACCTTATTATTTCAATCCTGCGCCTGTCTCAAAATATATAGTCCCACATAGTTTTTGATTTATACAAAAGTGGATTTACTCAAATCTTAACATTTACTACTAGGAAGTATGAGGCATATTTTGCCATCATAGTTTGTAATAATAAGAGATTTGTTAAAATAATGTGATTAACCAGCATGGGGGATCGCTTATATAAATATCTATAGATATTCCTATAATTCTAGACAGATTAATTTACCCACAATCCGGTTGTATATACTATATGTTATAATATATGGGGCTTTGCAAACCCTTAATAATCACATTTACTTCGTGCTGAACAGGGAAAATCAATATTAGATATAGAATGTGTCTTCTGTAGGCTTCTGTTGGCATAATGCGATATAGTGCTTGTAGGTGCACCTGAACAAGTTGATGTGTCATGTTTACTTTGGCTGACAGTTATCGAGACAAACATGCGCAAAACATCTGATATATTGTTTAAACAAAGCACTAGAATGGCTGTTTTGGCGGTGGAAGTTTAACTCTGTAAGCGGTAAAAGTTTGTAAATAATGGTCTCCTTAAACTATTCTATCATTTAATCGAAAGCAAACAAGTCTTCGACTACAAATAATATATCTAAAATATAGATTATACATAGGAAAAAAGTTTCAACACAGTGACTAACCGTTGATAACAGAAACTTTACAAAATATGCAGCGTTAGTGAGGCATTAACGTACATTTTATTGTGTTTATATTTTATATATAACATTTATTAAAATAAATTTACTACAACATCGCTCGCTCAATCTGCGCCTCATAATTCTTTTGTTCCTCAGGTAACAGAGACAAAATTTACAAAGCGGTTAGACAGTGAGGGAGTGAACGATTTGCTGCGTGGCATATGACAGAGATAAAATTTAAATAAATGTCGGATCATGTGAGGTTTTATGCACTTAACACACTATTACTATTGGGAAATAACATAATATATATATATATATATATATATATATATATATATATATATATATATATATATATATATATATATATATATATATATATATATATATATATAATTATTACTATATATTCCCACTAGGAAGTTTTATAGAAACACTACTGTATATAATGCTATTATGAAATTCTACCAATGCGAGTCGATTTGATATTTATTCGCGTAAGCTTTGTGTCAGCATTTGTAAGTAGGTCAAAAGTGAGGTAAGACAGATACGCCGAATAAATGCTCATAAGTGATACCGAATGCGACCACGTCCCTTGTTACTGTTGCTGTCTGCTCACAAGCTACCTTTAAATGGAGATGCATAATTACAAAGAAGCGTTTATTCTGTTTTTGGATTTGCATTGACCTCCGAAAAGTAACTTTATTATTTGCCTAAAGCCCCCCATAAACACACAATATAATTGTCAATAGCATTGTCAATCATGGAAATTGTCAATGAAATTGATCGTTAATGGGTGATATTGAAGGCCCTGTCAATGTTTTGATGAAATTTTGGGATCTCAAATATTTTTTGACGTATTGACAATAAAACATCAGAATCCATGCTTTTTCTTTGGCGTCGGAAGTACAAATGAACTAAATATTGATCAATATTTTTGTACAGTTTGTGGCAAAAAAAAAACAACCTTAAATATTATTGAGTCAATATTATTGATAATTATATTGTGTGTGTATGGGGGCTTAAAAAACTCTGGTTTGATGTATGTTTGTAGCGTTACAGATGTACATTCTCAGATGTCTTAAAGATTTATAAACGCTTGTGTTTGTTGTTTTTGTTGTCATTTTGACAAAAAGGAATGTATACATGATGTTAATTCGGCATCAGGTGACAACAGCTCCACATGATACTGAGTTGAAAAGTAGATTTTGATATGTAATATTTGTAAAAGTTTTATAGTTAGAAGAACAACACACAAAACTGAAACTATGAAAAGTTATTCCATTTGGTTTATTTGTTTTCTATTCCACCTTCATATTAGTCTAACAATCAAGTTACCATTATGTAGCATAAGTATAAGGACGATTACTAGAGACGTGAATGACATTGATTTAAGCCTGCAGTAAATGCAAACCTGCCTTTGAATATGCCAATAATGATGGACTACACTGCCATCATATGCACATTTTCAAATCCGTGCAATTATAGCTAGGCAAAACCAACAACCTACATAATGTATTGGGGACAGACGTTACAATACAGTCTCTAACATTTACCATTAGTTATATAAATAAAACATAAAAACATATCTTCAGTACTACAATAAGCTAGTAAACTTTTCTAAAGAAAAAAAATAAAGAAGAGATGAAAGAATCCGAAAGTTTGAAATTAATAATTGTATTTTTAAAAGATAGCTATTTTTGTCATAATGATGTATGATGGCAGTAGACAAATTGTCTGTAAGCCATAAAGAAATATCTTTGGTCTTTGACGTATTTCCTTTGCAGTTATAACTTTTTTTTTTCATAACACAGGCGCCTTTGTTTCCGTCTGTTGACTTGGCCTTAAATGATTTCAATGATTACGTATATGAGGTTTAATAAGGATGGATGAGGATGGGCGCTTATAAATCACTGGAACTGAAGGAGTGGATGAAAATGTACTCGTTTATATCGACTAGCATTAACAGAAATGAATGAGGATGTGCCTTTTTATAGATTACTTAGAAGATCGGCGAGAATATACCCTTATATAGATCCCTGACATTCATAAGGGTGCAAGGAGAAAGGCACTTTTATAGATCCTTGGCATTTATAGGGGTGCAAGAAGAAAGGCACCAGCATTATTAAGATTATGTGAGGAAGAGCTCTTTAAAAAAGTGTCTAGCTTTATGTTAACGGGATGAGGATGGACGCTGGTATTTATAAGGATGGGTGAAGAATGACACTTCTATCGATCACTGGTGTTAATGAAGATAGATGAAGACACAACGCATGCATCGGTTTGTTTATTAAAAATATTGGAATCTGCAAGACTTTCAGCAACTTCGTGGTTAAACATTCAGTAAGTAGTCATGAAGGTCAATGCGAACCTTTGAGAACTGTACCAATGATTAAACCGACGAGACAAAACACGGTTTACCTAAATTATCTACCTTTCGGACTTCATATTGAAATGAGGACTGTCGCCTGTTACTTATGTTTTGTGACGTTTGTCTGTAACACAAGTTTGTCACAAAATAATACGTCTACAAAACTTCATATGTAAACACGTGAATTGTATGCATGTTTAATACAGACAAATCCTTGTGAAAAGCCAAACTTTATCTTTGTATTTGCATTAATTGGAATTGTTCATACCATTAGCATTCAGGCTATATTCTATGTCCCCAAGGTATTGTAGGCTTTACAAAATATCAAATATGTCTTTGAATGAATAGTTACTCGTTGAAAACTGGCTATGAATATAGCATGACACTTTGAAATGTTGTGAGTCTAGAATCTTATGTACACAGGGCATATCAGGCGTATATTGATAACAACAGATATCGAGCATTCCAACGAGCGTTTATTTATGGAACTTATTATTAGATTTTCCATTTAAGAAAATACATCCTTATTCATCTTTTAAACCGCCCACATATAAATACAAGTTCCAGAGTTCGTCTCTCATTGTTATTTGTATATAATCTTTTTTTTCCAACTATGTGACCTTCTGGTACATCACTGGAAGAATCTGCGGTTCTGCATATCGTAAATATCAAACACAAGGAGTCATTTTTTCCGTTTAGTAGTGTCTTATAGTATATCTATGGTTTCATACTTTAAACAGAAGTTTGTCTGGGATAGACACAATAATTAAACAATGTTTCTATATATATTTATGGAGTCATACAAACTTTAAACATAAGTTTGTCTAAGATAGACACAATAATTAAACAATGTTTCTATATATATTTATGGAGTCATACAGACTTTAAACATAAGTTTGTCTGGGATAGACACAATAATTAAACAATGTTTCTATATATACTTATGGAGTCATTCAGACTTTAAACATAAGTTTGTCTGGGATAGACACAATAATAAAATAATGTTTTTCAGTACCTATACTAAGAAACATATTGGAATCTATTGCTTTCTTAAATGTTTGATATCTCGTATTCTTGACATGAAGTTACAATAGCACTTATTGGCGTGTTTAACTCTTCACAATTGTACACTGTCAAGGTCGTCTACATGGGATAACGCATATCTAATGTTATATTCCATAAGCTTGTCATCATGTTTTGATGTATACTTTAAAGCAAAGACAGATTGGTACGGTGTTAGACCTTGTTGCCCAACCATAGGCATGTACTTGTATATGAATAGCATATATTTGACACACATAACACATTAATGAATAGTCTCCCCTGAAGAATCCTTCAATGCAAGTAGGTCTTTTCATTTGTTTTTTTTCGGTTTTATGCTTTTGCTCTTTGTACTGTATGTTGACTTATCTGCCATTCTTGTGATACGCAAGTTACCAATCATCAACAAACACTTCCATTTTCTTTTTTAAATAACAAATCTCTATAAGTATGTAAATGGATTTTTAGCTTATATTTATGCAAAAGTAAGAAATTTCACTCTTTTTCGTTGCAATATCTACAAAAATGAGGCGATAAATTCCAAAAATTTCAACTAAAAGGACCTACCTACTGTTTGGAATACCTTGGATAATATTTAATAAGGGAGACAATGTCCTTTTCACCAACGTAACCCATTGATTTGAAGCTAAGGACTTTTGTTTCGAATCACAGTAAGGTAAACTGTTTTTTTTTTCTATTTGACTTTCTGTGTTACTTGATACATTATTAATTTCATTCTTTTGTACTTTAGTATTTTTGGATAAATTGTGCCCCGTTTGATACAAATAACGCAACTTCTCTATTCATTGTATAAAACATAAAATGCACTCGATAGACTTTACATAACCTCTCACTTATGTAGAGTTCAGCCAATTTTTAATTAGATTCTCTTATCAGAAAGTTGTTAAATCGTTCTATTAAATGTTTGGGTAGGGTACATATTCCGAAAAACTAAATAAAATACAACTATCATTTTACATGTTTGAGTTATTTGCCTTTACAGTTATTTGTTTCAACGATACTTGTTAACATCAATAATTACACCCCACAGCCGATTCCAATATGACAACTTTGTTTCATGCCTCCTTACATACATGTATATGTACGAACACAGTTTCAAGTTTAAGTGTTTTAGAATCGTTGTAGCACATGACGTCATTACACTAATAATACATCATCACTTGGACGTTTTTTTTTTTCTAATTTGTTCTGATTTCAATGCTGATGTGTGTAAACAATATATTGTTTCACTTTGACAGGACATTTTATTTTACTCAATATGTCTTTGGGATAACTCCTACATTGAACGTGGTATTCGACCATTTGTCTTCATCAGATACAGGTAAACCTGGTTTAGGGGAATTGGGGCAAAATTCTTGCAAAAATTTAAACCTAAGTCTAGCAAAATTAAAAATTGTAAGACAATAAAAATCTTGAACTAAATCACTCTACCTGCACTTTTTTTTAAAAAAACAAACTATAAATATGCATGATTGTGATTTCTGCTAAAAATATACATCGACGTAATGGCGGATTATCCAAACGGTTATATAAAGTTCTGGGTCACGTAACTAAGTTTCTAAGTTTAAAAATAGCTATATCTATGTTACTTATTGCTAATGAATATTAAAGATATATTGTATTTTTATATATTTTACTTACTAAATCTTAAATTTCTTTTAAAAATCGTTCTGTTAAATAAGTTCAACATACATTTAGCGCATGTCAACAGACCAAAGTAGACGGTCGAAGTGGTGGAAAATAGTTAATGTTTTTTCTAGCCATAATTGTTTCTCTATATATTAGTTTATTTAGATAGTTTGATACAAGTATTTCTTTTCTGTATATGAAATACTAGATATTAAAATAGAACAATTAAATATATGATTTATTGACACTAATTTATTGCTCCTTATTACTTTATTTTCCTGTAATTAGAATAGATACCAATCCCTAAAGAAACATCACCGTAGGACCGTAACAGTGCATAATATGTGTGTGTGTGTGTGTGTGTGTGCGCGCGCGTGTGTGTGTGTGCGTGTGTGTGTGCGTGTGTGTATTAGTTTATATATAAAACTTAGTAATCAGTACATGGCTAAAGCATTCCTCTATCTTTAAATTAGGTTTTCATTCAGCCAAACCTAGCTTTATTGTCCTTAATTTAAACAACACTCTGTTTTTGTCTATTAGACCTCTTTCTCTCATCCTTTATAGCGTTAAATATTAACTTGATTGAATTGTAATGGAAATTTGACACGTGTCTTAGTTAATGTTGATATTTTTACGTTTTATACAATTACCCAAACGGCTTAAATTAATGCAAGTTCTAAGAAAACTGTCGATCTTTACAGTTAAAATGAAAAATCCTTAAGGCTATCAGTACCGCGCATGACATTTCAACCGTATCTCTTATCCAAAGAATCTGTAATTAACTCCTTTTACAACCCACTAGAAATATTTTGCTAATTAAAAGAAACGCAGTTTATGCACATTAAACGTTCACTTAGTCCAGTCTTTTACCTTTTCATATTTTACTGTAGAAATACTGGTGGTAGAATCGTTAATTGGAACAGAAAAGAAGTGTCGACGTCTTAAAAAAGATGAAGCAGAAAGCATTCACTTGATGTGATGATAAACATTTATAAGAAAAATGCGATTGACATTTTAAATAACACTATTTTTCTCCATCACGGTTCATTCTGGGTCTTCCTGATGTGTGCATTTTGTTTAAAATTGATGTATGTGTATTTCTTAATAAAATAATGAAATAATTCTACTGATGTTTTATTATATTTGTGTTTACTTGTACATTTCTTTGCAAATCACGATCTTACTTTAGTAGGATAATATTTATTGTTTTTATATTATCTTATAAGTGTCTCTAATTTGTTATGAAATCAAGATTTCAAATAAATAATTATTCCTTTTTTACCTAATTGAATTATGTTATCTTTTACCAAATTCCTTCATTGTATTGACACACTTAATTATTTGTTGTAATGCACGCAATGCAGGATTTGCTTGTGTGCGGTAGTTGGTTGCAACGTATGCAACTCAGGATTTCGTTTTAATGTTTTTAATGCGGGAGTTTGATGCAATCTATTCAATACAGGATTCGGTTGTACTGTTTGTAGTGTGATTGCATTGATAATAATTAACCCAAAGACATGTTTTGGAATAATTTAGTTTCAATTTAGAACGCAAGATTAGATAAAACTGGGACTCAACAAACAATTGGAAAAAAACAAATGATTAATTGTTTTATACTCTTACAAAATTGTCTTGCTTGGCATTTAAATTGCATGCAAACTTCGTTTTGATCAGATGAAAAGAATTAAAACTCATTATTTTCATAAAAAATCACCTCATGTAATACAATCTTAATGGAAAATCGGAACCTACCAATGGGTCATTAATGTGTTCATTCTCTGTAGAACCATGTGCTGATCATAGAAATGCAATAAACCGATTTAATAGTTCGCGTAATGCAGATGAAATATGTTATAGAGTATTGAAAGGTCGGATTTAATTTTTATTAAGTGAAAACACACATTAGATTTTTTTTTCTTCTCCAAAACGTTTTTATTTTATCGTAACACAAACGTTAAACAAGTTGTTACGGTAAACACGCACACATCGGCAATTCTTTAGCTCACAGTAAAACAAAAGCAGTAGGGAAAGGTCGGATTTAATTTTTGTGAAGTGAAAACACACATTTATTTTATTTTATTGTATCGTAACACAAACGTTAAACAAATTTTTATGGTAAACACGCACTCATCGGCAATGCTTTAGATCACAGTAAAACAAAAGCAATTTGATTTTGTATTACGCGAGACAGTCCTTTCTGAAATATCTAAATAAGTTTCAAGTTAATGACGCTGTTTTCAGTTTAAAGTAGTAGACCACAATCTCGTTGGCGACCTAAGTTTGAAAGTCATCATAGTGGGTGCATTATCTTTTAAGTTTCAAAGTACTCAAAGAATACATTTTGTCATATATTCTACATTTCCCATTTGTCGGTCGTAGAAAATCACTAGAAAACAAAATAATTAAAATTAAAACAAACAAACAACGTAACTTTACCCACCACACGGCAAAGATTTATTTCCTTATCAGAAATTTTTTAAAAACCGTTGCAAAGATAAGTTTTTCACGCCAGTATCAAGCACAGTTTTATGTGAATGTTTACAAGCTAGATACCGGAAGTAATCCTAATGATTAAGAAACTTTATATTTAAAAGTCATAAACCTCTTCCGACCTAATTTCATAATCGCTAATTATTACTAATTGTTGATTGTTAATTATTACTCATATATATTACTACGCCTTTGTTTCAATAAATGAACTTCACCGGACATTTTTTCAAAGTGTCCATGCATTATTATTCTCTCTATAATATCATTTCGAAGTAAACTTGTTTAGTCTATTAGATGTCTTTGATAGCTTCAATAATTAACGTTCGATATAATTCCAAGTAAAAGGGATCGTTTCTTTATCATTTATCTATTACACAATTACAACTTACTTGTTTCATTTGTAGCTAAAGGCTCCTTCGATTCTCATCCGAGGGAACTAATTACACCCAGTCAATTTCACCACTGCCGTACACAGCATTTACAGACGTAGATATATATAAGAATTGGGAACTTGTATTTAACGCATTGTACAAGTCTAGGAAGCTATGATGTTGAGCTAGTAAAATATTTGCATTTTCGAAATGATGTTGTATTTTACAATATTTACAGGGAACTTTTATTATCAAAATATTGATTATATTATATTCTTGTTAGAAAAAAACGTCCACATGATGGGATTTCCATTTGGATTGCAATAAATTGATCTAATATCCTGCTTGACAGTAGTTTTCTGATTTATTATAAACTTTTTTTTCTTACATCTAGAGGGCAAAAATATGCTTCAATATTTCTCAAATGTTCTTAACCATCGGCCTTGATTCAATTTTATATTGTTTAAGACACAGTATTGACAGCGCACATATTTTAGAAGTTGTCACAATCACATTGTTTGTGTGCAGATTTCGAAACTAACCACGCTATGAAGTATATGTTTACAATATACAATTGAAAGACAAGACAAGACTAAGACTGGGCATAGAGAAAACCATATATTATCTGACGAGGAAAGTTTGGTCGGAGAAAGAACAAACGACGGGGCTTTTTTCAATTTTAACAACTTTTTTTGTAAACCTGAAAGAATCTTTCTCCTTTACTAAAACTCCCGTTCAACACACTATGATTTATTTTCAAAACGAAAGAGAAAACATTTGATATATTAAACTGATAAAGCGACGCGATATTTGCAATAAAATATTTCAATAAGAATTCAAAAAGATAACGTATTTGTCGTTTGTCATTCTCGCGAATCTCACTCAGCAACACCAGAACCATTAATTTCCCGACTGGCGGATTTCTTTCTAATTTGTAATTAGATCAGACAAAAACATTTATCTTCGACCCAATGCTGATAAAAACGACGGTAATGTTAATTTTAAAGACTTGTTTGATAATATATGCCCGTATTCAACATAATATTTTATATTAAAATGATGTATTTATTTTTTAAAACATTTTACGATTTGCCACCTGATTCAACTTGTATAAAAATTGAATTGAATTGTCATGTTAGTTTAAAATGAAATAAAATAAATCAGTTAAAGTAAAAATTGTCTGCACATGATTACACAAAAATGTTCTAGGAACAACAGTAAAGGAGTCCAGACGTATCAACATGCATTCCATTTCTCAAACGTACCAAAAACATTTAATTTATTCGCCACTTTTTAATCTTTTACATGAGAGAGTTCAAAAAGCCATTTGATATGTTTCTACGTTTATATAAGTACGTCTATAATTGTTGACATAGCGTAGCACTTGGTTACCATTTCAGGACTCCTAGATTTGATTGTAACCATCCTGCATCAAGGTATGGTCGATATGGAATATATCCAGGATGGAATTGTATTAGTCATTGAAACTTCACTAAACATAGACACTAAAGTGATTTTACTTCCTTTCAGATTTTAATTATATTAGTTAACTATGAGAAATTTGCATTTATTTTTCTTATTGGCGATTATTATACACAATGTTTTTCAAATCATTAATTTAAACACACGAGTTAGCGTAGGTTACATAACATGTTTGCACAAAAATATAAAACGCTTAATCAAATTAATATAATATACTGTTATAATATAAGAATATATTAGTAATGTGAGGCTTAAGCAAATATAAAGTTCGAACTGCTTAGAGAGATTTGCTTTTAAAACTCTGAAGACAAATGACAGACATTAACAGACATTTGTCAAACTTCACATATTATGACTTCACTGCTGTGTTGAAACATTAACATAATGAAAGTTTTTCCAGTATTTAAATAACCGTTTAAAACTCATTATTTACAAGTACGTCAATAAGAGAAGGTCCTATCAGTATTGCAACTTATATAGAAAAACGGATAAGAAACAACAAGAAAAAGATGTTCCAATGCTAGATAATTGTGTCAAAACATCTAAAAAACATTAAAGGGTATCCAAAAGTAATTAGTGAGATCTTGCTGTCATGGTTTTGGTTCATTACTGAAAATCACAGCGCCTGCAATTATCCTACGACACTTGTCCTAAGGCGTGGAAACATATTTAGAGAGTATTTCTGGACTATTCTGATGTCTTGTAAGCAAAACTTTAAGAAAAACCTAGGCGTGGCGATATTATGTGGATGCTCCTCCTCCTGGATTGAAAAGCTAAGTAAGTAACTTTGGCTAACTGAAACGTCGGCTGGTTAACATCGAAGCATTTTCACATGAAACGCTGTTGTAACATTACTTGATGCTTTTTGAAATAATGGTGTGGAAGGCTAAAAAAGTTTATTTCGTATATTTACATTTGTGTACTGATCTTTCTGATGTGGATGCCTTTCTGTGTTATGTACTGCGCCCCTATAGCCAGGCACTATTATATTGTGGGTCATAGTTGCTTACATATCATAACACATCTCTCGCATGCATATGATTACAGTAGTAAAGTCTAAAACAAATTATATGAAAATGCTGTTTCGTATTGGGCAACATGACGATTTATAAATGAATTGTTTATGACAATAAATAACCAATTGTGTTTATTGTTCGGGGTTACATCATTTCGATTAATTTATTTGAAATTATTTATTAATATTCTTGACTGATTTTTATAATACGACATACGACATACGACATAACACGATTGTTACCATGGGCACGTTTGTAATCAGACTCTGAACAAACTTCACTGTATCCCAATGCAACGTCAGTGTTAACAACTGAAATATTTATAAATAAAATTACTTTTTTTGGAAAGTGGCACACACTGTCCTTTTTTGTTGGGTAAAAATGTCTTCATATAAATTTATTACGCTCAAACACATTCTTCATTTAAAATATTAGAAAACAACGAGACGGCATTTATCAAAATCATTGACGATGCCAACAGACAAAATATTTGCTATTTATGGATTCTGTGATTTGTATAGCCACACAGTCCATTACAGATACGAATCTAACAGATGATATTCGGCATGTGTATCACAAGTCATTTTATCTGCGTTAAAATTAACTGATAATGCTTTATTTTAAGCAATACAAAATCTACGTTACTAGGTAACATCTTAATTTAAAGCTAACAAAACTATACTGAGAGATACTCTATAAATAGTACAAATCGTGATCAGTTAGCACCAGGTCGGTGGCATATCTGGATCTGGAACTAAACTATTATCATAAGCCTGGTCAATTCGTGTTTGCCAGTCTATATTGTCAGTATATATATAAACTGCTAATAGTTAAGTTCCAGATCCAGATAAGCCACCGCCTTGGTGCTAACTGATTATGATATCTCATAAATACATATGTATATATTCAAGCACTTTCCATTGTCTTTTCAAAGTGGTTGGAGGGGCGGTGTCATCCAATGAGCCACTGTTGCCACTGATCAGATTGCCGTCTTCGTTAAAGCGGTTCGAAACCATGAGAAGGGGGCGTAGTAACAGGCTTCCAACCATGCCCAAGGGGATGGAAGGAGGGACTACTGTGGTTATTGGTCGCATCACATTACTAGGTATCGTCAAGAAAGCAAAATAATTTATGCAGTTGAATAGTATTTACTGATTTACTGATAGTATTCAGCATCCATTTACTGATAAGAACCAAGTATGGCATATTGACGTGAAAGGTACTTTGCTCGATTTTGAACCATGTTTCTGCTTCCTTGGTATTATTGTGAATACAAGAGGAGTTTGTGTTATGAGCCACCTGAAATGCAAGTGCAAGAAATTCCAGCCATCCCTAACATCCTGGAATATATCTCACGACTCGAGGTAAAGTGTTTACTGCCTTTGTCCACGCTGCACTCCTCAATGGTAGCGAAACTTTGGCCTCTAAACTCACCAGACTAACAGAGACATCGGCTAAAACAATACTTCATATGACAATATAAAGAAATTTATGTTTGCGCTCATACTTATTACTTATGTTGGACGGATAGCATTGATAAGTTTACATATTTAGTGCATTGAATCCTTCTGTACGACGCACTTGTCAGCCTCTTTCTGGAAGCGAAAGGAAACAAAGAAAATCAGAGTTCACTCCATTTTATTTATCCGCCTTCTACCCCCCCCCCCCAAAACCCTTTATATATTTTTGTTTATATATCTATGCAATAATAACTTCTGTTGTAAATATTACCTTGCCAATATGTTTCTTTACTTATGAACTTCAACATGTTATTATGTTTACGTTGTACGCTCATTGGACTTCTTATTGTCCAACTTTATGTCACACCGTTTTTCATGCTTTTTCTTTCAAATAACGATAAATTTAAATGAATTCTTCTGACACCAATATCGGTGCCAGACAGTATCAATCACTACACTTTTGTGACATAAATGAACTGCAGGGGCAGGGAACGCGCAAATATAAAGACATATCTAGGATTCTTTAGATCTGTAGTGCCGACCCTCAGGATGCTACTACATTGACAAGTTACTAAGAATGAACTGAGGATGTGACAATAATCCTACGAACACGGCGACTGGGTTGGCATGGGCATGATGAACGTGCCACACGACGCTTATTAAAGTCAAAAGAATGACAAGGGGCATGCGGAAGGGCGTGGTAGACTGGTATATAACCTGTCCTGATCCACTGAACAGGGTTGCCAGGAGAACGGTTTTTTGAACACTTTAAGCCGCACTTCTTACATCGGTTAGGCTTTGCTGTTCCACAGTAACACTATGACCATATAGGATATTATGCTTGTGTACATCAGCAGTAATGTCAGTGTAATATTATTCCATACGATTAAAGTATAATTAAAACACTAGTAATGACAAACGTCATGTTTAATAATAAAGGCATACACTATCCATAAATTATAAAGCAAGGGCATTGATACTGCTCAAGTTGCCAAACCCATATTGGGAACGATGGGAGAGATGCAACGACAGAATATCAAAAGTGGCATTCCAAATTATGGCTTTAATATTTGTGAAATCTGCATCATGAACAGGCACACTCTTTAACTCTAAAATGTCGTTAGATTAAGTCTTGCCTAAATTTGTTATTATCACTATTTTATAATCATTACGTTACACAAACCGCCATTTGTTGACCCCAATGTAAACACCACAGCATTTAATTATTGCATTCACATATGAAATTCGTTAGTCTGATTAACGTTTTCTCTAAACACTTCATAACACCAACGATTTATTTGATTTAAACAATTAACGTGCTTTGTCATTATGTCGTTGGTTATGCAATAAAATAATTGTTCTGCTTGATGCTGGATCTTTGAAAACTATCGATTATTCTCGGTTACATTATTAAGAATAATTAATTTCTCTACAGCCATAAACATTATTTTGTAAAGATTTAATAAAATCACAGACCCCGGAACGTTGTAATTAACCCAGGGAAATACATGGCAAGTATTATGGAAGGGTTCAATGTCAATTCCAAATGTTCTGTTAAAACCAGTATCATTCAATGCAATCAAATAATGGCGGTTTAGGCGTTTAGTAGTAATTAGATCCAGGAAAAACATAACTTATAACAAACCTGTTAGACAACAACTACATCATATTTTTGACAACACCGACATCATCATCATCATCATCATCATCATCATCACCATCATCATCATCATCATCATCATCATCATCACCACCATCTTCCTCCTCCTCCTCCTCTTCCTCCTCCTCCTCCTCAACAACAACAACAACAACAACAACAACAACAACAACAACAACAACAACAACGTTTTAGTTAGTTATGCATAAGCATGAGCGATATGCATTTCCTTGATCCGAGGATCATTTGTCGTTTCATTATTACGATTGACATTAGAATAAAGCACCAACGAAACAATTACTAATAGGGAAAGGCATATATCAACATTTTCGAACTTAAAGGTTTATGAGTAAGTTTCATGTTTTAGGATATTTGTTAAAGATGTGTGTTCATGTAATTATTTTAGAAAACTTATCCTCCAACTGACGTTCGTTTTACAACTCATTTTATGCATTATGTTATTGTATTTATTGTAATAGCGTACTAAATTAGTAAGACTTTAAAAGGTCAATGGTAAAATGTTACGAGAATCTTTGTCCTTTAGACAGAAACAGTTTTCAGGCTTTTACTGATAAATTACAAAAAATGTTTTATGCATTTAACAATAAATTATTTAATCGAAAATATCTATTGTTATCAAAATAACGCATCGCGTTGGTTTTAATAAGTGTATAGTTTTAAATAATTATCGATCGATTAAAAACTCGGGTTTATAATTAAATATTAAATGATTAATTGATTTGTAGGGTTTGAAAATTGTTTTACTTGGCGTATACATTGCCATTGCTAGAAACATCGTTTTCATCAGATGAAAATAATTAAAGACATTTTGTCACCGGATAATTCATTATGTTATTAGATTTCCATAAAATATTGGAAGCCAGAAATTGATAATGAATGCGTTTGTCTGTGAATTCTTGTGATGATTTAAAAATGCTATAGGCCAAATATTACGTTTAAATTTTAGAAATAATATAAACAATTTCGGTATCTGTCTTTCTCAAGTGTAAATGTCATTAATGTTATATCAACACGTTACTTTTCTGTTTGAACACAAGCATTGTTTAGAACAAAAACGTAGAAAATAATATAAAACATATGTTCGTATATGGACGATTTTACCTAGCACGTAACATTTAAATGGTACCATAATGCTACAACTCTCATAAGCATTATAAATGTTAACATGAAGTAACAAAATGTATGAAAAATGTTAATATTTATTTAAGGCAAATAATGTTGCCTCGCACAATTTGGTGTGTATTGTTGTTTAATGTTTAAATTTAAAGGTAAGTTTATCGTTTTTGCTTCGAAGAATTATGAAAACCCCGCCACACGGACCTGTTAATAAGAGCATGAAAAGGACCAACAGGAAATACAAAATGTATCTATGTTTCAGTCGCATATATAACACAATTTTGAACCACAGTAGACAAAGGCAGACACACACAAGGTTATGGTAAAGTGACACGAACTGTGAAACGAACAATTACACAAATATGGAAAAGCCAGCAATAACTGCCCTGGAATAGTCCGTCGGGAAAAAGACCGAATAGCGTGCTGGTTGGCGAAGTGTTCTTCTCATTTTCCGAAGTCCTCCCCCCAACTACAAACAGTGTAAATAAAATTATCTCATCCAAGCGGGCTACTCACAGCAAACAACTAAATAGATAGGTAAAAGAATTTATAAACAGCATAATAATTATTGCATTAAACTTTCAAAAAATCGTACAGTATGAACACGAATAAAAGAGAGGTAAGTATGAAATAAAATTGTTTGTGTTAGATCGCATTGAAAAGAATATTGTTCATTTTGGAGACGTCTGATTAAATATTAGTAGAGACAATTCCAGACTTATGTCAACCCCATACTTATGTCTGGGTAGAACCTCCGAAAGTTCTCACTCTGAACGGAACTTAAACCCTCACAGTGAGGGGTGATGATTTACGAGTTAGTGACTCTAACCACTCGGTCACGGGTGCCCAAAACAAAACATTCCAATTGATGGAAAAACAAATAAATAAATAATAATGACGTCATATGATACAAAACTGTGACGTCAACTAGAAAACAGATGTACAACACGAAACAAACAAGAGAAGGTAATAAAACAACAACAAGAAGCCCCATCAAAACTTTATGTAGTATTGTGAAGCGATATTAGAAGATTTGGATATAAAAAGTCAATATTTACCTATACTTACTTAGCAATCTTACGTCAAGGGCAATGGAGACTGCTCAAGTTGTCTGTCCTATATATGACTCAATCGGAGAGATAAAGAGATTGAATTTCAATGGATTCAAGTTTCAGGTAGTCGTGTAATTTACAAACAATGTAAGTTCTCTAATGTAAAATGTTCATTTACATCGAAGGATTCTCAGCTTTGTAACCATCAACAATAATTTTTCTGATAATTTTTGTAAAGAGACCAGAAATGTAATCAAGACTTTTTTTTATTTCATATATAACATAAATTGCAGAATGATTTATGCCTCTTATGAAAGTATTTTCATATCAAATAGGACACTAATGTATCATAAACACCCATACATGTCCACATAGTGAGTCAATGTAAACTGCTTTGCGGAAATGCAGTTATGTAACTGCAAGCTCTGTACTGAAATTTCTCTTGAGCAAACTCATTTATGTAACCGCAAGGTATGGACTGAAGTTTCTCTTGAGCAAAGGCATTTCTGTAACTGCAAGCAAATATAATGATGTTTCTCTTGAGCAAAGGCATTTCTATAACTACAATCAATGTATTGAAGTTTCTCATGAGCAAAGGCATTTCTATGAAGGTAAACAATCTCGTCTCTTTTGAACAGTAAGGTAAGAAGTGTACAACGTAGAGAAATCATAAGTAATACTAACTGCAAAGCAATGAACGCTTAAAGTACGACTTTTGCTTAAGACTTGTTTTTACCGGAAAATGCTTTCTTTAGATTTCATACACCTTTTTTCTGAAAACTTGTTAACGCGAATTGCAGAAGGACAAAATGTAGGTAGTTTGCAGATGTAAATGGGGTGCTAGAGCTGGCATAGCCAATGAGTCGTGAAGTTGTTTTGTGAAGCTTAGAAATCCAGTACAGTGAAAGAAGGAACAAGTCGGTAGCTGTTAGGTTAACTCTACTGTACGTAATAACTCGTCTAAGATTTTGTAACTGTTACAATTGACTAGTATTTAAATACCGTTGTTTATGCTTTTTCTAATTTTAATATATGTGGCAAAAAACCTTGTCAATTTTTGTGTATGTGTGTGTGTGTTTCGATTCAAGTTTGATAAAGAGTCTTTGCACAATATGGTTATAGCTGTCAATGGCCGTATGTATGTCAATGTTGGAGCTTACACAGAAACTTGTAGTAGTAACTCAGCACTGTGTACTTGTTAATAGTAAACAAAATAAACGGACATTATGTTATTACATGCGTTATTAGCAGCTATTAGAGCATATTTTATCATAGGTATTCTAAACAGACAGTTTACGTGCTGATTAGGCCAGCAAGACTAATACGAGCGATTGAATTTTACGCGATTATTTTCCTCTTAGAAGGCTTTCTTCGAATTGACTGCTCCCCTCTCCGTGTCTTTTTTTCAGCAATATTCAGCATCCATTTATTTAGTATTTACAACCTAAATGAGTAAATCCCGTCACCTTTTTGATTAAAACTGCCTAAGTCCTTAGAATAACAGAAAGGTGAAGATGACAAATTACTTTAAGATGGATAAGGATAGGATACTAATGTTTTTTACGTATAACAAAGCGTTTGATTATATTTATTTTCAATGCATTGTGACTTTTTATTGCTATAATTTTAGCTGGGTTAGTCGATGAAGTCGAACACTTTGTTAATGCACTTTACTTTCATATAATGGAGCGTATGTTGGAACTGATGATCAATATTAGTGTTTAAAGAATGGAACTATGGAGGCCGCATTATTAAAAAGGGGGAGTACGTAAATGAAACGCCTGCATTATTGTCCCCCAATAGCTACATATCCTAAAGATTGATTTATAATTACACAAAGTAAAACATGAACGCCAGGTCGCATATATAACGTGTCCAAAGCTTGCATAATACCGTTACCTGAAAAATTGTCACGTTAATTAATTAATGATACCAATGGACTGACTGCATCCTAATTTCTAGATATAAATCTTACGTTCGACATCAAGTGTATTGCCAGACATTAATCATTTTGCATAAACTTTATTTGTTTTTTTTTATCTGAAGTAATAGCCAAACACTGTTTATCTTTTTCGATAATATCATAAATTGTTTGAGACAATATTGCTTTAATGCATTTGTAACATTACCAGATAGTGATAGCACCAGACACTGTCATTTGTCCTCAGGGATGTTTATATGAGCAATATAAAGTTAATACATAATTTCCGACAATAATAGCTACACAGGACAACGATATTGCTAAGTAATGTCGATATTTTCCATGGTTTGTAAAGCCTCTGGAATAACAATTGCACTTGTCTCATAAATAAACGTTTGACATCAGATTTTTTAAAATGTAATTTGTGTATGTCGATAGTGCCTTATCTGTGTTAAGGAGCATTTATGTATACTTATTCTATCAGCTGCGCTGGCCCTAATGTACCTTAAGAACCAAGTTAAGTTTCAAAGGGTTACAATTTGCACACTCTCTAGGTTGCATTATAACTACAGCAATTATTTATCCATTTTTTCTTATTGTTATTACAATATTGTCTTAAATGTAAACTAGAGTCTAACAAATTGTCGGTCCATAGAAATATCGGACAATATTGAAAACAAATGAATAATTGTATATATGAAGGCAATGATTACGACCATTCTTGAATCATTAAATTTCTGATTTATTTAAGTTATATGAGGCCTAGCACCAAAAAAAAAATAATGTTAAGTTGCACTGTTGAATTAGTTTTTATTCTGGATTCTATTTCAGTTACGCACAAGTAAAAAACAAAGCAAATCGTAGTGCGTGGTGCATCGCGACACTTAAAGTAGAAAAAAAAAGAAAAAAGATTTTCTGTATCTTCTCTATCTAAATCGTAATGCAAGCTATATATCCCACTCCAGAACCGCCGCTCTACCATCGTAGCAGAAGTTGTGTGAGCCGCTATTCTTTCATCATGCCAGAGTATGTGTGAGGCCCCATTCTTTCATCGTGCCAGAGGATGTGTGAGCCGCTATTCTATCATCGTGCCAGAGGATGTGTGAGTCGCCATTCTTTCAGCGTAGCAGAGGATGTGTGAGCCGCAATTATTTCATCGTGCCAGAGGATGTGTGAGCCGCTATTCTTTCATCGTGCCAGAGTATGTGTGAGGCCCCATTCTTTCATCGTGCCAGAGGATGTGTGAGGCGCTATTCTATCATCGTGCCAGAGTATGTGTTTGAGGCCCCATTCTTTCATCGTGCCAGAGGATGTGTGAGCCGCCATTCTTTCATCGTGCCAGAGGATGTGTGAGCCGCCATTCTTTCATCTTGCCAGAGGATGTGTGAGCCGCCATTCTTTCATCGTGCCAGAGGATGTGTGAGCCGCCATTCTTTCATCGTGCCAGAGGATGTGTAAGCCGCCATTCTACCATCGTGCCAAAGGATGTGTGAGCCGCCATTCTTTCATCGTGCCAGAGGATGCGTGAGCCGCCATTCTTTCATCGTGCCAGAGGATGTGTGAGCCGCTATTCTTTCATCGTGCCAGAGGATGTGTGAGCCGCCATTCTGCCATCGTGCCAGAGGAGGTGTGAGCCGCCATTCTACCATAGTGCCAGAGGATGTGTGAGCTGCCATTCTTTCATCGTGCAGGAGGATGTGTGAACCGCTATGCTACCATCGTGACAGAGGATGTGTGAGCCGCCATTCTACCATAGTGGCAGAGGATGTATGAGCCGCCATTCTTTTATCCTAGCAGAGGATGTGTGAGCGCTATTCTTTCATCGTGCCAGAGGATGTGTGAGCCGCTATTCTTATATCGTGCCAGAGGATGTGTCAGCAGCCATTCTTTCATCGTGCCAGAGGATGTGTGAGCAGCCATTCTTTCATCGAGCCAGAGGGTGTGTGAGCCGGCATTCTTTCATCGTGCCAGAGGATGTGTGAGCCGGCATTCTTTCATCGTGCCAGAGGATGTGTGAGCCGCCATTCTTTCATCGTGCCAGAGGATGTGTGAGCTGCTATTCTACCATCCTGGCAGAGGATGTGTGAGCCGCCATTCTACCATCGTGCCAGAGGATGTGTGAGCCGACATTCTTTCATCGTGCCAGAGGATGTGTGAGCCGCCATTCTTTCATCGTGCCAGAGGATGTGTGAGCTACTATTCTACCATCCTGGCAGAGGATGTGTGAACCGCCATTCTACCATCGTGCCAGAGGGTGTGTGAGCCGCCATTCTTTCATCGTGCCAGAGGATGTGTGAGCCGCCATTCTTTCATCGTGCCAGAGGGTGTGTGAGCCGCCATTCTTTCATCGTGCCAGAGGATGTGTGAGCTGCTATTCTACCATCCTGACAGAGGATGTGTGAGCCGCCATTCTACCATCGAGCCAGAGGATGTGTGAGCCGCCATTCTTTCATCGTGCCAGAGGATGTGTGAGCTGCTATTCTACCATCCTGGCAGATGATGTGTGAGCCGCCATTCTTTCATCGTGCCAGAGGATGTGTAAACCTCTATTCTTTTATCGTGCCAGAGGATGTGTGAGCCGCCATTCTTTCATCGTGCCAGAGGATGTGAGAGCCGCTATTCTTTCATCGTGCCAGAGGATGTGTGAGCCGCCATTCTTTCATCGTGCCAGAGGATGTGTGAGCCGCCATTCTTTCATCTTGCCAGAGGATGTGTGAGCCGCCATTCTTTCATCGTGCCAGAGGATGTGTGAGCCGCGATTTTTTCATCGTGCCAAAGAATGTGTGAGCCGCCATTCTTTCATCGTGCCAGAGGATGTGTGAGCCGCTATTCTTTCATCGTGCCAGAGGATGTGTGAGCCGCCATTCTGCCATCGTGCCAGAGGATGTGTGAGCCGCCATTCTGCCAAAGTGCCAGAGGATTTGTGAGCCGCTATTCTATCATCGTGCCAGAGGATGTGTGAGCCTCTATGCTACCATCGTGACAGAGGATGTGTGAGCCGCCATTCTACCAAAGTGGCAGAGGATGTATGAGCCGCTATTATTTTATCCTAGCAGAGGATGTGTGAGCGCTATTCTTACATCGTGCCAGATGATAAGTGAGCCACAATTCTTTCATCGTGCCAGAGGATGTGTGAGCTGCCATTTTCTCATCGTGCCAGAGGATGTGTGAGGCGATATTCTACCATCCTGGCAGAGGATGTGTGAGCCGCCATTCTACCATCGTGCCAGAGGATGTGTGAGCCGTCATTCTTTCATCGTGCCAGAGGATATGTAAACCTCTATTCTTTCATCGTGCCAGAGGATGTGTGAGCCGCCATTCTTTCATCGTGCCAGAGGATGTGGGAGCCGCTATTCTTTCATCGTGCCAGATGATGTGTGAGCTGCTATTCTACCATCCTGGCAGAGGATGTGTGAGCCGCCATTCTACCATCGTGCCAGAGGATGTGTGAGCCGACATTCTTTCATCGTGCCAGAGGATGTGTGAGCCACCATTCTTTCATCGTGCCAGAGGATGTGTGAGCTGCTATTCTACCATCCTGGCAGAGGATGTGTGAGCCGCCATTCTACCATCGTGCCAGAGGGTGTGTGAGCCGCCATTCTTTCATCGTGCCAGAGGATGTGTGAGCCGCCATTCTTTCATCGTGCCAGAGGGTGTGTGAGCCGCCATTCTTTCATCGTGCCAGAGGATGTGTGAGCTGCTATTCTACCATCCTGACAGAGGATGTGTGAGCCGCCATTCTACCATCGTGCCAGAGGATGTGTGAGCCGCCATTCTTTCATCGTGCCAGAGGATGTGTGAGCTGCTATTCTACCATCCTGGCAGATGATGTGTGAGCCGCCATTCTTTCATCGTGCCAGAGGATGTGTAAACCTCTATTCTTTTATCGTGCCAGAGGATGTGTGAGCCGCCATTCTTTCATCGTGCCAGAGGATGTGTGAGCCGCTATTCTTTCATCGTGCCAGAGGATGTGTGAGCCGCCATTCTTTCATCGTGCCAGAGGATGTGTGAGCCGCCATTCTTTCATCTTGCCAGAGGATGTGTGAGCCGCCATTCTTTCATCGTGCCAGAGGATGTGTGAGCCGCCATTCTTTCATCGTGCCAAAGAATGTGTTAGCGCCATTCTTTCATCGTGCCAGAGGATGTGTGAGCCGCCATTCTGCCATCGTGCCAGAGGATGTGTGAGCCGCCATTCTGCCAAAGTGCCAGAGGATTTGTGAGCCGCTATTCTATCATCGTGCCAGAGGATGTGTGAGCCTCTATGCTACCATCGTGACAGAGGATGTGTGAGCCGCCATTCTACCAAAGTGGCAGAGGATGTATGAGCCGCTATTATTTTATCCTAGCAGAGGATGTGTGAGCGCTATTCTTACATCGTGCCAGATGATGTGTGAGCCGCAATTCTTTCATCGTGCCAGAGGATGTGTGAGCCGCCATTTTCTCATCGTGCCAGAGGATGTGTGAGGCGATATTCTACCATCCTGGCAGAGGATGTGTGAGCCGCCATTCTACCATCGTGCCAGAGGATGTGTGAGCCGTCATTCTTTCATCGTGCCAGAGGATGTGTAAACCTCTATTCTTTCATCGTGTCAGAGGATGTGTGAGCCGCCATTCTTTCATCGTGCCAGAGGATGTGGGAGCCGCTATTCTTTCATCGTGCCAGATGATGTGTGAGCCGCTATTCTTTCATCGTGCCAGAGGATGTGTGAGCCGCCATTCTTTCATCGTGCCAGAGGATGTGTGAGCCGCCATTCTTTCATCTTGCCAGAGGATGTGTGAGCCGCTATTCTTTCATCGTGCCAGAGGATGTGTGAGCCGCCAGTCTGCCATCGTGCCAGAGGATGTGTGAGCCGCCATTCTGCCATAGTGCCAGAGGATGTGTGAGCCGCCTTTCTTTCATCGTGCCAGAGGATGTGTGAGCCGCTATGCTTTCATCGTGACAGAGGATGTGTGAGCCGCCATTCTACCAAAGTGGCAGAGGATGTATGAGCCGCCATTCTTTTATCCTAGCAGAGGATGTGTGAGCGCTATTCTTTCATCGTGCCAGAGGATGTGTGAGCCGCTATTCTTTCATCGTGCTGGAGGATGTGTGAGCCGCCATTCTTTCATCGTGCCAGAGGATGTGTGAGCCGTCATTCTTTCATCTTGCAAGAGGATGTGTGAGCCGCCATTCTTTCATCGTGCCAAAGAATGTGTTAGCGCCATTCTTTCATCGTGCCAGAGGATGTGTGAGCCGCTATTCTTTCATCGTGCCAGAGGATGTGTGAGCCGCCATTCTGCCATCGTGCCAGAGGAGGTGTGAGCCGCCATTCTGCCATAGTGCCAGAGGATGTGTGAGACGCTATTCTATCATCGTGCCAGAGGATGTGTGAGCCGCTATGCTACCATCGTGACAGAGGATATGTGAGCCGCCATTCTACCAAAGTGGCAGAGGATGTATGAGCCACCATTCTTTTATCCTAGCAGAGGATGTGTGAGCGCTATTCTTACATCGTGCCAGATGATGTGTGAGCCGCAATTCTTTCATCGTGCCAGAGGATGTGTGAGCCGCCATTTTCTCATCGTGCCAGAGGATGTGTGAGGCGCTATTCTACCATCCTGGTAGAGGATGTGTGAGCCGCCATTCTACCATCGTGCCAGAGGATGTGTGAGCCGCCATTCTTTCATCGTGCCAGAGGATGTGTAAACCTCTATTCTTTCATCGTGCCAGAGGATGTGTGAGCCGCTATTCTTTCATCGTGCCAGAGGATGTGTGAGCCGCCATTCTTTCATCGTGCCAGAGGATGTGTGAGCCGCCATTCTTTCATCGTGCCAGAGGATGTGTAAACCTCTATTCTTTCATCTTGCCAGACGATGTGTGAGCCGCCATTCTTTCATCGTGCCAGAAGATGTGTGAGTCGCCATTCTTTCATCGTGCCAGAAGATGTGTGAGCCGCTATTCTACCATCGTGCCAGAGGATGTGTGAGCCACCATTCTTTCATCGTGCCAGAGGATGTGTGAGCCGCCATTCTTTCATCGTGCCAGAGGATGTGTAAACCTCTATTCTTTCATCTTGCCAGACGATGTGTGAGCCGCCATTCTTTCATCGTGCCAGAAGATGTGTGAGCCGCCATTCTTTCATCGTGCCAGAAGATGTGTGAGCCGCCATTTTCTCATCGTGCCAGAGGATGTGTGAGGCGCTATTCTACCATCCTGGTAGAGGATGTGTGAGCCGCCATTCTACCATCGTGCCAGAGGATGTGTGAGCCGCCATTCTTTCATCGTGCCAGAGGATGTGTAAACCTCTATTCTTTCATCGTGCCAGAGGATGTGTGTGCCGCTATTCTTTCATCGTGCCAGAGGATGTGTGAGCCGCCATTCTTTCATCGTGCCAGAGGATGTGTGAGCCGCCATTCTTTCATCGTGCCAGAGGATGTGTAAACCTCTATTCTTTCATCTTGCCAGACGATGTGTGAGCCGCCATTCTTTCATCGTGCCAGAAGATGTGTGAGTCGCCATTCTTTCATCGTGCCAGAGGATGTGTGAGCTGCCATTCTTTCATCGTGCCAGAGGATGTGTGAGCCGCTATTCTTTCATCGTGCCAGAGGATGTGTGAGCCGCCATTCTTTCATCGTGCAAGAGGATGTGTGAGCCGCCATTCCTTCATCTTGCCAGAGGATGTGTGAGCCGCTATTCTTTCATCGTGCCAGAGGATGTGTGAGCCGCCATTCTTTCATCGTGCCAGAGGATGTGTGAGCCGCCATTCTGCCATAGTGCCAGAGGATGTGTGAGCCGCCATTCTTTCATCGTGCCAGAGGATGTGTGAGCCGCTATGCTTTCATCGTGACAGAGGATGTGTGAGCCGCCATTCTACCAAAGTGGCAGAGGATGTGTGAGCCGCCATTCTTTTATCCTAGCAGAGGATGTGTGAGCGCAATTCTTTCATCGTGCCAGATGATGTGTGAGCCGCAATTCTTTCATCGTGCCAGAGGATGTGTGAGCCGCCATTTTTTCATCATGCCAGAGGATGTGTGAGTAGCCATTCTTTCATCGTGCCAGAGGATGTGTGAGCTGCCATTCTTTCATCGTGCCAGAAGATGTGTGAGCCGGCATTCTTTCATCGTGCAAGAGGATGTGTGAGCCGCTATTCTTTCATCGTGCCAGAGGATGTGTGAGCTGCTATTCTACCATCCTGGCAGAGGATGTGTGAGCCGCCATTCTACCATCGTGCCAGAGGGTGTGTGAGCCGCCATTCTTTCATCGTGCCAGAGGATGTGTAAACCTCTATTCTTTCATCGTGCCAGAGGATGTGTGAACCACCATTCTTTCATCGGGCCAGAGGATGTGTGAGCCGGCATTCTTTCATTGTGCCAGAGGATGTGTGAGCCGCCATTCTTTCATCGTGACAGAGGATGTGTGAGCCGCTATTCTTTCATCTTGCCAGAGGAAGTGTGAGCCTCTATTCAACCATCCTGTCAGAGGATGTGTGAGCCGCTATTCTTCATCGTGCCAGAGGATGTGTGAGCCGCCATTCTTTCATCGTGCCAGAGGATTTGTGAGCCGCTATTCTTTCATCGTGCAAGAGGATGTGTGAGCCGCTATTCTACCATAGTAATAGAGGATGTGTGAGCCGGCATTCTACCATCGTAGCAGAGGATGTGTGAGCCGCCATTCTACCATAGTGGCAGAGGATGTGTGAGCCGCCATTCTACCATAGTGGCAGAGGATTTGTGAGCCGCCATTCTACCATCGTGGCAGAGGATGTGTGAGCCGCCATTCTACCATCGTAGCAGAGGATGTGTGAGCCGCTATTATTTCATCGTGCCAGAGGATGTGTGAGCCGCTATTCTACCATAGTGGTAGAGGATGTGTGAGCCGCCATTCTACCATCGTAGCAGAGGATGTGTGAGCCGCTATTTTACCATCGTGGCAGGGGATGTGTGAGCCGCCATTCTTTCATCGTGCTAGAGGATGTGTGAGCCGCCATTCTACCATAGTAGCAGAGGATGTGTGAGCCGCTTTTCTACCATCGTGCCAGAGGATGTGTGAGCCGCCATTCTACCATAGTAGCAGAGGATGTGTGAGCCGCCATTCTACCATCGTGGCAGAGGATGCGTGATCCGCTATTCTACCATCGTGGCAGAGGATGTGTGAGCCGCCATTCTACCATAGTAGCAGAGGATGTGTGAGCCGCTATTCTACCATCGTAGCAGAGGATGTGTGAGCCGCTATTATTTCATCGTGCCAGAGGATGTGTGAGCCGCCAGAGCTTGGTGTGATAACAGTTGATTTATTAATATCAGTGTTTAATAAATACAAACTCAATTGCAGAATTACAAATACATCTCACAAGCAAATAATGAACGTTACGTTTAACAACTAAATAGGAAATACAGAAAACCCAATCATTCATTATAACTTGTCTATGTTTCTTAGCTTTATTTTTGTGAAAGGCATTATGTAAGGTCCAAGGATCTTTATGTTTTTGTTAGTGTCTAATTTCGGGTGATAATCGGATCCTGGTATCTCTCTCTGTGTCTCTCTGTGTCTCTCTGTGTCTGTGTCTCTCCGTGTCTCTCTGTGTCTTTCTTTGCTCGTTGTGTATATCTATATGTCTCCGTGTCTGTCCGAGTCTCTCTGTATCTCTGTCTCCCTCTGTCTGTGTCTCTCTGTCCCTCTTGGTCTCTGTATGTCTGTCTGTTATCTATCTCCGTCTCTTTCGGTCTGTCTCTGCCTCTCTGTCTCTCTCTCTGTTTCCCTCTGACTCTGTCTCTTTGTGTCTCTTTCTGTGTGTCACTGAGTGCCTGCATGTGTCTATCTCTGCGTTTTTCTGTGTCTCTCTCTTCTCAGTCTGTCTTTGTCTATCTGTATGTCTCTGTCTGTCTCATAGTCTCTCAGTCACTCTGTCTCCGTCTATATGTGTCTCTGTCTGTATCTTTCTGTGTCTCTCTATCTCTCTGTCTGTCTGTCTGTCCGTCTGTCTGTCTGTCTGTCTGTCTGTCTCTGCCTGTCTGTCTGTCTCCCCGTTTCTGTCTCTCTGTATCTCTGTCTGCAGATATGCTACCTAATGTCATTAACTTTCCTTTTTAATAACAAAGTTAAGGCTTCCGTAGCATCAACATTAGTCCACATTCATGCTTCTGTATTTCTTTCCTTTTCTACTAATTACTTCTTGATTAAATAAAGTTCATAGTGTTGTAGGCACATTTTCGTCGGAAGACTTTTCTGAAAGGTTTTGCAATTAAAATTATATATCATATTTATTTTTCCTTTTTATGTCAAAGTCAACGTAGCACAAGAACATTTATTCGTCTCGACTGCAGAAGTGTTTTTATCTTTTCCATATGACACAAGAAAAGAAAGACACATTTTAATACGAACACTGTAATTACGTTTGATTTACTACAGGAATTAGTGTCCATCGAAAGTTCTATAACATATACGCTGTTTCATTGGAGTATCAGCATGATATACATATCCACCATATTTAACCCTATAACTAAATGATTTTAAACATCCATTTATATAAAATGCAGTGTATACGGAGACATATTTAAAAGTAAGTATTGAAATATTGTAACTTTGAAGGGATGTTAACGAATATTCGAATATGCGCATATCAAGTCGGTATTCGAAATGAAGATCTTGGGAATCGACAAGTTTATCATTATTATTCACTTTTATTAAGTTTGAAGTAAAATTACTTGGAGATATGTGAATGCGCTCGCTCTATGTTAGAGGGGGTGAGCCATGTCTCTTGATAACAGATTGCCATCTGGTTAACAGCATGAAATCACTTCACCGCCCCTTCTCTGTCCCCTCTCCCACGTAGATCCAGTCACATCACGGATACAGCCGTAATAAAAGCCGCCAACGTACAAGAATATATGACAAAGTCCTATGAGCATTGCAACATATACCAAACTCCGAAAAGGCACAGAACAAAGGTATTTCACATGCAAGCCAAACGAAAAGTAAGAACAAATTTGTGATGAGTCATTTAACGAAAAGAGCAAACACACATGCCAGTTAAATGCTACGACCATAAGCTAAGACTGACTCTACCCAGCTTCTTTCGGAATCGTGGGTAATAAATGTATTATATAATATAATATTATATTATATAATTATATTATATTATATTATATTATATTATATTATATTATATTATATTATATTATATTATATTATATTATATTATATTATATTATATTATATTATATTATATTATATTTTATTAAAACTACATTATACAAGGTTCCGTTTTGGTAACAGGCAACCAGAACTCCTTTTATTTTTGGAAAACACAACTAGGTCACTGTCAAGCAAAATTGTAATTTCCTTCTGTTTATTTTTTGGCATTCTACTTCAAAATTGTTATTTTATTCCTATACAAATACCGCAACATCTTTTATTTTCTGTCACTGCGATTTTCTGTTCTGTGTACATGTAGCAATGATAAATTATGCTGTTATGTACCCGTATGATACAAATTCGTTCGGAATATTCGAATTTGATTCGAATACGCTTAACGAATATTCGAATATGGGTTTATGATTTGAGTTATATCCCTACTTTAAATACAAAAAGGAATTATAGTATTATCAAAGAGACATTAGTATATATATATATAAGTATATATACGAGTATTTAACAAATATTCTATTGTTGTTTTGGAAGACTATGTTAAAATGTATAGACAGAATTTGTGTAAGAATTTGTTTATTATGAAAAATCAACAACAACAAGAGTACATGAAGTTTTATCAAAGCTGGTAAGTCACTTAATATCCAAACGTGTTATAACTGAAACTTGCTTTACTCTAAAATTTTCATGCCTGACTAGATAACCATAACATAGCAAATGCCCTTCAGTATAACAAAGGAGGCTAAGTAATCATTCTCGATTTGTTCCAGTTACTTTTACGTTTCCAAGAAAAGCTACTGGTGACAATGTAATAAGGATCCTCATCAACAATATTTTTCACATTAGGAACCAGGAAAACAACATATGATCTGAGCTTTTATGTCATCAACTTCGCCAGTATCTTAATTTATAGGGAGAGTGTGCCAATTATACGTGAAATGTTACAAAAGCATTTACTATCAAACTTTAGATGAAACATATTGTCACATCTGACTGAGGCGATCGTTTCATTATCAAAATGTACATAAACATGAAATACTTGACTGTTATACTGTTGCAACTGACTGTCTATGGCTTGCTATAGACTGTATGTACCACATAAGGTAAAAATACAGAAATTTCATGCTGTTATACTTCCTAACGTTTCTGACGTTTACATCGTAAACCCCTTTACAAATTAGCTTACATTAAAAAAAGTGCACTTCTTTTATGTGTACAAAAATGATGCATGTGAACGTTATGCCTTTTCAGAGACGAACACGACATCCTATATTCTTTATCATAAAAATTCACAGGTGTATTAAGATTTTAAATGATTTGTTTTAGAACCTCTGAACCAAAAAATAAAAACGTGTACAGACATAAATGAAATATTACCCAGATTTTAGAAATGTGATAGGTGAATTATATATGGACCGTTATAGCTTGTAAGTTAAAGAAATGACTGCAGAAAAAATGTAAATGTGTTACTTTTAATTTGGTACCAACATGACGTTGTTTCACCAAGTTGTGTCCATTGCTGGCATTTGGACATGCTACAGCGTCGTTGCTTTGCATCTGAATTACACGACGACTGGACATGCCATTTAGACTCCATGACAGTTTTGACATTTACTGTTGTTATGTTTAGTCGTGTTCTATAAAGTTTCGACAGTTTGAGCAGTCACCATAGGTCTTAATGTGACTTAATCTGTTGTAATATGTATTTACATGCCATTTTTAATCATCGGTCATTTATTTTATTCTTAATAACAAATTAACTTTCAAACGTTTTGCAATTTTTATTTGTTTATATCGTTATTGTCTTTTAAAAAAGAAAAAGAGAATGTCTTTCGTGCTTGAAAAGTAAAATCTTTTCACCGTTTCAAATGACAGCATTGCATTTTGAAATTGTTATGACGTCTATTCTTAGTTGTAATAATTGTTCCTCATTTAAATTGTATTGCATTCTCAAATTACTTGAAACACCAAGTTGCCGGTGATGTAAGTGCTAACCATATTTCCCTATATTGAACAACAACAACAACGTGATATATTAAAAGTTCATTTTGTTTCGAGGTCACCTTCATAATAACAAAAGATAAATTGAATAAAGTGCATCTAAATAACGCCTGTGCTGTGTTGAGCCTCTAATTGTAAGTTAAGTTGACTTATGCGGATATCTAATGACAGAATTTACCAAACATACAGAGTTGAGGCATTGTTTGTATAATTATTTTAATTGAACAGTTATCCCTATCAATTAGATGGCTCGTCAGAATCTACCAAACATACAGAGTTAAGGCATTGTTTGTATAATTATTTTAATTGAACAGTTTTCCCTATCAATTAGATGGCTCGTTAACTGACATGAAGCTAATTACTTTTCCATTATGGTGCATTTTATTATAGAGTATAGACATTACATTTTAATGGAAAACACAGAGCTGTCACTACTGATAGCAATATATTCACTCATGTAAAAGTCACAATAAAATAAAATGTTGTTTTAAGGCGACGTTATTTTAGGGTATTTTAGTTTCATGTCCTACATTAAAATCTTGTGGAAATCAGTCAATATACTCTCTCCTTACGTCAAAACCGTTAAGGTGTAGATTAAATAAGTAAATAACATAACAAATCATGACATATGTTTATTGACAAAAATTCGATCACAAATATAGCCAAATCTAACAGAACATAAGGTGTAAATGGCATTTACAGAGAAGCACAGAAGAAATCCATTAAACAGTAATACAGCTGCATTATCCATATCTCAGCTAATGATTTCACATTAGAAACGATATACTCTCATGTCTATATTGTAACATTTTAGCAAGTGGTTTCATAATTCCTTATATGGATTGTCATACCAGGGATTATCTACCTACAAAGTTTTAGACAATATAACACCAAAATCAATTAGTATTGTAACTGAGCTGAAATGCGTAGTATACACACTTTTAGACATTATTGATCAGTCGTATAGATCTTGTTAGCTTAAGAGATAAAAAATTGTTCATTGAAGGCCTGTGGCAGAAGTAAGATGCTAAGTCTTTTCGTCTCAGATCAATATACTTTGGACAAACTAGAAGAAAATGGTTCTCGGTTTCTATTACATTCATATTGCAATTTTGGCAAATTCTGTTATTTTATGCTATGTTTAAGTGTCTACCCTTTTCAATGCCAAATCGTGTGTTGGAACTTCCATATTTACGGAATCTGATTTTTTCTATTTCTACTTGTTGTATGTTTTAAGTCTGTTTGAACTGTTTATTGCGTTATGGTAATGCTGGTAGTAAATATTGAGGATTCTTTTGTTTTATCAGGTTAAAGTTGTTTATTGCAGTCTCTGTTAAAATGTGTTAAACCAATAGCTTCTAATGCTTTCTCGGTGTTTGATCCCCAATTAAATCCCGCATAGTTGTTATCTTCTATTTGCGTCTATGAGAATCAGGTTACATACTTTTTAATGAGCGAGGTTTCTTCTGTTTTAAGAACTTTAATCCAAAATTTTATCGTTATTATTGTCTATGTACTGACATTGTGTATATTCCTGTTTCACGTACTTTTTCTAACGTGGATACCGTTTTATATAGATTTCAGATATTTGAAATTATTTACTGTTTCTAGCATACTATCATGTCGTGTTTGTCTACCATTTTCAAATACACTGTATCATGATTTTTGTTTTGCGTGTATTTACCTTCCTGTTCCATGTTTGACAGTATGTACAAAGATTATTAAGAAGCGATTGTAGGCTTGTGGGGAGTGTGCAAATAATACCGCGTCGGCTGCAAAAGCAGTAGGAAGAGTTTAAGGTTATCAATAGTAAAAATGTTATCTATATTTTCATTACAATTCTTTGAAATGCCGTTAATAAAGACCAGAAACATAATTGTGGAGCACTGATCCCCTTGTTTTACTCCGATATTAGATGCGAAACAAAGAGATAATTCAGATTTGTATCTTACACAGGCTTTTACTACATTGGTCATGCTTTTTAGGGCTGGTATCATACGAGAGCTTACAATTTCGTGATCAGTTTGAAAAATAATTAGTGTCTGTAAATTATGTCGAAACATTTTTCGATGTCTACAAAAGCACAGAAAAGTTTACGTTTCTGGGAAAGTGCCTTTGCTTTATTGATTGCAACACAGTTACAATTAGATCCTGAATTTACCTCCTTGAAAGCTTAATTGGTTTGGTATTATTTTGTCTTGTTTCGTGCTCCAAGCTGATAAACGGTGTAAAATATTTGTGAATAAATCTTTGATAATATATTAATGATATTTATGAGTGTGATGCCTCTGTTATTTTTAGCATCCTCAGTATCGCCATCCTTGTAAATTAGGCAGATAATTATTACTCCGAAACATGAAGGATAATCACCCCTTTGAAAAGTCTGTTAAACAAAGGAGGCATAAAATCTTATATTTTGTTAAAAGAATGTTTGTAAATTTCAGCATAAATATTGTCAATACCTGGGCTTATACCGTTGTGTTGTTTGAAGATTGCTTCTCTGCTGCGGAGAGTATATGAGTGCTTCTTTCTGTTAAAAGAATTTCTGGCAATATTATATTCCTTTTATTTGCGTCGGTATATTGTTTGTCACACCATGGCGCTTTTGTTTTAGACCTTCTTGTTTCTGCAGTATCTAGGCGTTTATTTTTTTCATTTAACAATTTTAAAGCAGCTTTCTCAGCTTGATAAATTTATCCGTTATTTTGTTGATATTATTTTCTCTTTCTATGTCGTTACATCAAAATTCCTTTCCTTCTCTCATAGTGTTTAGAAAACTTCCATATGTGTTTCATCATTAAATATGTTGTCATCTGATGGGTTATTAAAGGGATTTTTGAACAATTGTTAAATTTAAAAGCAAGACCACAGTGGTCGAAAACTCATTGGGTTTTAGTACAATACAATGAATTGTGACATACGGTGTAAATTGTATGGCTCCAAAACTTAATCCCCTGTCAAAAAGAAACGTATATTTACGGGCTCACGATCCCCGTGCCGGCGGCTGTTACCGATAACCATTGATTTAGCTTGGCAAATTTCTGTAAGTCGTTTACTATATGTGTCAGTCACGTGGTCTCTAGATACACGAGGTTAAAAGTTTACTAAATCTGACAGTTGATCAAAGAAGTGGCTAGATTCCTCAAAATATATGATATTAGAACATCTACTGTTTAAATCTCCTGTTATAAAACATTTCCCGCATTTTTCGAGCCCATTTTTCTAGTTTTGTAGATTAGTAACACGTGATGTTAGAGGTGGAATATATACAACACAGATGTACACATCTTCATTTAAATGGATCACCGTGTTATTTATTCTTAGCCAAATTATACCCATCTGGTGTTTTTCTACAATCTTTACACGATTTGCTAGGAGATCTTTATAGTATATCAATATTCCTCCGTATATATATAATGACCCTTTGCAACATTTCTTATTTCCAAACAGATGTTCACCATCAAAACCTGTTATATTTATAAATTTAGACAAGTGTTCTTTGAAATCCATGTTTCTGTGAATAATATGATATGGTGATTTTGTAAGTATTCTATAAAGTCTCGGTCATCAATTTTTCGTGCTAGCCCGTTTACATTCCAGCTTAATATGCGTATATCCTTCTCTTTACCATCTCATTTGGTTTTAATGTCACATACAGCTCCATCTGTATATTTCTTGAAAGCAACATTGTTACATTTGTTCCCATGATGTTCGTTCTCCGGCCCCTCTTCTCCTCCTGCTTACTGAGCGGATGGAGTGGTTTCCTTGCATCCCGGTATTCCTGTGGGGACTGGGTTTCTACCCCGAGTTGGGCTCCATGGACCTGGGCTTTAATACCATTCTCGAATGATCGAGCCCGCACTTTTTTCCGGTTACAGTAATTTCACTACTATCGGTAGCGGTTTCCTCGCTGTTCTAGATCCAAAACGGTGAGCCCGTTCAAACTTCATCGAGCTTGGGTCGATGTCCAGCTTATTTGAAATCATCAGCTTAACCATGTTATCACAGTGTTCATTATATTCCATTTCCACGATTGTACCTCATTGATCGAGGAATTCATCATTAAGCGTCTCAAAAGTCTTTTCATTTGCGGTTATTATATTTTCAAGTTTCTGACAGCAATTTTCTATTTATCCTATTCTTTTAATTGGCAGCCTTATTGTCTGATTTCTGGTCGTCACTTTGTATGGTGATGAAGTTGCACTATGTTTTGATTTCAGAGACGTTAGTTTCGACTTTGCTCATTCTACTTTCCATTTGAGTCATTTGAATTTTGATAGTTTTGACAGTTTCCTTAATTTTGTCGATTTTCGGGATAGCAGCGTTAATCTTACGGACGTCGTCTATAAGCTGGACTGCCCATAACAGTCGGGGCTGTTTGGTTGGCCCCTGAAGATTGAATGGCGGGAACTGGAGTCTGTACACGAAGTGTTTGTGGCGTTTGTTGAGAAAAGTTGAAAACAGGACAGTCAGTTGGAGTCATTACTGCAACGACTTACTCACTACTTGTTAAACTGTGTGGACTAACTGTGTTGACGCTCAGTGTTCTCGTGCACTGCAAACCTGTCTGGCTGGTTTTGTAGACGTTGCTAAATATAGCATCGGGTGAATGGCTGGCTTTCCTTTTTAATTCCTTTTGTTGTCTTTTCCTTTGTGATTTGCTCAAAATTTTTGTTATAGCATATGGGCAAATGTTTAAAGAGTACCTGGGTTGACAAAGGGTTGACAGTTTTTTTCTACTCTAAAACATTAATAAGATATTAACGAAGCATTTTTAGAAGATTTAACCGAGATATTAAAATACATTGCACGGGGTGGTCAAACTTGTAGTGTTCCTGTGATTTTTTTAACGATGCGTAACGGTAATGTCCGTAAATTTCCGCCGAAAGTTGTAGTGTGATGTCACATGAAGTACACAAAAGATCGATAGCCATTTTGTTTTTTACACAAAGCAAGGGTTTTATCAAAGCAGATATGCCTGGTGCACAGTGTGTGATGGAGTTTGCTCAAATTAAAGAGAAAATAACATAAGTTTGCACCTATTCCCGAAAGAGCAGTCTCTTCGGGGTCATTGGATTAGAGGGATCAAATCGAACGGAACAAATGTATCGCGTGAACTGGAATGGGCCCAGTGGAAACAAATTCAGTAATTCCCAGTTGGTTTGTAGTGACCATTTCCTCCCAAGTGACTTTACGTACAATGCTTAGTTTGGAGACAAGGATACCTCCAAAACCTTAACTTGAGGAACGTGCGGTCTAACTGTCTAATATTCCATTTATTATCCATTTTAACAGCAGCAGAAAACTCAACGCGTTCACACGTTGGGCATACGTACATATCCCTAAGTATTGCGAACACATGCTCTTGAAACTGGCAGTGTCAGTCGCCAGGCTTATGTAAAAGCCATTTTTCGAAATCACATAGCTTGACATACTACCTCCAATGGCTTGCGGGAAGATAATCACCATGTATGATCGTTAGCTTGTCTGTCAGTTAGTCATCATAATGCACAAACGCTTCTTCACTTGGAGACTGCACCAGCATCCACAATCCACGTGACGATCGTATATGCCAAAACATCAACCAAAATTTTAACATGCTCGTAAAACAACCGAAGAAGCTGCTCTGCTGATGCATATATAACGTCGTATCTGAAACAACAACAACATAACAATACCTTATTTATACCGATAGCCTTGACGATAAGCTTATAATAATGAGTTTGGTGATAGTATAATAAGTATTCTCACGTTTTTTATCAAAACAAAAAGTGTTAGTAATAGTTTATAGCAAGATGGCAAATATAATACATTTCTTTATTTTTCTCCACACATTTTTCGAATCGCCCTTGTCTTGTTTTTAATTCGATGTCAGTTCTGCCCAGAGCTGTCTTGTTATGTTATTTAAACAGTTAAATAACACAGCACAATATAATGTTTCCATATTTATCTTGATCATTTCATGCATTATTCTTAATAGTCCGCATCTATCGCATTGCGTAAATATATATAACGCTAGATTATTGTCGCTTTAATCTTTTTTGCGGTAAATTATCTTTTAGACAAAACACTAATTAAGAATTGTGCTCTCTTTTCATAACAAATGGGCATTTATTTGGCATCCCGTAAACCTTATGAAGTATGTGTTGTTTTTATCGTTGCTTTCTTTTCGAAATCTCTATCATAACTCATAACCCATAACATTACTCTCAGTAACCCTACCGAAGTTACACAAGATCTAAACATTACTTTTTAGTTTGTAAAAGTTTATTTTAACAACGTAAGTATTTCACACTACTATCATTATATGTTAACACGCATCACTTATAAAGAGTACGTACATGTGTAACTTATAGGATTGGGGTGTAGCAAGTTAATATTCACAAGAAACAATCAAGAAGTATCTTTAGGTAATGTATTTTGTTCCCGCATGAAGAATTCAACGTATGCGTAGTCTGTAGTAATTAGAATGTAATATATGCATGTTCTAATGTTTTAGTGTAGAATGTATATTGTATTTTGAATTGTTTTCTGTCATTTAAAACAAGTAATGCCAAGCCTAATAAAATAATCTTCATTAAAAAGCATGTGAGGATTAATTCTTATAGGTCATTATTTAGTATTTTATTCGATAAATAAATCTAGGAAATCTTCTTGAACACACAACCGATTAGCGAAGAAAATGTGTATTAGGTTTGTTTAAATCTCCGATTTTTGGCTTTTATTTTTGACAAATATATATTTAGCCTCAGGTTTTACTTTTTCTCTTTTCACTAATCAGTCGATTTAAGAAGAGAGGCGAAAGACATGATCCTTTCCAACATTATGCATCATGTCTTCTCCCTCTTGTTAAGTTTGGGAAACGTATTTCAAATAGGAGTTAGGAGATTGCGTTGATTTCCGGTCAGGTCACTGTAGAACTAGGACAATGCTAAAGGATTTTAGATAGGGAACGATGTGACGGTAATTTACCATCGTTGGAACACATGTATTATTCATACCGCTCTGCATCATGGCGGCCGTGGGTTATCAGGCTGGTAAAGATTTTTATGAATATTTATAGGAACCAGAGGTCCTGTGAGAATGCGCGTTACATCGATACTTTACTTCAATTAAAGTTAAAATAAACACTTGTCAATGTCAAGATGGCTGCACTAATCTGCAACAAGTGTTTTTTACCAATTGTAACACTGACTGTATCAAATGGCTTTTTATATACATGTATTCATACTATCTTACTTGCTAGGTTACCCACGGCTTTATGTATGTATTGATGACTGAATATTAGGCATGGGTTCCGACGAGGGTAATTTACATAAAGACTATTACAGAAGGAATGTTAATATTAACTAAGTGGGTCGTACCATTAACACTTTCAAGGTGGCCTTGTAATGTCACACGGATAGTATTTTTATCTTTGATCTTTTATCTTTGTGCTCGCATATGTATTTATTCATACGCTCTTAATGTTGTCCATGGCTTAGAGGTTCATCAGACCCTTACGGCGTGTGTTCGAATCAAGCTCGGGGCAAATCTTCCAGCCGATCTGCGGTACACGCTTGCTTCAACCAAGATATATGTCCATGGTTTTCCTCCATAAAGATTTAGCTGGAAATTGCCAATATGACCATTATTTCGGAGCGATGAAATAAAAACCGACAACAAAAGCCATGAACAGCTCTCTAAATTATGGTAATGCCGACATACTAGTTCATTTTCTAAAAAGGCAAGCGCGCAATTACCTTAGATAGATTGAATTAAGGCATATTTACTAAGGAAAACGTATCATAAACTTATGAAGCACGTTTTGACATCGATTTCGAATAGGAATATACAGTAAATGCCCTATGATAATTGTTACATGTACTATCACTATACAATGCACAAACACGCAATTTGCATTTAAAAGTGCCACACGGACACGAAACATTACACAAATGGAGAAATAAATAACAGTTTCTGCCTTGGAACCGTCAGTCGGCAAATAGCATGTACCAATTAATTCTTAGCGTGACACTGACATCACCTCGCCGACGATTGCATGTCATGTTTATATCCAGATTGCATCCAGGTAAAAGAATCGAAAATGGCTTCTGGCTGAGCGGTAACAGTTTCTGATTTATCATGCAATGTATATCTTTATGTAAGTTTACTGGCTAAAAAAGACTTTTACGGGAGATCTTTGAGTTCGCATTCAGAGCGCCGATGATTCTATTTAGACGCGTTTCCATCACCTTAAAATGACGAAATATGACTGTCGCCACTGAGCTGCGACAAATCAATATTTCTTTGCTTACCGAGCGATCAGAGTATCGTGCCAAGTATAAAATAAAAAATACTTTCCGTGAACAAAAGCGATATAGTTTTTATTTATTCCAACAATCTGTTTTATGACCAAAGCCGATTTTTTCTTTTCACTCGTTCAATTTTTTTTCTTTAATGGTTTTCGCATTCAATTTTTGTTATAACGTAATCATACGAACACATCTTTAAAACATTACAATAAAAAGCAGAAATACGATTCCTTCATAAAATAAAGTAAACAGGTTTTTATTCACTTGTCTCTACAAGCTTTAACAGACCATCCAGTTAACCGCTCGAATTCTGAGGTACTAAGCCAAGAGTTAAGTTCTTAGAACCACCGGTCTGAGTCCTTTCTACTTTGCACCTATACCGAAATCGATGAAAAATACCAGTTATTAAACACTAAATTCTTGTCGCTTCTTAGCCATGTTGTGTTGAAAAACTAATAGATACACGTGCATGCAGTAGTGTTCGAAGAAATTCATGTCACTACGTGTGAAGTCATTGCATAAATGAAAACTATTTTTCTTTTAATTCTAGTTCGTCTGGTTGCGCGTGAAATGTTTACACTAGGGGTTGATTAAGCAAATGTTGAAATTATAATGATAATGCTCGAGGCAATGGTAATATAGACATTTATATCTGACATACACCAGCTTATTTTACCCTTTGGACATCTGCCGACGCTAATCATTATGGTGTTAAATGACTTTTGAATACATTTATTTTTAAATGACTTTTAAAAAAGAACGTCAGCTGATTCACCATCAAAACAACTGAAAACGAATCGAGTAGCTTCAGGCTTGGGCATCATGTGTCTTGTTCTTTCATTGTCTCAAGTTCTTGACAAGAATTCCAATTCTGTCTGACATTTTATATCGAAGGATGACATTATTAGTCATATTGCAATATGATAAATTAATTATTGTCTATCCACACAAAGGTATCATATCCAGTATTTCTAGATAAGCAAAAGCCACACTAGTATTATGGTTACAAGTTTTGCGTTTTAATAATCCTTCTTAGATCAGGCATGTTCACGTCAACATTTTGTTACATATATTTCAAATGCTTAAAACGATCATACGCTAAATATTGTAGTATCATTTAAAATCCAGGAACATAGATTCGTGTGCGGTTCAATTTCGTTGACTTTCTTAATTAACGAAATACCTCTGTATATTTTTGTTTACTTAATGCAAGAACCAAGTATGATAATTAATCCAAGAAAATATGACATTGCTGAATCAAATAGACCTTTGTGCATGTTATTAATCTATTTCTTTTTATAAGTCATACTTTTCCCGGGAAGAAATGAGCAGCTATAACAAGTCCAAGTATTTTTGTGATAGAAAGAAAGTTTATTCAAATAAAACCCATACCAAAATGAGTGTATTTGATTCCCAAGACAGCATAACATTATAACTCCTACTCGAAGGACAACAGTACAGTCATTTACAGAATGGCGGTTTCGACGCAGTAAATGTTGGATGAGCCCCTCGTTGTGTCATAATTCATAGCATTGTTTCTCATTTTAACCCTAAATTTACATATATTTGTTCCGCCTTTTCGAGATAACTAAATTCAGCAAAGAAGACATTGTCTCTTTTTTCTTATTTAGAACATTTTCAATGAGACAAAAAATAAACGAAATTGACAGATTTAGAGAAAAGTTAGAAAAACAAAAGTTATATCATATCTTCTGAACACTGTTGATTAATTAAATAAAAATTAAACCGTGAGTCATTTCCCTAAACTTTACAGATACTAACTTTGGAGACAATAACTTAAATTATAACTAAATCTATTTAGAAAGTCGTACTTATTATAACGTCACTACATTTTTATTTTGTAATGTCTTTACGTCATTAAAATATACGTCATCACTTGTACTGTGTTGTTTTAAACAGATTTTTTTTATCTATTTTTTGTTGGTTTTAAGAACGACCCCACGGCGTGCGAAGTTTAAGCTCTGTAAACCGGTCTAAGCTCCTCATTAGGTCTTTTTGCCGAATCACTGTTTTAAGGCGGTGACTGTTAGGTTTGCTAAAACGAAAACCTTGTTCAGGAATTATTGACTGTGGGATATAAATTTGAATATAATCCATAGTTCAGCAGTGTTGGTGCCTTCATTGTATGTATATAATTCCTTCTCAAACTTACCATTTTGACATGCCCTCTTTAGGTTACTAGAACAGCTCAAATATGTCGGTATTATTATTTATATTATTTGGGTTTCTGTACGTCTACCGTAGTAGCAGGAGGTATTTTAGGAAAATTGGTGGTCGAAATTAGTCAAGAATATTTGGGCATCTCAGCAGTTACAGTTTTATGACTTAATACTTGATTATATATCGACTTAATACTTATAGTATTAGGTTTTCATTCTTCGCGTACTTCAACAGTTTGGAAGCCGGTTAAGCTTTCTTTTAAATTCAATTTTATCGCCTAAAGTGTTTCAATTCAACTAGTTAGGTAATGCTCTGTACTTGACAATTGTTTCTTTGCTACACAGAACTAAGCGCTCATGTCTAATAATTTCTTTAGGTAACAAAGGTTAATTTTCACTTTCATAGTCCATGTTAGCTTTCCTCGTGATACAAAGCAAAGAACACACTTTTGAAAGCAAAGACAAGTTCTATAGGGAGATTCAAGTTAATTATTTTAAACATTTTATTCCGTAAATGAAACTGATATCATTTCAACCCCAAGCAAAACAGTGTTGAGAAGTTATTCTATTCTGATTTAAATCTTTCTATTGCATGACAAAGCTTTTCTGTCGTGGTTAAATGGGATTAGGGACAAAATCCTACAGAAAGTTCTCCGTGATTTTCATAGTCACGTCATTTTAAGTATCTGAGATATTGAAGTGTAACAAAAAGAATCATTCTAAAAACAATTTACACGTAATTTAATGATGAAAACTTTATGGTTAGGTTATTTTTGAATTTACAAATTTGAAACAACACAAACATCTTCGTTTGTCAGGCAAAGGGTACCAAAAGCGTATAAAAAGTAAAAATAAAATAAAATTTTTACAATAGAACGCACAATAGTAATAATAATAATAATAAAAAAAGACCGGTTTGGTAAGTATGGTAAGTATAGTAAGTATGAATATTATTAGGTCAATAAACATTTAAGAATGATGAGAATATTACTTAAGGTCCAGGCTTATAGTAATTTTGCTCGATGTGAAAAAGACGAGGACGAAGACCCGGAAAAAGTAATAATTTTTACAATACAAATGATTCAGATATTGGTATGTTTGCATATGAAAGTCATTACTTACACTTTAAGCTTTGCTAAACTACATAGCTAAAACATTAGTTCCTTGTGTTTTATGGCTGGTCGATAGTTATTTACTGTCAAACTTCATTTCTTTTCAGATAGATCTTGAATTATGTAACTTTGATCAAACATAGATCTTTAATAATGCTGTTTTTATCAAACGTAAGCTAGTTTATTGAACTAAACATAATATCCCACGATGTTTTCTAACTTTTTGTCGTTTTTTTTTCAAATCAAAACGTGTATTGCAGTAAAAAGTTGTACTCTCGGATTGCAACACCGAGTTCCGTTTTTCCAAGTTAAGATATAATCATTTCTGGTATTAAAAGGCTTTTTAAGAACTGTGTTCTGTGAAATTAGCTTTTAAATTTCGTCTTAAAATTTTTCCTGAATCTTGCCTAAATGTGACTAATATTTCCATATGAGTTCCCCGTTTAACATTTCTCTTGTGCTTGAAATCATAGATTGAAACAACAGTCAAGTTAAAGTGAATCGCCATTGCTGTATATCACGAAAATGTTACAAAGACAAAGAGAAACATAAAAAATGTTTTCACACTAACATTTCACGTTGATCAGAGATTGACCTTGTAAATTGGGAGTATAGCTTTGGTGAACATGCTATATTCAATTTTTAAAATGTCAATGTGTCCATGAGCAACCACAAGAGACAATCAACCTCAGACTGCTCGTACATATTTAAATTTGGGCAGGGTAAACGGTATCCATTATTTATTTTACATGAGTGCAAGTTTTCCAAGTACTTGTCGGTAAGCACATTTAACTCCTTATTTAATGGTCATTCCAATGTGATCGTTGAGAGTTAAGACATGATGTTATTGCTATCTTATTTCCATGAACGTATTTATGGTAGGAAAATGAATAAAAACGTGTAAATGTTTATATCGGTCGATTGAAAGTTTACATCGCAGGTTAAATAGCAAATAGATGAAAATAACTCGTACCGTTAGGCAATAGTTTAATGCATTATGAAAAAGCACATTTTCCTTTTTAAAAAAAATGATTTAAATGCATTGGAACAGACTTTATTTTTTTAACAACTCTTATTGCGTGAATGTTGAAAAACCGTCTGGAAGTAGTCTTTGAAATAAAAGCAAAGGTAAAAAGCCTCAAAGCGCACCTAATTTCTTCTAAACAATGTTTATTTTACGAAAAGAAAACAACAGTACTATTAGAAAGCGTGTTTGCTTTTTAATCTGTTGAGAGGATTCTTTTCTAGAAGCATTTAAAATGTACACACATGTGTAAAAGCCATAGAGAAATACATCAATTTTACATCAAAAGATTATGTAGCAATAATATAATTGTACAATTTTTACATACAGATATTTTACATTGTGAATGATGCATCGACTTTTGTTTATCATAAAACGCCAAGTTTATATAATCCACACCATAAAGTTTGCCATTCCTTGTTTAACTTAACTAATAATCGGAAACAGTTATATGTCTTGAATATATTTTGTATCAACTCATTACTTAAATAAGAAACACGTTCAGTTGATTGCACACGTTATCTTTAAGTAACCCAACGATGTTAAACTCTTTTCAAGAAAATGCAATTAAAGTCTTCAGTCTACACAATAATTCGGTGGAACGATGAAGACAGAAAATTGTGCGGCAGCCATAACCAATGAGATATGGGTGTTTATTCGTACCATTTATATGGTATATATAATAAGATATTATCTTTGGGAAAAAAGTAGCCTGCCGTGATAGCGGCAGATTTTTCTAAATACTCGTAGTCTTTGTACATGCCATTGCTTAGGCGGTACGTTTCTGGTTTAGATGAATAGTGTAAGGAAAACTGACAATTTATGCCAATGCTGGTCGCTTTGATATTCAGATGGGCTTGCTCTGCGTCCGTATCTCTTAGTAGGTCAATGTTGAGGTTAGACACCTACGAAGATAAAATCACTCATGGCATTGACTGTTTTTGCTGATTCAACGGATTCGTCTGGTTTCAAATTGTGGAAGAGAGTCGACTTTTCTTCTGTACCTAGAGATCACTAAAAGCTCGTAGGTTATCCCAATAATATACATTGGCTTTAGATACGAGCAAATGATGTTTAATTACGCATTGACCTGGCTCATTTGTCGTACATTATCATCTCCATCGGGTTACTATCCGCGGTAAAAGCTTTTGATTTCAATTGTTTTGACATACCATTAGAGTCAATTTCTGACAATGCTCGTTAGGATATCCAAGGATGTAGTATTGTCACGCTCATAACCACGTGTTCTTAAAACAACATAACACTGGACTTATATTTACCGGCCAATACATTTGCAATGTCAAACTAATGTATAACTAATAGACTAAAACAAAGCAATTTTATCATATGATTCCCATTGTTTTCCATTCGATACACCCATTACATATTTTCCTATATTACACCAGTGTAATACAGCCTTTTGATTGATGACGTTGAAGCGACGTCATCATAATGCAATTCTTCTCATACCATTATTTCACCAAGCAATGTTGTTAAAATTTCGTAAAATCATATACTGGCGACTAAAATCATATGATAAAAATAATCTGCCACTCGCTTTCATTTAATAAAAAAATGGTAAAACTTGTCCAGGAAAAATGATAGTCAGGTCGCCCTAGAATCGCTTACTATTACTTTTCCTGAACTCGTTTAATAAATGTTTGTATTAAATAACAACGAGTGTAAGATGCTCTATGTAATATAGAAGAATACTATCTGGAAGTATTCTATTTAAGATAAAAAAATATACAACTATTGGGTAAATATCATGTAAACTATGTCGTAGAGGTGATATCAGTTTGTCTATATATCAAATACACATAACGATCCAACCGCTACTTTGGGGAATTAAAGCATAATTTTTGTATAAACCCATACTTTTAGTCTCAATAACTACGATTTTTAATACTAACTGAATTATTAGATGAAACTTATTCCAAAAAAGGTCACTCCGAATGTGTATTCTTTCCAGCTGTGTAAATAGCTCGATAGTTATGACTGCTAAAATAGATATTGGCGTCAGAGTGCATTACCTGGGTGACTATATAATGTGATCTCAAAAGTAAGTAAGTGGTTTTAAGTTTAAAAATAACTCTGCAGCTCGGCTAGAATAGAAAATACATGTTTGCTGTAACGAGTGGGGATTTATTCTTGATTGTTGACACAGATCTAGGACATCAATGAACAGCAATTTGCAGGATCTTTTAGGTAACAATGACTTATTTGATTATTTGAGAAAAGAAATTTTGGTCCAAACCACCTTTAAAGCAAAGTAGGTTCTTCATTAAATTTACACAAACATACCATAATAAATGTTCACAGTCATTAAGCAGGAAGCAAGACTATTTTGCATGTTTTGCAATAAAGTACTAAAGACCAATTGATGACTTTGCCTTGACTATATTTATAAAAATAAGTAGATGTACATGCATAATATTTGTTTTATCTGATGTAATTCTAATTTAATAAATTTCTCCCAAAATATATTCAAATTTTGTTCTAGTCTTCAATGGCCGAACGCGTGAGATCGACAGGATTTTTATGTTCGAAGTGGGTCGGTTTGCATTTTGTGTCAAGATATTGGTGTATCTTAGTTATTGTTTCAAATTTATTATGGTTTGTTATCCATTTACCGTTACTGTTTCTTACTGCTCACAAGCTACTCTTGTATAAAGATTGTAATTGCAACATGCAAATTTACACAAAACACAATATACGTAAACGAGTTTTTGGACCTATTTAATGTATTTAAGCCAGCAATTAGCCAGAGCAGTAGTCATAAATTCAGGGATTTGAACGTTCTCTGCCATTATTTAAAAGTTGTGTATTATAATTACCTTTATGTACATTTGTCACTGATGTTTATTAATAGTTACATAAAAACACCGACAAAATTTAATTAAACCGGAAGCTGAATTGCTTAGGGTGTCGTCACTACCCTTTTTATTTCTATTTGGTGTTTTGATTTAGCCTATTTGTCACACAGAAAAAAACAACAACAGAAACTCTTTCGATGTGTTAACTGTTTGTACCTTCTAGTGGATGACTCGTCTTTGTATTTCGTGTTAATTTTAACATTATTTTTTCATCCGTATTAATAGTTTTAAGTTATGTAAACTATGCTCAAATCATCACAGATCACATAATCTTGTTATATTTCAATGTATTTATTAATATAGATACGCCTAGTGGACATGGTCTTGGTATGAGTATTGTGTTTTTTCGATCTTAATACCAACCAATCCACACACTAGCCACGAACAGAAAGTCAAGTAATTCACTTGTCAGGTACATTGACATTCATGCATAAAACTCAGAAAATTTAAAATTAAGGAAGGTGTATTCAAATTTATCTCACAGTAATGGTTTTATTGCTTCAAAGTATGATAGCTGTATGAAAACAGCCATGTAGAAAGAAAAAATGCATTCTCTCATCCCGTAAATATTTTATATCATTTTAACAAACTCAAGAGTCTCGGTAACTTTTCGACCTCTTTACAAAAAAATATCAGAATAGTTATTAATGATGGTTACAAGCCAAGATTCCCGTATTACTTGCAATTGATCATTTTACAGTGAGAAACGTTTCTCTTAAATCACACGCTGGACTGATAGGTCTGAGACTAAATGAAGACCTAATTAAAAAACAACATAATTTGGACAGTCATTGTTGGAACTGTGTCGCTGGTGCAATTTGAAAACCCTCCATACCTTTTTACGTGAGATTAAATAGCAGATATAACTTTGGTAGTGTGTTGCTTTATTAATCAGCATGCCATTCGCGGACAAATCCGCTGCCATTTTTATCCCATTATACACCTGTTTACGTTTCACAATAATTACATTTTGTTTTGTTGCTTGGGGTTGCTTTTTATAATTTGATAATCTCCGTCCAGTGAACATTTTTTAAATATGACATCATTTATCGTATATTTCTAACTCACACTCGCCCCAATGGAACTTTGTTCTCAGTCTCACAAAAGTGAAGTGTCCACGTCTGATAGTACCTTTTATACATTATAAAACACGGATACACAGAATCGTTAAATAAAGAAACATAAAAATACGACGTTTTAAGCAATAACAATTATTGTCATACTAAATAGGTCAAGCTAATTATTTGTGGAAGAAGACCCCAGACCTTTATCCAGCAGAACTATGGGCGCACCACAGTAGATTGAAGAACTCATTCTATTCATGGAGCTCGTGCAACGACCGGGACTCGAACCCATGGGGTGAGGGGTTGAAGACTTGCAAGTCGACGTCTCTAACCGCTTGGCGACGTGCACTCCTTTTGTCATGAGTGTCGAAAAATAACAAATAAGATAAATGTATTCATAAGATTATGACCTGTTCCATATCACAGTAACAAAAATTCATGTAAGAGGCTAACACATCATAGCCACGATCTTTCATTTGCAATGTGTAAACTGATTTGTCACTTCACTTTATTGGCTATCATCTGTCCTTCTATCACCATGAGGTCGGCCATCGTCGCAGCACATCGCTGATATTCTGGCTCTATAGCTAATCTTTAGAAAGTGCGTAGATGTAATAAAATAAACCTCTAACTCTCCTCTATTTCCATTGGTATGCACCTGATGTTTAGAAATTAAACAACATGTGAAAGCAAGTGACAATTAAACAGGTTTTCTGCTTCTTTTTAATGCGTTTTAATCAAATTAATATACCTGAAGTACATAAAAATACAAACTTTTTTTCAATTTTATTCTTCCGACTTCTCTGTGCTTTTGGATATTCCTTAGAACTAATTTCAACGTACGTTCTTTACAATAAATATTTGAAATCCGTGCCATTTTTGAAACATTTAAAAAAATGAATGTTGGTAGATTTAATATAAAATAAAAGCGCAACTTATTATGTTTATTTCAGAATAATTGGCTGGAGGGTCCTAGTGTATGCTGATCGCGGAGAAAAACATTGTCTTGCGCAAGACTCTACAAAACTTTTACCCACTCACTGGATAATCAAGGGTAAAGTCTGATAGGCCGACTTACATAAAATTCTCCGTATGCATGTTTCAAATAATTTCCATCTGCACGAATTCCCTACATATTAGCTGCTATTGTCAATTATTCAAGAATTTAACAGTCTCTACAACCGTGCTATTTGTCATTTAACAATGTTTTATCTCGTTCTTAATTACTTTTGTACTTTAAATCCTTGTAACGCAAATTGCAAGACAAAACATGTGTCGTTTTAGACAAAATATGTATATACCAGTGTTGTTTTCCCTAATTGCAAAGCTGCACAACTTTTAATAAGGCTGTATTACGCTTTCTTATCTTAGCGCCATAGTAACGCTGACATATTGGTTTAATGCCTGTCCATAAAAGTTTAAAACGGTCTGTCATTAAAACTTTACGACAACGTCGAGTCTTGTTAACTTTGTTTTCTTTGCACTTCGATTGAACGTGTTTAAATGTGGTATAGATTCTTTTTTGATGATTTTCTTCAATATTACGTGTATCGCTTAATTGGATCATAATTAGCGGTAAAGTGTAATATGACTTTTAGTTTTATATTAAGAGTCATTACCAAATAACACATTAGGACTATCTTTTGCAAAGTGTCAGTATATTCCAATAATTTTACACAGTATTTTTATCAAATGTTACCCATTAACAGTTAAACGCCCTATATATACAAATATAGTATAATTATTTTTGATTTATATTGTTTTAGATCTATCAATATCTTTGATCTTGTTAGATGAGAATGAATAAAATTAATTATTTCACAAGTGTAGCGCACAACGGTTCTCGAAGTTTAAATGAAATCTTAGAACCCAGAATCTTCGCTCAATCATCTCTATCTGCTAACTCGAGGAATCCCTATAATTATTTAAGAGTCTTTTCGGTGTTTATCTTATAGTTTTGTAATTCAGCAAGGACTTCGATAGTGCTGAAAAGTCACTGTCGAACGACCCAGAAAATATTCAAGAACGTCGCTTAACTATTTGGGCCCAGGCAGAATTTTCATTTTTCATTGTTTGTTCAACAGAACAAGATTAGAGAAATATAAAAATTATATTCTCAGTGATCGCAAAATCGGTCAAATTTGAACAAGCTGTACTTTAAGGTTTGGCTGTCTTTACGTAGGAAGAATTAATGAAAAACGCCGTATTCGTTTTTAACTATTTTAAACTCAACGAATGAAACTGTGCATGCCTTAACATTTATACGTCATGTGTATACGTCAATCATAAACAGTACACTGATTAGTGTGTAAGTAACCCAATAAGCTAACACGTTATTTTTATGCTAATGTCGATAATACATTCATTTAATGTTATTGGTGCAGCATCCTCTCTTCGTTAAAATTGATAGTTTTTATCTCGGCAATTTTAAGTTTGATTACTTATTTTCTAGACAAAACTACACTACATACCTTGCGGGGTGATCTGGCCCGTACTGCACAAGCGTGTTGTGGACAAAAAACAACAAACTTAACACACAGTGAAGAAGGCGCCTATTCACTATCCTGCTTAACGTTTGAAAACATCGTTTCCTAATTCAATACAGTTTAATATGTTGTATTCTGATTCTCTTCTGATTCCTTATTATGAAAACATTTTATGTCTTTTACCCCTTTTTTATTTGCATTTTTAAATGATGCGACTTTAAATGTTGAATCGCTTACAAGATTCACACTGAACATATAAGAAAAAAGAAACAAAAAGCGCAGGAACGAAGCACACTTTAAAATATTTTAGGGTTGTTGAAATTTTTGGTTTCAGGTGAATGGAACTTTATTGTCATCACCTGCATATAATTAACTGACAATGCCCAACCGCCGTGTGTAAGATTTTATTGACATAAAAATAGAATCTCATAACATGAAACTTGAATAAACGCCTTTTTCCAAACCTCGTCAATCTTGTAGGATTTTTACAGTTCTCGTACACATGTTGTATTTTAGCCTGATAATCTATTTAAGAAATTTTGATTAAAAGTTCATTCATATCATGCCAAAATAAAAAAAAAACATTTGTATATATGTTTATAACTCTAAACTGTTGAACGTTAAACCCCCGCCCGAGACATTTTGTTTTCATTTTAAACTCACGCCATCATTAAAATCAATTGAACGTAACAACTAAATACATGGCCCTATAGATTTGTCTCATTAAATGAGCTATATTCACAAAAGTATTGCCAGCATTGTAGGAATAAAAACAAAATGTAGCACAGACAGTAAATTTGAATCGGTAAAATAATTTTCGATGGTACAAAGAGAACTGTCGGTTGAAAGAAACTCTTAACAAAATAATTAACTAGCTAAACATCTCTTTAAATGTATCGGTTTCGAGAAGTTCCTTTCAAAATAACTTCTTCCTATTTAACTCAAACGATGCTTTCTAAATCCATCAGTCACTTATAGAAATCGAAGCGGTTTTCTAATGGAACTTTCTCGCTCTAGAAACAAACCTTTTTCTTTAAGTATATTACAAATTCTTATTCGATATGTATTGATAAATGCTGAAAAATATATATTAATTAACACGGATTTTAAGATGCGTTAAGGATCAAGATGATATTATTTCTTGCAAAAGACAACTTTTGATAGAAAATTGAGTTTTAAGAGAGTTTCTAAGAAACGGAATCTGTAATAAGCAAAATTATGTCTACTTGCTTGTTATATTGAAAAATGAATGTCATAATGATGTAATATCGAAATTAAACCCATTTCATATAAATAATGAAAGTAAAGTTCAACTATCTGAATAATTAATTTGATTGTATAGATAGTTTGATCATAGTGTATAGTCACCGATTACCGCAGGTTTAGATGTTTCGTAAGCTAATGAGTCATTTCTTATCATGGAGGATTTCAGCTTTCTGCTTAATTCTTAGTAAATAACCTAAATGAAAAAAAGTATAAAAAAATTCTATCGTTATTACTTGAATTAGAAATAATAAGTTCAATATAAGTTTTATAAGCAGATCTGAACTGTTATAGAGGGTTGATTACTAAATGATGAATGCCCTTTCAATAGTCTTTACATGTTAAGATTCAGCTTTTTCTTTGTCATATATATTTTCAGTTTGCTAAAACCGGCTCAATTATATCATAGTTGTTTCCACATAAACACAAATTTTATTTGAGATTTACTCGTCACAAAATATTATCTAGCCAATAAAGACGGAAAGTGTCAAAGCAAGTCCAAATGGTGGTCACGACATCGAACTATTATAACAAACAACTTAGATCAAGTTGTTAAATGTGTCTACAGTGACGGACGAAGCTATATTTGAAAGCCTATACGGGACATGTCAGGGACATGTTTGTCACTATAATTCCATTTAGATATATGCCCTACAACAAAAAACAGAATAAGAGTATACTTGATTCAACCAAATGTCATGTGCTATTTAACTCTACGTCAGTTCTAGACAATACTGTTTTTGAGAATGAGAATGGTGAATCTTCGTGTAAATCTCCGTGTAAAAGTGGCAACAGTGATCAATCTGGTTATAATGTGCTAATCGGATATATGAAACGGCTTGAGTTAAAAGTGGATAATATGGATAAACGTTTGGCTGCTTTGGATTCTCTTGAGATTAAGGTCAGTAGTTTTGAATCTGAACTGGTAAAATTACGTTCTCATGTGTATGACAATATGAAGAAATCAGATGAGAAATTAAACAATGTTAGCGATAGATGTGAATCAGTTGAATACTCAGTGGGCGTGGCTAATGATCAGTTGTCACACTTACACGAAGAAAATGTCAAACTTAAGGACGATTTACTATATTTACAATCGCAATCAATGCGAAAAAATCTTGGTTTTGCTAATATTGAGGAAAGTGACATTGAGATGCCTGCTCAGACCGAGACCATTTTGCGTTCCTTTTTGCATGAGAAATTGAATTTGGCCATAACATATGTCGACGATCTTAAATTCGAACGTGTTCATCAAACCCAGCAGGCACCCCGTATTGGCAACAAACCCCGTAACATTGTAGCCAAGTTTACACTGTACAAGGACAGAGAGCACGTGCGCAGTAAGGGGAAGGAGCTACGCAACACACATTATTCTATGTTTGAGCAATACCCGAAAGCAATTGCGGATCGTAGAAGGGCTCTACTCCCACGTATGAAAGCAGCAAGACGTGATGGTAAATCGGCTTGGCTTAGCTACGATAAATTGTATATAGATGGCAGGCCGTTCCCTAACAATAGTCAGGCATAGGTTGTTGCGGGGGGTGAACTAAAAATTGTGTCTTGGAACATAAATGGGCTAAGCAGTAAACTAGACGATCCTGATCTTGTCAACGAGTTAACTAATTATGATGTGATCTTTTTATATGAATCATGGTTCAATCCGGATAGTGTGTACGATTTAAATGGATATCGGTGTTATAACTTCTATAGGTCATATAAAAATAAAAGAGCACGTAGGAGTAGCGGCGGTGTTGTTGTTTATATTAGAGAGTCTGTTTTACCGGGGGTACAAATTGTTAGAAGTCATTTTGAAACTATAGTTTGGTTGAAAGTATGTAAACGCTTTTTTAAGCTTCATGAAGATGTTTATATTGCTGGTGTATACATATGGGGAGAGTCGTCGCCGATGTACAGAGAGCATAATGTTGACTTATTTTACGTGCTACAGGATGATGTTTACTATTTTGACTCATTGGGTGCCGTTATGTTATGTGGTGACTATAACGCACGTGTTGGTAATGGGTCGCGTCCAGATTACATAGCGTTCGATACGGGCTGTGATTTTGACTGTGTTGACTATCCTGTAGACATACCATTAGAGAGGCGGTCAATGGACACAGTGTGTAATGGTCATGGTAATAAACTGATTGACTTGTGTAAAGCTACTGGGCTAAGAATAGCTAACGGTCGACTGTATCAGGACAATAACATTGGTGTTTTTACATATACAAATTACGCTGGTTCCAGTGTTATTGACTATTTACTATTAAAGCAGCAACACTTTAGTTTATTATCAGATTTTATGGTACATAATTTTTATGAATGGTCAGATCATGCACCTATATCATTTAATATAAATTGCTGTGTTATTGAAAATGTTTTACAACGCAGTACACATTTCCTTTATATTAAATGGAGGGGCACTGAAAGGGAATCATTTAGACAGACTATTATTGGTAATTTACCTAAATTTAATGATATTAGTAATTCATTACATGATTTGAGTATATCTAATATAAATAACTGTATTTCTGATTTTACTAATTTAATCAATTGTGCTGCTAAACCTTTGTTTGAGCGGAAATGTGTATTAAAAGATGTAAAGCAATCAGAAGAGTCTCACTTTAAAAAAGCTGAATGGTTTGACCTGGAATGTGTGCATGCTAAACAAGAGTATTTAAAAGCATTAAAGTTATTTAATAGCCAAAAGTCAGAAGAACGTAGATTATCATTACACCAGTTTAAATCAATTTATAAGAAAGTAGTTTCGAAAAAGAAACAACAATATAAATATAATAAAATAAAAGAAATAGAAAATATGAGGCACAAAAAACCTAAGGATTTTTGGAAACTTTTTAGTAAAAGAAAAGCTAATGCAAATAGTAGTCTTGATATTAAAGACTTTTACGAGTATTTCTCTACTCTATCAGAGGACTTGGGTAATGTACAGGATGATGTATCCGAAAACTTTTGTAATAATTATGATTTTAACGCAACTGATAATGTTGACTTTGAAGAGCTTGATGCTCCCTTTTCAATGAATGAATTAAATGTTGTTATACGTAATCTAAAGAGAGATAAATCTTATGCCAATGATGAATTGTTAAATGAGTATTTTATAGAATCATTTGATATTTTATCGTCTCATATTTTAGATCTTTTTAACGCAATTTTTATTGCAGGTGTTTTTCCAGATTCATAGAAGGAAGGAATTATTATACCAATTCATAAAAAGAATGATAAGAACGATGTTAATAATTATCGAGGGATTACATTAGTTAGTTGTTTATCGAAGATTTTTACAGGGGTCTTAAATAAGAAATTAAATGACTGGGTTGAAAAGTATAAAATTTTAACTGATTGTCAATTTGGCTTCAAAAAGAATTATTCTACTACTGATGCTATTTTTGTTTTAAACTCTATTGTCCAACATTCCTTGAATCATGGGAAAAAACTTTATTGTGCATTTATAGACCTAAAAAAGGCTTTTGATAGTATATATTTAAATGAACTGTGGTTCAAATTATTTAACTTAGGAGTGAAGGGTAAGCTATTGCGGATTGTCCATGATATGTACTCAAATATAAAACTGAAAATAAGGTCATGCAATAACTATTCTGAATATTTTGAAGTTGCAATTGGACTCAAACAAGGTGAAATCCTATCCCCTCTGATGTTTTCTATGTTTATAAATGACCTTGACATTCATTTAAGGGTAGATAACGCATGTACACTAACAGCTGACGAGATAAATATTATATTGATGTTGTTTGCTGACGACATGGTCATTATATGTGAAAGCCCTGAAAAAACTGCAAGAAAAACTTAATTTGCTTGAAAATTATTGTAACAGATGGGGTCTATCAGTAAATACGTCTAAAACAAAAATAATGGTATTTAGAAAACGTGGTCGTCTTAGTTTAAATCTTACGTGGACATATAAGGGAAGCCAAATAGATATTGTTAATGAATTTAATTACCTTGGCACAGTTTTTAACCATACAGGAGGTTTTAATAGAAATGTTGATTTTTAACTGGAAAAGGTTTAAAGGCACTAAATGCTCTTATTGTTAACTTAAAAAAATACAACTTTTCCCAAAAACTATGTGCCAGTTGTTTGATGCCTTTGTGGGGTCAACTTTGAGTTACGGTTGTGAAATATGGGGTTTCTCTAAGTCCAATTCTTTAGAACGGTTACATCTAAAATTTTGCAAATTACTTCTCAAAGTTAAACAATCGACTAGCACAAATGAAGTATATGGGGAGTTAGGGAGATACCCTCTTTACATTAACCGATATTGTCGTATTGTCAAATTCTGGTGTAAAATATTACGTTCAGAAAATAATATTGTAAATTCATTATACAAATTGTTACTTAATGATAGTAATAGAGGGTTAACCAACTGGGTCTCAGAAGTAAAGTCTTTATTAAGTAAGCATGGATTTTTATATGTTTGGAAAGACCCTTCACACATTGATTTCCACATTAATTTTAAACGAAAATTAGTAGTTACGTTTTTACAAACTTGGAATGCAGAACTTAATATTTCACGTAGCTTATGTACATACAAAAATATCAAAATATATCACGGGCTTGAAAAATATTTAGAAATTATGCCTAAAAAGTATTATGTCCCACTGGCCAGACTACGACTTTCCTCATACCACTTGCGTATTGAAACTGCACGCAAATCAATTCACTGAGCGTAACAAGAGATTTTGTACTATATGTAATTCTAGGGATCTAGAAGATGAATTTCATTTTGTATTAATATGCCCTTGTTATAGTGATTTGCGTAAAAAATACATTAAGAAATATTTCACATCTCGTCCGAGTGTTTTTAGATTTATCCAACTTATGCAAAATGAAAATCCAACAATCATTAGGAATTTAGGTAAATTTGTGTATGAAGCGTTTAATTTAAGAAAATTACTAACATCATAATCAAATCACTATAACAAAAAGCCATTAAATCAATTATGTTAATTTATTTTCAGTGATTAAGTGTAGGTATGGGTCTTGATGTGTGGGTGTCAGTACGTATGTGTGTGATTGTACGTGTGTCTGTATGTGAGTGTTCGGGTGTGTGTGTGTGTGTGTGCGCGTGTGTGGGTGTGTGGTGTATGTGTGTGTGATGTGGACATGGATGTGTATAAGTGGTTGGGTTTGGTATATACTGTAATTGTATTGATATGCCTAATTTATGTGGGTGTATGCGAATATATGAAATAATCGTGTTAACATGCTGAATTTAATCATGCATAAGATGGTTATACACTACAATGGTGTTAACATGCCTTCTTTATATATGTATATGTTGATTTATACAATAATTGAGTTAAAATGGCTTATTTAGTTATGCATGTTTTAGCAATATGCTGTAATTGTTTTGAAATGCATAGTCTGCGTTAATATATGCTGTAACTGTGTTGGCATGTCTTATTTATGTTTGTAAATGGTAATATATGCAAAAATTGTGTTGACACGTCTAATCGATTTTGGTATATTAATATTTACTATAATTGTGTTAACATGCCTTATTTGTATATATAGATGTTATTATATACAATGGTTGTGTTAACATGCCTAATCTATATGGGTATATGTTAATTTTATGCAATAATTGTGTAAACATGCTTAATTTATATATGCATATATTATTAATATACTATAATTGTTTTGACATGCCTAACTTATATATGTATATGTTCATATATACCATGATTGTGTTGGCATGCCCAATCCATATAAGTATATGCTAATATATACTATAATGGTGTTAACATGCCAAGTTGAAATATGAATATGTTATTATATACTATAATTGTGTTAACATGTCCAATTTATATATGAATATGTATGTGTGAATTATGCTATAAGTAACATGTTCATCCTCGTATATGTTATTAACATATATGTATATATTAGTCGCGTGACATTGTTTGTTTTTTGACAATAATTCGTTTGTTTGTAACAAGAAACGTATGTTTACGTTACCGAAATAAAGAATCTGTCTGTCTGTCTGTCTGTCAACCGCAAACCGGAAATGGTTCTATGAATGAAAACAGATCATGCCGTGTATGCAGTTATCAGATAAGTTAATCAATTTTATTATTTGTTTGAGCAATGCTTATGGATGCTAATCACGTCTAGTAAAAATCAGCACAGTTAAGGTTACATGTATTATGAATGCTATAAAATTCCTGAATCCTGAAGGAGGAAATATGACCGAAACGTTTAATAAAAATTCTTTGTTGAAGTTTCAACTTTATTGTGCCTTTATTTAACTAGAAAATTCCGTGACATAGAAATGGATAGATTTGCGTTTTATTTGGGTCCAATTTAGAAAGATCGCTAGAATATCATTTGTGTAACAAGCGCCACTATAACCCACGCGTGTTCCATACGAGCTGGTATTGGTAATAATTGGACCATATTGAACCTGTGTTTTTATCTCTGACGAGAACACATACCGTCATTAGCAACAACATCCGTCATGCAATCAGCTAGTTTTGTCTAATGTTGCTTGTGCACGAGACAAATTTACTGGCACACAATCATGATACAGACTTTCGTAAATCATTTTCTGTTCAAATAATATGTTAAAGCAAGCTTAGTTTTTTTTATTTACAATACAGTTTCAAACAAGGATTCAAGGATAATGTGCTCTAATTCCATTCATAACACAGGTTTAAGCAGTGCAAGATTAAAGTGTTTTCAGTATGTCACTATATGTCAAAATGTCGCGGTTAAACAAAAAAGTATCTTGTTAATCTTTAAGACTTTAAGACAATGACGGCAAGTTTGGTGTACGAAGTAATATACTGGGTTGAATATAAGCTGCTAATGTGAAGACAGTGTGTTAGGCCTGGCTAACCTTGCATAGAACAATTTTTAAAAAAATATTTTAACGAGTATGTCAATAAAAAAAGTTTAAGCCTATGTTTATGTTAATTTAGTTGTATATATAAAAAATGTGGTTGAAGTATAAAACGTATAAAGAAAGTATTAGTAAGTCTTAACACTTGACAGTTATTTACAATATTGCATATGCATACCTGCATTTGTCCATAATATAGTCCCTTAACAAGAAGAACGAGTTATAATTATGTTTGTACATATTGGTAACCTTAGTAACCTAGTGAACGTGTCACGGAGCAGTCCACAATATGATATAAATTTTAATGGTTTCAAGACATGTAAACTTCGTCAACCTGGCGGAAGAACGGCGCGAAAACGCCAGGCGATAACATGACGTCATAATGACACTAGATGAAAATTTCAAAAACATTGACGCCGTCGTAACGGAAACCATAGCGGTTTCTTTACAGTCTGTGACATTTCATGCTGAAAAGTTATGACGTCGACAGGTGACGTTGAATTAAGAGGTGTTGCTCTAAATGAATGACCGATGGATACGTTGAAAATGATTAAATCAACAGGAAAATATGAAAAATGCAGTCAAGCATTTGTTTACAAGTGGCATTCACGTTTTAAAAGAGGAAGAGAGTCTATCCAGGACGATCCTAGGAGCGGCCGGCCGTTTGTTCCATTAAAGACCGTGTCAAATCTTTAGTTAATATGGACAGAAGAACAACTGTACGGGCTTTAGCAGAGAAGCTCGCTGTTTCGCCTTCTACAGTTCATGGAGTGTTAACAAATGAACTTGGAATGTCTAAAGTAAGTGCGCGGTGGGTGCCGCGTCTACTGAAAGAGAAGGAGAAGCAACATCGCGTCCAATGCTCCCGCATGTTTCTGGCCCTCTACGACGCAGTAGGTGATGGATTTTTTTGACTGAATCATTATACTGACAAGACGTGGTTACACCATTTTGACCCCGAGACGAAAGCTATGACTTCTGTATGGATGACACCACGTACGCCTCCGCCGAAGAAGGCTCGGGTCGGAAAAGCGCTGGCAAGCACATGGTCATCTTCTTTATGGACCGCCATGGAATGATTCTCCAGCACAGAGTTCCATATAGTCAGACTGTCACTGCAGCATACTATTCTAAGGTAAGATTTATTTCATTTACCTATCCACTTTTTATATAATATCATTACCATCATCAACAGAAAAGGCATAATGTGTGTAAGAAATAAGGCTAATTGTGAATTCTGAATTGATTGCTTCAGGTACTGAGAAGAGATCTTGTTCGTGCGATTCGAAAGAAGCGACCACAATTGGATCTTGAGAGAGTAAGTTTACATCAAGACAATGCGCCTGGACATAGAGCGGGATCCACACAACTGGAAATCAGTCTCTTTTGATGTATTGGAACACACACCATACAGTCAAGATTTAGCACCTATAGATTTTCGTTTTTTTCCCCGAGTTGAAGGCTAGTTTTGGGCGGTATACGGTTTGACTCTGCAGCTAAACTAACAAAACAGTCTCAGATGATTGTAACATCATTCAGCGAAGACTGGCACAAAGAAACGTTCAACAAATGGGTAGACAGGCATAAGAAGTGCGTGGAAATCGCTGGTGACTATGTGGAGAAGGTGCGACGTTCACTTGATATAAATGACGCCTGAGATCTAAGAGACGTCATATGCCTTTTTTTAGTTTGATTACATAAATACTTTTTGTTTTATAATAAAATTCTACGAATTTCCCGAACACTCCTTATATTTATATATATTGTTGTATATTTTGTTATTTGTTTTTAAGTTCGTGTATTGTTTTGATACACATAGGCATCGATTTTAAGAAATCGATTTCCGATTGTTCCGAATAGGTTCCCGTGGAACTTTAATATGATGATTTGAATGTTTAAACAATTATAATCCTGAAAACGCTTTAAATCGAGTTTCCATTGGCCGAAAAAAGTTAGTTTTTTTTTAAAATTTGGCATTTCATCTTTTAGTTATCAACTGATTTTCATCGTTGGTAAATTTTTAAGAAAAATTCTATCGTCATTGATTTTTACATTTATGTACACTACTTTTTGTATGAAAACATACAGAAGATGCGAGTTTTGGTCCCAAATCTTGATTGAAACAGAATAATTCGTTAGATATCTTCATAATTTAAAACGTGCACATACCATTATATAGACTTATCTGATGTATAACATTATGATCGTTCAGACTGTGCAACCCCTTTAAAGATTAATTAGCTTCCGCATCATATAAATCTAGAAGGTTGATATCAATAGCATTTTAAAAACAAGTGATGTGTTACTTTGATACAAACATTGTGGATGAGCTAATAAAGAACATACAAGCTGTTTAATTACAACAACAACAACGAAAAACAACCACAAACATATTAGGAATTCGATAATATTGCATGGATAAAGCATAAAAACACTTATACAAAACATTTCCGTGTAAAAGAATAACACATATCCATCGTGACTAAAATATTTTACTTGTAAAACACTTCAGCTTAGTAAAAAGTGAGGTTAAAATTAAATTGAACAAAAAACTAAGCGAATATAATTGAATTTCTGCAACATATCAGCTTTATTATGACTAGACATCCATTGGAGAGACAGGATATTAGATGCCCTGTGTAACTGTCAATTCCGTCTGAATATTGAATATGTCGTAAATGATGAACGAGTAACTAGTCTTTAAAACCCAACACGATGTGCACTTCCCAAAGTTCCAAACAACTAGGTTTTAAACATGCCTTTTTTAATTTCCGAATCAGTCTCTGACTTCCGGATATGCCAGCGCGAAGTTAATCTTTGATTTGCAAAGAAATTGAAGTGCACATTCATGCAATTCAAATCAGCATTTTATTAATTTGGGAATATGTTGGAATATTTATGATCCATACTGTTTTAAACGTCCTTTCTGATTGCATCACGACTAATGGAATGACTTGTTTAGGTAATGGACAAACTAAACGATGTAAAATCATGCTTGACCTTAATTTGTTTTTATAATGATTATTTATTATAGCAGTTGGATTCTGAAAAATTGAATACATGACATAAACATGACTTTTCTAAGATAGATTTAGTCATGTACCTTAAAACAGGCGTCATAAATAAATTCCTGAATTCCAAACGAACGATACACAAGGTGATAATCACGGAAAAGTGATAGTTTGAGACTGACAACGGGAATGATTATTGCACAGGTGATGACTCGAATGTAGGCATACAATTTGGCTGTGTGTGCAGAGATGCAATCAGGGAACTGAAAAACAACAACAACACAACAAACTGTGAGTGTTCGGGATTAACGCAATAAATTAAATCCCACATGGATCTGACCTTCAATCAAATGTCCGAGATTCATGATGAGATCAAAAGCATCAGAATGCAGAATAGGCTGACCATCGGTATATTGTCGGATAATGTTGACGAAGCAAAAACGCTGAGAATAAAAAACGACAGATTGACTAAACAAGCGCCAATTTTTCTTCGAAAGCTTCAATCTGTTACGGATATTTTAAGGAACAAAGCATTTTTGTAGTGCAAACTTCACGTCATTTTGATGTAAAAAGTTAGACCGGAGATGGCAAGGCCATCGTTGGGAACACTAGGCCGTCAAAATCAAACACGAGTCCAAGCGTTAAAAGCGACGGTTGTACGGGCTACGTAACGCAAAAGTCGCCATGCAGTCATGAACTTAAAAGAACGAACAATTCATTGGAACACACAGAAACCATCCACACATTCCGCTGAACAAGATCCCTAAACGTGGATAATCGTTGACTCCGTTCATAAAGGCATTAATAGAACCTAGATTTTAAAATGGTACTGTTGTTAAATCCCTACCTAGACAAGGGATAACTGGTGTACGTACAGTGCTAGAAGAGCAGCAGCACTGCCAGTATGGAGACATCTTTCTATTCATCGGTGGAAACGATGCATCTAGCAACGGTTATGAACGGCCTCCCCAGAACTTGACTCGGACGATATCATATCTATATATATATATACAAAAAACAACAACAACAACAACGTGTAAATAGTCTATGTTCCGACTGCAATTCAACATGGTGATCGTGAAAAAACGTTGGTATTACCACAAGCAGCATATATTTCAAATCAGAAGTGTGAATACGAAATTATATAGATAGTAACGAATGTTCTAGTAGAAGAATGAATACTAAAATTAACAACAACAACATTGCAAAAGAACATACGATAAATACCAAATGTGTACAGACTGGTTTTAAATTGTGCAACGTCTCGGCCTCGACTCGATTAAGGAAAACTTCAAATGATAAATTTAATATTATTGTATTTCATGAAACGTTTTTATATGATTGCGGTGATGATACGCAAATTAATATGCCAAACTTTGCACTTGAGAGATAAGATAGGACTGGTAAATCTGGTGGTTGGATCGTGATTTCTGATTAAGTTCAGTATAAACTCAGATTTGATCTAAAAATACAAAACCATTTATAATAATGTTACGGGCCGTACCCCACCCGGTGTGTTTACTTTACGCTTGGACGATTAGTCACCATTGCAATGCATATTTTGCTATTACAGGTTTAAATCAATACATTTTCTTACTATAATAGTTTTCGTAATAGTTTTTGACAGCGAATATTCCTAACTTCTTTGTAATTGTCCTAATTATTGTTATGTTGTGTAAAATCCCGGAAGTTTATTCGTCAGCCATTTTGGCACTTCTACCTTATGACGTCACTCACCTCCGCGTGTAGTTGTTGCTTAACGCGAGAGGCGCTTAAGGGGATATAATTAAAGTTAAGCTAAGGGAAATATTCAAACCCTAAAATTCATTTGTACCTTTTCGGGGGACTACGCACCATTAAAACCTTAAGGCTTATCGGATATATTTCTGAGGTACATTTTGTTTTTGCTTTTATTTAATTATTTGATTGGGAAGAAAGTTAAAATAGAGTTAAATCCATTCTTTTTGGCATATTTTTGGGATAAGATTTTGTAGTAAATAAGTTATTCCAGAGAAATACTGCGGTTAGGTGGATCATTTTAATTTCTTGGTCTTGGGTCACAGTACCATGGGGAAACCTACGTTTACGCGATTATTCTTGAGTTTCACTGCTGTATTATTGTAATAGATCTGTATTTATTGAATACTTTGTATTGGGCAATATATTTATATTAAATAACATCGCAAATATCTTATATTTTGTTAAGGCCATGTTATAAATAAAGATTATTTATCTGATTGGCATATTTTATCTATTTCTTTGTTCATTTCCTGTTACCGCGATATAGTTATGATTAAAGTGAAGTCCATTTTTGTTCACAAATTTATAATGGCCTGTAGAGCAAGTCTCTAGCCAGTGTTTTCCAGCGCTGGCTTGGGACCGGTTTTTTGAAAGAAGCACCACAGCAAGACTTCCGTCGGGATCGACGCAGTGCGATGCCAGCGCAGTGCCCGCCTATATTACTTCCAACCTTGATCGTCCCTTAGTAATCGAAGCAGGGGCCCGGCCCGTGTCATTATGGTTTGTTTATAGTAAGCCAGACAAGAAGCAAGATTGGAGTAAATTGTTTTGTAAATTGATAGATAAACTATATTGCAGGGCCAACCAGTCGTGGAAATGACCTTATCATTGCTTGAGCGTTAGCAAGGGAGCTATACTACTACCATTTTAACGACTTATGTCGCGGCCCGGGATCGGACCAGGGGCCTCCCGTACCTGGAGCCGACGCTCTACCGACTGCGCTACCAGGTCCGGTATCCGCTTTTTGTACGCAATCCAATTGTCATTTTCACAGTCTCAGTCAATGCCTACCTCAAATGCTCACAAACAGTAAACGCACGTTCCATGTATTGTACATGTACACTAATTGGTTGGCCGGTTTATGTTAACCAACCGTTTTGGAATCATCCTTCCTTCTCACTTGCAATCATATTAACAAATCCTAATGAATCGACAAATTACATGTATAGTGATTTAAAATTATAAACGTGCTATAGAAGGTAAAACAGTGGATTGCAAAGGTTGGTAAAACGGATAAAAATGTCAAGTCAACTAAAGTATGGTCCAGAAGATTGATCCAAACGAAAGCGAAAGACGCCTAGTTGGGTTTGACTTTGATCGCTGGCTATAATACGACAAACTCATATATATATATATTTATATTGATATTTGCCTGTGCAAATATACAATTACACTTCATAAAAGATGAATGTTTTAACGATCAGTGGCGCAGTAGACAGAGAATGGGTCTACCATATTCAAATCATATAAAAGCCACTCATTTTTGCCTCTATGTTGTGTTTGTCTTTTTGATCCTAAAATGAAACGTCCAATGCTATTTAAATCGATTGCTTAACTTACCCGATTTTATCACTAGACTCAAAGTATCAGCATCCCGCCTTTTCAATAATAATTACCATTCGACAGTTGTATTTCGCCAGTTCAATATCTTCATCAAAGTCTTCGTTACTCCATCTGCGACAGTAATTACCATGATATTTAATGCAAGGAATTTAAGTATTCATCATTGAGTTTTATTTAAAACTTAAATTTTCCGATGAAAGTGATGCTTTATTCTAAAAGCAGAAAAGGTTTATCTGAAATAATCAAGAATAATAATAAAGTTACAATATTTTATGATCTTATAGCTTAAAAACTTATATATAAAACAATTTGATAATTAAACTCGAATTATTTAATAAATATAAAAGAAATATAATCTGGCCCCAAACCCACAGCCCGCTCAGAGCCTCTTTCTGTTTTCTTGCACATTGTAACATTTGACATTATAGAGAAAGTTAACTTTTATATAAATATCTCATCATATACATTTTAAGTTTCAGGAAACATATTGGGTAGTTATTATATCCTAATATGTTTGTTGATAGGGACCATTTTTACTTTTATTTTACTTTCTAATTTAGTTCAGGTACAGTGTCATAGTTTCATGCTAAGACAGTATTCCTTCATCAGACATTTTCATTCTCAAGAGACTATGAGCTTCACATCTAGGCTTGTATTAATCAACGTTTGCTATTCGCGCATGGCAGGTTTTGTTGCTGTGTACGCAGATGAAGGTGGCGCTGCTTGGCATCGAGCTCTTCTGTGCTATCGCTTGCTATAAGCAGTCTGAATGAAGTTTCGTGGAAAGTGAAAACACGTGTGGGTGTTTCCATTCTCTTACTGGAGAAACTGTGCATATATATTTAATGATATATTGATCTGTTGCTTGCTTTGGCAATTAAATATTCACCATAATTTAAAATTTGTGACATTTGCTTTGTATTTCTTTTGTTTTATAGACCCTGCATTTTTACAATACAGTATATACGTAGCCGCATTCTCATTTGTGAACTAACCTTTAAATTTCGGGCGATAATCACAAGTGTTTTTGCTAGATATACATGCATCGGTGTCTGAAACATAAGGCAATGTTGGTCCTCATTCAGATTTCTCATATTATAGCTCTAGACCGTCTAGATCAATAACAAGCGCACAATCCAGTGAATTATAATAAACATTGTATTATTTTAGTTCTCAAATAAAGACAATTAATATGTAAATGATCTCAGAAAACTAATCAAGAACAGAACATGTTGGCTGTCTTGTTACAGCAGAAAAGAAACCTTACAAAGATGATCATTTTACCATGAACAAAGCCTATCCTATAAATCTTTGAAAGTTTTCAATGCGAACAAAATACACGTGCTCATAGTGACTCAGATTGTATAATTCCTTAATCATTAACATTTATTTGAGAGAACGAGTAGAATAAGTATTTATAATAAAGGCATTGTTACATATACCAACATTTGCAAAGGCACAGGACAGATGTATTCACATGGACGCCAAACCTAAAAGTTAGAACAAATCTGTGATGAGTCATTTGACAAAAAGAGCAAACCGACATTTACCGCCTTGGAACGGTCAGTCGGCAACATAGACCGAATGGGGTATTTAACCTATTTAACCGTTTTTACAGAGCTCGAACCTCGCACTTCCTGATGGGAGAAAGAGAGAGAGAAAGAGCGAGCGAGAGAGAGAGACAGAGAGAGAGAGAGAGAGAGAGAGAGAGAGAGAGAGAGAGAGAGAGAGAGAGAGAGAGAGAGAGAGAGAGAGAGAGAGAGAGTGGGGTATTAATTCGATTAGGAGAACTACACAAAAATTGTTGATTATAAATGAAAATTTCATGTTGAATCAAGAAAAAAAGTACCAGAGAAGTCTAAATGGTTGTAGCATCCTGTTCATGGGAAGATGGAATTGAGGAACTAATGTCCAATGCCCATCAAAGGAAATACACGTAACAATCCTTATAAATTAATTAAATGACAACATAGATTACATGCAAGGGGACATTTTTAACGACTGCACAAGTAGTATTGTTGTGATTATGAATAAGAATATATGACAAAGTTCAATGAGCATATATTAACAAATGTTACTGACCT